>VYXC01009482.1:115758-235417 GCA_013397175.1 Platysteira castanea | reverse complement strand
AAAAAGGGAAAAGAAAATAAAGAAAAGAAAAGAGGATTCATTGTGTAGTTTTAACTTGCTGGTTTTGTGAAGCATCTCCAGCCTCAGGACCTTGTGTGAACACGAAGGATTCTGAGTCATGTTTTAGGAGGGAGCAGCTCTCTCAGTTCATATCTTGTGTGTTTAAGTGTAAATAACCCAACACAAAGTAGATGTGAGAGTACAGAGTAGCCTGATACTGCTTTAGGTGGGATACAGCCTGCACCAGCTTTCCCTCATTCCTATGACCCAACTCCCACCTCCGTTCCTTCCCAAGCTGAAAATAGGATATATACTTAACTTGTTGCTGTTGCATTTTGGCTTTTCACTAAATGGAACAATCTAGAATATCAGAAAGAGATGAAAAAGCCCTAAAGAAATATTGAAACTAATTAATATTTCAAAGGAAGAACTTTTTTTTTTGTCTTTCTTTTTTAGAAAGTAAGTAGATATCATGAATATTTTGGTTACTCTGCAGTAAGTAAATCCTTAAGGGATGAAAATATGCTCTAACTAGCTGCTTTGCAAATGTATAAAATTCATAATGTGTTTGATTAAAATTTCTGTATTGCTTAGTTATGCTTTGCACTAAATTCTACAAACATTTCATGAAGAGTAGTTCATAAATCCTATAAGGTACGTCTACCATCTTTGGCAAAGTCTGATGTATGGCTGTTGAGAATTAATAAAAGTGTTCAAAACTAAATAGGAAATTAGAAACACTGTAAAGAAACAGCTCTTTGTATTACTGGCACCTTGGGCAGTGTTGGGACCTCATATCTTTGGTTAGAATTGTCCTGTATTTGTGATATTTTGATATTGTTAAGTGTGCCAGAGATATGTGACAAAGGATAAATGGGAAAGCAGTGCTGAAGAGGGCAGGAACATGGACCTTGGGTTCTAAATTGGCAACAGGTTGCTGAAGGGATTTCTAATTGATTTGTTTTAGTATTTTAAAAATAGAATAATTAGGATAATTTACTGTTTTTTTCCTGAAAACCTTTACCAGTGCCACCATAAAATAAACATTTTCTCCCCAAACTCTGAATCTGTGGGTGAAACAAACTGATGTGGTCCTTTCAGTGCAAACAGTGACAAATAAAGTCAGCAAACTAGCTTATGAATTCTTGTGCTGCACACATGAATTGCAGAACATTTAGAGGTAAATAAAGTAAGTTTATCTAAATAATGCATGCACTGCCAAGGCTGGTAGTAAAATGCTTTTCAATCACCTGTTTCTTGAATGATCATCCCTGGGTCACCTGAAGTACCCTTCTTCCCTCTTTGCTGAATTTTATTATAGACCCTTGTGATTTTCCAACTAAGAAAGAGAAAAGAGCCATAATGACATTATTGCTCTGGTTTTTGTTATTGAAATTTTCTCAAAGCCCTTTAGCAAAGTGAAGCTGAACCAAAATTGGTGGCATTCATCAGCCCTAGTGAACAAGCAGGGATCACTCTTCACCTCAGAAAGAATTTTAATGTTTCATTGCAATCCAGAATTAAGGACTCGCTCTTTCCTTGTCTCCCTCTCCCCAGGCTGTTTACTTGGCCATTCATAATACTGACATTTGTGCTGACCTGTGTTCCTTGAAATTCTTTTGTAGCTCTTTAATCTCATTGTTCCAGATTACCTTGAGGTGAAAATTTTTGCTGTTCTCTTCAATGACAGAGGCTGTTGGAAAAACCAGCTCATCTTAGTGTAAGCTTAATGTCAAAAATTACCTCCAAAAGGTTTGACATGAAGAAATGCTGAGCATAAAAACAGGCAAGTTGCACAGACAACAATGTATGATTTACAACTGAAGGGAAAGAAAAATCAGTTGAATGTTTCCATGTGTTATGAAATCTGAAATCATGTGTGATGCAGAAAAAATCATAAATGGTAATTCTGCTTTAAGGAGAGGGTAAATCATTGAAAGAGGTTGGTTGATACAGATTTAAGATCTCTGACAAAAAGGCAAATAAAATAAAAATTAGTCTGCTTGCATTTTAGATTAAATTAAGAAGTTAAGAGTGAAAGATATGAACTTGAGACAAATACAAATTCTTTTCTGGATGTTTCTGAAAATCATTGTAGTTAAGTCAGGTCATTCAGCAATTTCATTCAATACTATTATTGTAATAAAATCACCATATTTGATAAAATCAGGTGTGAGAGAAATACCTCAGTGTTTTGGATTCCCAAATTCTGTTCTGCTTGTGGCCTGAAAGCTACTCTGAAGGGGCAAAAAAAAAAGGAAAGAAATTTTTAAAATAAAATTGATTTATTTTCTCTGGTCAAAGCCAATCACAGCTCTCCTTGTGCGCTGCCCAGTGCAGCACTTGGAGCAGCTGCTTCTGGTTTTCATTTTGGTGACACCCTGGAAGCGTCCAAGGCTGGGCTGGGTGGGATTGGAGCAACCTGGGATAGTGGAGGGTGTCCCTGCCCACGGCACGGGTTTGGAATGAGACGATCTTTAACATTCCTTCCAAATTAAGTTTGGAAGCCCCAGATTTTACCTTCTTAATATAATTTATTGCACAGTGCTCCTTTTGAGCCAAAGTGTGACCAGCAGCAGATCCGTGAGAACTTGAGGTACGATGCAGATTTCCAAGAGATCTCTTTCAACCCCAGAGGAACACAACAGTTGCTTATTTCAACAGAAATGTAAAATTCTGCGGAAGCTGATAAGGTTGGCCGTGCCTTTTGATCTCTTGGCAGGGGAACATCCATGACCTTTCAGGTGTACAAGGACAACTTTTAGCTATGCTTATCAACCTTAACAAAATCCTGCCGTGAGAACAATTACCAGTTTCAAATTATAAATTTTATTTTAAGATTTTCACAGTAAGACTTTAGCTACAAACTTTGCTTTCAGTTTTCCTGTGATGCAGAGAAGCTTGAGAAGACGTTTGTGCTTAGGAAGACAGACACTTTCTTGACTGTAACCTTTCATGCTGATTTTAACTTGGTGTGATGCCTGAAGAATACCCTGTGTAGCTCATCTGCTCAGGAACTTAGTGGTGATGATGCTGATGGAAAACAAGCAGTGATCTGATTTTAGTTCAGGAATGTCAGGTTATTCTTGATGTTAGATGCTGTGGCATTTGCCTCCTGGTGAGATTATGGAAAATTAGTTTTCATGTGTTGACACAGTTTCCCTTATGGGCCACTTCCAGTTGTGGATTGCAGTTCCATGAGTTAAAAAATGTTCAGAAGAGAAGAACGTGGAAATTTATTAGCTGTATCTCTGTACTTTGGAACAGTACTGAGGATTGTATGTATTGGACTGATTAATTTTCTTTGCTCTTAATTGCAAAAATCCATTTGAATTTAACCAACTTCTTATTCCAATTTGGCAATGCATCTGTACATGATGGCCAGCACAAGTGCTTTTGAAAATACAAATCAAACTGATTAACAAGCATTTATACCCAGGGAGACTTTTTTTTTTTCTGAAGACTTTTTTTCCTCTCCAGTAATCACTATAAATATTTTAAAAACTGCTCTCTTTAAATGAAATATTATGGATGTTTATGTTCATATAGAACTAAAAAAAAATATTTTGCAATGCCTTTTCAAATAAAACCAAATGTGATGCATTTATAGTTATGACTTATTTTGATTATTTTCTAAACAATTTTATTTTTCACTCCTTTTGCTGATACATTCCAATTTAGAGTCATTGAGCCTTGTTTCAGAAGAGGAGATTGGCTGCATTTTCCTCTGCTCACTATGTACTTTATATTTAATTTTCCACTAATTCTGGCTGAGTGAGTGGGCACCAGTATTTGTTGCAGTTCCTTATGTGGTTACAGGAAAGTACAAAATGTAAAACTGTATTCAGAAAAGTAATTTTCAGTGAAAACATTTTTTACAAAACAATCATTAAAAACAAAGTGTAAAGTGATACACACACTGAGTCAAGTTCCCTTGTGGTTTTTTTTAGTTACATCTCTATAATTTTTTGTAGTTCCTGTTCTGCCTAAGAAAAAAAGCAAAATAAAGCCATTTTCTCTATAAAAAATACCTCAGGATAGACTCAGTTTTGGTTTATTTTACTGGATTTCAGTTGTTTACCCACTCTGGCTGTCAAGCATAGCTGGTAGATGTTAGTGCAAGCCATACCATGGAAAGTGTATTAAAAACATACATGTTTAATTACTAAATGCTTCACATTGAGAGAGATCTTAATGATGCAGCAGTTTTCATTTAATAACTGTACAGCATCAACCCAATATTATCAGAGAGCCTTTAGGTTGCACAATGTCTCAGTCAACCTCCTTGATCAACTGAGAATATCCAGACCTTGAGTCCTTCTGGGGTTCTGTTGATATTTTCCAGTAGGGAAAATTCTGACACAGTGTCAAAAACTTCCCAAATTCTGCTCCAAAAAATCGGGAGCAGAGCAATAGAGTCCTTATCTGCCAGCTCCGCATTCTATCCCTTGTCCTGCAAGACCAGCCTTTCTCTCATTTCATTGGAAAAACTGCTTTTGCCTTTGTATTTCTTGCAGGAAAATTGACCTTTAGGAAATCTCCCACTACTTCCCTAATTTATAAAACCCTGTTTGACAGTGTAGTTCTTTCTACCCTGTGCAGAAATGGGACACAGATCTATAGAGACAGATCCTAAAGGAGGCCTATAACAAAATCAGAATTAAAACCAGAAGCAGTCTCACACTTGAGTGAACTCTTCTTTTTTAGGGATGCTCATTCAGGCATCTTCTCCTGATGCACACTGAACTGCTCTGACTTGTGTTGTCTTGGGCTTTCTTTGTGGGCTCTAGGCAGGCTGTAACTGCAGCAAAACTATCACAAAAGGTATTTCTTTAGGCTGCGTATTTTACTTTTTCTGTCTGGGCCAAATTCTTTCATGACATACCAGGAGAGCTTATCTTCTCTGCACTACTGCTTTCTGTGTCCAGACTAAAACTAATTTCCATGCCTACATTTTTTTTTGCCCTTTCTTCCTCTTTCAGGAACTGAGCTGACAGAATGGAAGTTGAAAGTGGAAATATGCATAGTATCAAGAATCAGTTCTTACTGAAATGTTTTACAAACCACACACGAGTGACTGTGTAGGGGATATAAAAGTGAAAAGGACACGAAGAGGCCCTGCTCTACCATGCTTTGTGTAGCCTGTGGAGTGAAACAGCAGGTGATTATACCCAAACTTCAGCTTTCAGCTTATCCTTGCCTCATCTGGCATTTTTGGTATCTTCTTCCAAACTTACCAAGTTTGATAAATTTATCAAATGAAGTTCAATGTAATGGTTTAGTCCAGGCATAAATCTAGGCACCTGCCTAACTTTAGGAAGCTGGGGTCAACAAAATAATACTTATTATATAAAATGCTCAACTTAACATTCCATTTCTCCTGCATTTTTAAAGTTAAGCGAAAGGCAGCAGTTTAACAGTCAGAACATGCTGGTGTTAAACCAACAGGCTCCCTGCTCTCATTTAAAATTGTTTGGAAACATCTTAATTTCATTTGGAATCTTAATGAGTGATAACCTCCTTTGTCACCTGCATCTGCAGCCAAGTCCAGTGTACAGACATTGCTGTGATGGTGACACTGCAATGCCATCATGGAATGGTTTGGTTTGGAAAGGACCTTAAATTAAATTTAAATTCTATTTAAAGAAAATGTCTAGCTCATATTGTAAGAAAATTGGTGGTAATTCCACCAGAAATTCTGAGGGTTGTGTCCTGTCTCACTTCAGCCTTTGCAATTGCTTTCATCCTTGCTTTCCCTGCTAGCTCCTGCAGCAAACTGAGCTTTTATTACTGCAGCAGGTTCTTGCAATTTCACAATTTGCTACAGTAATATTTCATCCAAGACAAGGAATTTAACAGGAAGCTTTTAGGGGGAAAAAAAAAAAGGAGATTCTCCTCTCTATTATGGTCAGTGATCAGTCCATTCCCTTGTACAATGCAACCCTTACTTTACAGAAGAATTCCAGTGAAATCTATCCTTGTTTAAGTGCCGTGCAAGTGCAGAAAGCCATCCATCAATTGTTTTTGAGGTACTTTTTAACTTCTTTCAACAACATCTTGGGTCGTGGCTGAAGTTACTTTGTTTTGGTCAGATTGTTAAGTGGGTAATGGTGAATTTTTGAGATCTTTGATTGTTGCTGATGTGCAGAGCAATGTGAAGGTCAACAGGGATGATTTTATTTTGGTGTCAAGTAACCATCCTATTCTGTACTCAGAATTTTTTTTTTTATACCTGGAAACCTTTATAGAACTGTCAATGTTTTAAACTGTTAATATTTTAAACTTATGCATGTAGTTTGTGTCTGCTTGACAATGTAGAGAAATAGAATGGTTATCATGGCAGAGTTTCCCTTCACAACTGGAGGTTAACAGCCACTGTGTGCAGCTGAGGCTTTAAAATTTGGTCTTGCCAGGGCTATCTTTGATGGTTCACATTCAACTGGTTGTTTCCCATCAGAGAATTCAGAGATTGATTTCCTGAGTGGTGATTATCCCTATACACCTGTGTTTTACTTGTATGCCCTGCGCAGGCTTGGTACGAAGTCTGGCCTTTCTTCAACAGGCAATCTAGAAAATAGGGGGTTCTTCAAACACTTAAAAGTGTGTTTTTCTTGTTTCCACGTTTGAAGTTTCACTGCTGTCAGAAGGCTCAGTACCACTCCCAGATTCATTCTGGTGTCATCACCAGTTAAGGACATGATAATACAACACATGTACAAAGTTCTCTGTTAATGTCTGCAAAATTGGTTGGAAGCTTTTTTAAAATCTGAAATTGCCTAAATATCAATGAAATCAGCTTTAGATTGCTGTACTGCACTGGCTGGCTTCCCTACTCCTGGATTTATGTACCAGAGCTTTGACCTCAGTGACAGGTCCTCTGAGACCTGTCACACCCTGGCACTTCTTTGGGTGCAGGAGGATGGATTTCCCCACACTGCTGCATGATCCTCATGCCTCCAAGTGGGAGCTGAACACTTTAAACACTTTTTCTTACTGAACACTTTAAACTGTGTGGCTGCAGCACAGCCAGTCAAAAGAGAAATAAAATAAAATAGACAATAAGATATATTTTAACATATATTTTATCATGCTATTTTTTTTAACATTCATTTTTATGAAGCCATAGTAATAAGATTTTCAGTTTGGAATGAGAGTCTGAGAAATCCTTTATAATTACACTGGAAGACGCATAGTTTGTTAACAGGTGTGTGCTATTTTGTTTTAGGTGCTTAAAGTGATGTTACCTGGAGTAAGCATCAGTAGAAGTAAAAACAATATGCTATAAAGTCAGGGGATGGAGTAGGAACGTGGGAGCTGGTTCAGGCTCTTGCTGTTTCATTTGTGCTGGTTTTAGGAAGCCTTGTAAGTGCTTCTCTTGCTTCCCAAAGCAAATAGCAAATTCTTCTTACTCATAAAATATAAATAAATTATAAATCTTTTTGTACTCATCCCAATGGATGTTCCATTATATTATATTCATCTATTTTTCATTATTTTTACCTTAAATTTGTCAGTGTTTGCACTCCTAGGAAATGTGTACTCTTGCAAGGGGAAAAAAGTAAAAAGAAAAAAGTTTTCAGATGTTGATGGCAATAGAAATGGATGAGATATACATTAATAATAGAAATAGTTTTTATTCATTGGTTTCAGACCACTGATGTATTTTACTGAGGATTTTGGTAGCAAAGGGAGTGAATAATTTTGACATTAAGCAGTGTTGCCCTGGGCTCCGATTAAGCTGAAAGATTTGGAGACACAAAGCAGGTGGTTCTTGTATACATTAATTCAGTCTTTCCTAAGCTCCACTGTCAGCTCCTGTTTGGGGCTCTGTGACGAGCTAAGGTGGGAGAGGGGGGCTGTGAGTGCCCCTGGTTTTGGACTAAGTGTTAAATGCAACCACAATTTCAGAAACCTGCAGAAAAGAATCCTATCCATTTATCAGTTTGGGGTGTCAGAGGGAAAGCAGCGAGTCTGCATTTGCCTCGGCAGGTTTGCTTAGCATGGAAAAAGGGATATTGCAGAGGCCACTGTGTTCTTTGCATCCCAAATTGTCAGAAAGGGACAAGATAAAGAAATCCTGTTTTCTTGAGGCAGCAGTCCAGTTCTTTATACTTCCAGTAAACCCCAGATACTCAGGGAAGGCTCAGGGGAGTTTTATTTCAGTGCTTCAGCTTTACAGACCTGTTGCAAATTGTGTCATTTGTGTGAAGGGTGACATGGGCTTAGCGAAAACAGTATTTACTTTCTTATTTGAAAATCAGTTTTCCTAAGAACTAGAAGAAGAAAGTATAATTTCAACTTGTTTTCTGAAGTGTGAATTTTTAACGTTATTTTTAGTTATGACAAATTTCAAGAGGTGGTGAAACAATGCTGGTGGATGCTTTTCCTGGCGATACAATTATTATTTGTTTTTTTCTGGGGAAACACATAGTTCTGCAAAATGTTCAGATCATTTGGTAATCTCAGCTCATGAAATAAGACTGCCCTTGTCTGCTCTGCAGGTTTGGAAGTCATCAGTTGTCCTGGATCAACTGACTTGTGTAGACAAAACAAAGATAAGAATTATGTTCTGTTCAAATCTATTATGTGTATTGCTTCAAGTCTAATAATGTGTAATACACCCACACAGTGTCAAGTGGAATAATCCCTCAGTGATTTCCAGGATGCTGAACCAATGACTCTGAGCTGTCATTTTATTGGTGGGATGACAGAACACTTAATATGTGGGTTTTATTTTCTGAGGGTTCATTAGCATCATGAATTCCTCTGGGGGAAAAAAAAAGGAAAACATAAAGTGTTGACTTGAGAATATGTCATAAGGTGGAAAAAGAGTTGGAGCTGGAAATGTGAAATATTACAGGATGCTGTGGATGCTGTGCTTAGTGCACATGAAAATATTATTATTAACTTACTGCTGGATGAGGGAAGGAGTCCCTGGTCTGAAAATGGCACCTGATACCGTGGCAGAAAGGTCAGCATCAATCACCGTGGAAGGGAAATCATCCATTGAAAGTTCTGCAAGGTTTCTTTCCCAAATTGAGGCAGAATATTGGCAAACATGACCTCACTCTGGAGCTCTGCTTTTAGAAGAATGTGCCTGCTTATTGTAGGCTGCTGCTGTAATGAGCAGTTGAAGTATTTTCTTCAGGACTGCTTTAAAAATTGTCCAAATTGCATTCATTTGTTAAAATAACTTAGTGGAGTACATTTATTTTGAAGTATTTGTCATGTTTCATGTCAATAGGGGTCTAAAAAAATGGGATTTTGTCATGATGAAACAAATGAAATGCAAATTAGATCTTTAAAATAATTAGAGAGAGAGATAGTTGCAGTAAAAATACATTGATAATAAATATTTTTTTAAAAGACCTCCCAAATGACTAGACAAGATTTCAAATTGATAACTAACAGAAAGAATTAGTTAGGAGAGACAGCTGGCTGAAAACCAGCAGAGGAAAAGTTTTAAGTCTCATGCCTTGTCTCTCATTTTTCAGCTGGTTATAAAGGGGAAGATTCAACATAGTATTAGAAATAATTTTTTTGTGATGTTGATACGTTGTTTTTTTTAGAATGACACAGGAACATTTTTTTCCTTTTAATTTTTAAAAATATTTTTTTTTCTTTTGCATTTGTGCCTTAGTGGAAGAATAGAACTGAACACAAGAGCTGCTGTGGACTCTCAGATGGTGTTTCAGACCTGAACCAACTCTGCTATCTCCCATTTCAGCCACTTTAGGAAACAAAAGAAAAAGCAAATAACAGCTTTTATTTGCATTAATGTTATCTTTGCTCTACCTTTTCAGAGTGCTCTGCACAAATGATGCTGAGATGTATCCCCAGGCCCATGCTGTAACGTGCTGTGAGAGCAAAGCTGTGGTGTGCCTGATTTTGGGAAGAAATGCAGATGTGGAGTGGGGCAGAGCCATAGACCTGATGCTGGTCTTGCAGTAAGAGGTCCAGGACTCCTCGGTGTTGTGAAGGACAAACCTCTTATCACTAGACACAGCTTTTGGGAGCCAATTTAAAAGTTATATTCACAGTATGGAATTGAAAGTATTTTTTATTAAAATAAAGTTTGGAAATGAAAGTATTTTTCTATAAAGATGCAATTAACATGCCAAAAATACAGTATATATTTTACTTCAATTCTGTAGTCTCAAACATAAACAACTTTCTTAGCCCAGTTTTTCCCTCCCAAGTTCATCCAGATTGAGTGTTCTGGTAGGGATCTGAGAGATACTTTGTACTTTCTCCCTAATCAGGCATGAAGAAAAGACAGAAAAGACTTGGGGATGCCTTTTGCCCGCCCAGGTCCTCCTGCAGCCCTGCCAGATCTCTCCCTGAATGTTTTCCTACTCCTGTCTACTGTAAACTCTAACCCACCTTTTACGTTTTTGTCATTCATTCACAATCACCACAGCTGTGATAAGAAAGTCAGCATGCTCTGCTGTGAGGTGTGGTGAGCTGAAATTAAAAAAAGTAAAAAGAAAAAAAAAAGAGAAAATAAAGAGGCAAAAAAAAAAAAAAAGGAGATGGAGCTGAAAGATATTTTTAAGCTTTTATATGAACAAGGGAAGATGCCAACCAGACATCTCTTTTTTGAGGAGGTTTGACTGGATTTGACCAATGATGGAAGGTGACATTTTACAGATGCAGGGAGGTTGGTGTAATTTTTCCTTCGTAGGCAGAGATGAAGGAGGATATTTGAAAACTGAAGTGTTGGATGTAATAGCTAAAAGGTATTTTCTTTCTTCTTGCTTTTAGCTTAATTGGAGGACTGGTGAAGTCCACCTCTATAACATTAATTTTTTGAGAAGCCCATCAGAATATTATGCTTTAAGAAGTCTGCTCATTTTGGCAAATTTAGTTGAAATAATAAAAACTATTAAAAAAAATTACTAGAAAGGGCCAGCTTAATTTGGAGATGGTGTGATTGACTAAACCTTGTTTTATTATGGAACCTGATACACTTGAGCAAATCTGAGTCAGGTACACAGAGAGTTTTGCCTTTTCCACTCTGCAAGCATTGTCATCAAACTCAAACTTAGTGTTACTCCATGTTTCCCCCCAGCCGATCAATTAGCAGAACAATAATTTTTTTATAAATGTCACACTGCTATAAAATCACTTTGTGTCAGTTGATTTTCCCCTGGAACTAATTTCTATGGCACAGGGAGAAGTATTAAAGTGTGTAATATTTTGGATCTGAGCAGGATTTGTTACAGTAGCATTATAACCATATCCTTTAAACCAGATGGGATATAAGTTATTTTCTTTGGGCCTGCTTTCTTTCACCACAAAACTTCAGATGAAAAATAAGATTGTTTATCAATGAAGTCTTTCTTGTCATCCATCCTGATGAGATTAATCATCATGCATGAGAATCAGTTCTCCATCGCGGGTCATCCTAAGCGAGTACTGATTGATCAAATTATTTCTTTCTTACTAATCCAAGGACAGATTGGTGTTTTGCAGTGTTGAACTCTTGCTACTTCTATTTTGCTGGAATTTTTGCTTTGGATAAAGGAAAGACTTGGGAGCAGAAAGATGTCTAGAGATGGGCCAGAGTGGTTGACCTCTGAATTTTTTATCAAACCTGTCAAGTTTCCCTGATAAAACTTTAACCTCTGAAATTCTGACTAATGCATTTGGAATTTTGTTGTGATTACAGGGAAATATACTGATCTTCTTGACATTTTACTTGGATATTTGTAACTTCTTACTGTTGTAAGGTAAAGATGTTAAGAGCTACCACTGTGCTCTTCAGCACTCTGGAATAAGTATGGAAAAAACAAAAATGGGGACCAATATTCACTGATTTTCCCAGACTTCCTCTGTTCTGCCCATGCAGTGGGAAGCATGTGCTGAACAGCTTTCTGTCAAAAACTCTTGTCTGGAAGAGACACTTTCTTAGCACCTCACTCAGTATTCATGAACAAAACCCCAAAGGGTTTTTTTTTGGTGTGAGAACTCCGCTGAGTGAGCTGCGTTCAACGAGACCTTGTGCTTGTGATGTGAAAGTAGAAAAATTCCCGTTTGCTCAGTTCTTAAAAGTGTGAATTCTAATTTACAAATGCAGGACAAAAATGCTTTTCTCACTTTCATCAGAATTTCTGCCTCAGAAAGGAGTCTGCATTTTCTAAAATCTCTCTGCTTTCTAAAATCCCTGCACTTCTACAAAGCTCTGCTCACAGAGATGATGGGCGTACAAGCAAGTTTTTAAACAGTTCTGCAGTAACATTCCCCATTTCCCCTTAATATTCTCATGCTAATTTTTCTCTACAGTGAATGTAGAGCTGCACTCACCTGGGAAATCCCAGTTTTTGAAATAGAATGTGTCTACCTGTTTGTGCTACTCCTGCTGCTCATTCCCTTTGATTTTCTGTTCCAAAACAACCAGCTAAAAGACACTTGGTACTTTTTACTAAGAATCTGATTAAAATGTGGCATTAAAAAGAAATAATATTCCAGGAATACTTCGCAGCTGTCCTGGTGCATATTTGCTTTCAGATAAGGTAGCTGGTTTTTGCTGTTGTTAGTTCAGGAATATAAATCTGAATCTTTTAAAATAATGCTTTGTTTAGGTTTGGTGTATTGTGTTCATTCCTTATGACACTTATATCAACATGAGGGTTTGTGAAGGTACATATTTGAAAAAGTGGCTTGCTAAGTGCAGACTCAGCCAGTTTAATCTGCAGCCATTGGCAGACAGGAACCTTGAGTCACAAAAATATCAATGTTCCTACAAAGCCATATATTACTGTCTTTTTTAAATAGTCATATGGCAGAACCACAGTGCTCTGTGCAAAAGGAGGCATAAACCAGGAGTCCACCAAGAAAGAGCACTGCACTCACACTTTAAATGGTTGACATATTTGCCATGGTTGGGTTGTAAAGAATATGATGTGTGCCATTTTTGTGCACTTTCAAACAGCTGAAATTTTCTAGTTGGAGTTGGTTTTTGGCACTTCTGGTGAATTTTGTATGTGTGCTGCTCATTAAACTGACAATAATGCAGGTTCTGATGTGTTGGTAGGTCTGTGTCATCATTTGGAACTGTTAATACAGATTAAAATTGTTGTTATCTTTTTGAGTTGTAGAAGACTAATCAAAGGTATTAATACCGTCAACCTAGAGAATAAAGTTAATGAGCAGGAATTAGTAAAAAAAAAGTCTGGTTTTGCAGGAGGAAGTGACAATCCCTAAGGAGAGAGAAGAACCGGGTTACGTATTTTTAGGAGTTTAGTAAGGTTTTTGACGTTCCTTCTCACCACGCTTGAAGGTGAAGACACATGGTTTAGATTATTCTCCTGTACAGGAATTCAGAACTCCTTGGAAATCCTCCTGTAGAAAAATTAGGAGTGGTTCGTTGTGAGACTGGAAGGATGTGTGGAATGGAGCTCAGCAAAGACTGTTTTTGATGAGTATTTTCATTACCAACCCTGTTGGTGGACTAGAAGACATTCTTATTAAATTTGCAGGAAAGCTGGGAGAGAAATTACTTGAAGAACTGGACTGAAAAAATGTGAGAAGTTTTATAGGAACGAAGACAAGCACCTGAGTTTAGGAGAGATTCTCCTTTGTTGATTCTCTGGTGTGCCTTTCCAGCAGGGTACACAGAGAATTCGGAGCACAGTCATGGTTTTGATTAGATATCTGCACAGCATGATCTGAGAGAAGAACGAGAGAATCTTTTTTTGACTTGACAGAAGACCAGGAGGTACGTGACAGCGCTCTAGTATGTTACTTCTTGTACTGATTTTGGCTGGGATAGTTAATTTTCTGCACAGTGGCTTGTAAGGTGGTTTGTATTTGTGATGAAAACAGTGTTGATAGCATGGGAATGTTTTAATTATTGCTTACAGAGCGTCAAGGCCTTTTCTGCTCCTGGTTCTGCCCTGCCAGAGGAGGCTGGGAGGGGACAGGAGTGCACCAGGAGTTAGGAGGGGACACAGCCAGGACAGCTGACCCTGACAGACCCAAGGGATATTCCACATACCGTGTCAGGTTGTGCACTGCAGTAAAATCTAGGGGAAGAAGGAGGAAGGGGTGATGTTTGTGTTCCTATGTCGCCGTTCTGCAGGATGGAGCCTGGCTTTCCTGCACACCTGCCTGCCCGTGGGGAGTGGTGAATGCATACCTTGGTTTGCTTTGCTTGTGTTCACAGCTTTTGCTTTCCCTATTAAACTGTTTTTGTCTCAACCCATGAGTTTTCTCAGTTCTACCCTTCCAGTTCTCCCCACATCCCAGTGAGGGGGCAAAGTGAACAGCTGTGTGGGGCTGAGTAGCTGGCTGAGGTTAACCACAACACCTCTGTTGTAAAAGAGGACAAAAATAATAGATTCCTTTTTCTTCTGGTTAAAACACATTAGTTGAAATAAAGTTCTATGAAAAGTGGGTTTTTATACAGTATATTTGAAAATAAAAGTTACGGGAAGAGGTTGTTTTGGGAGGCCATGATGGCTTCACCGTGGAAGCCTCTGAGATCCAGCAAGACAGAAGTGTCTCAGAAATTATTAGGTGTAGCAAGACATTCATGTGGGAAAAGGAGATGGAGCAGATGTCTTCTCCAGGATCAAGATCATCTGATTTTCATGACATCCTCGCAAGGTTGCCCTGTGTGGTACACCAGAAATGTGTGTGATCACCCATCCTCACCATTTTAATTGGTGGGTGTGTGCTCAGGCGTATAAACTTGTCAAGCTATATCCTCCATTGTTGATGGGTGCATAAATTAGCTCTTTTATTTTTACATTTATGAGACCATAAAGGCTTCCTTCGCATATCAAAACAGAAACTTACACATTTCCTAATGGCTTGTAGGAAGCAAATGAAGCTTGAATTCGGTTCTTTTCATTTTGACAACTGTTACTGATATGAAGTGTAATGAAAGCAGCCTGTTGTTAGGATTTTAGTTATTTGGTAGGCTGTTTCCAGACTTTAATTTATAAGGATGAAATAATTGACCCTGTGTCCTTACGGGGCTGACTGGGAATTAGTGGCTGCAGTTATGTTTTATTTAACCAGGAGTGCTGTGCCTGTGAGAATAAATGGGCACCTGTCTTTAATAAACGCAGAGGATGGGCTGGTTAAATGGGTAAAGGTTCTTGATGCTTGATAACCTTCTGAATGCACAAGTATGAACTGAAAAAACCTTGTGAATGATGAGCAGCAATAAAGTCAAAGGAAATGAAGCAGAAAATATACATTACTATAACTGCTGCTGAGTTTAGGTTCTCATGGCAAATACAGAATATTTTGCTTTACAGTCCCACAGCTGAGCCCTGAGGTACTTGTAGAACAGCATGGTTTGGGGTGTAATAATTAGAATTATTTTAGTGATATTATTGTTTCCTTTAGTTGGATCTGATAAACACACAGGCCGAAACAACTTAATAGTTGTTGTCATCACAGATGTGAATATCCTTTGAAGAGAGTTTGAGGATTACTAAATGTAAGTAAACCTTGCAGAGCCCCCAGGGCATAGCCACAGCATCACAGGAAAGTTGCTGGCCTATTTTTTGCTGTTGTTGCAATTAGGATCAGATTTCTATCACTTTAGCAACATTGAATTGCATGTCAGTTGTATCGCATTTAATTTTAGTGAGAAGTTTACCTGAGGTCTGTGATTGGCAGAGTGAAGGATATGGCCTGGTGAAAAAAATGACATCAGAAAAACCATCAGCACTTCTTGCTGACAATAACTTGACACCTCCCCTCCTCTATACACACGTTTTCAAGCTGTTCCACAAACTACAACTCTGATCTTGTTTGGGTATGTCTAATCAGAATTTCTACATAATTATTTTTAATTTTTAGTTTGGAGAGTTACATAAAGAGTGAATTTTCATGTGTAGGAAAGGTGATGGGCAACTGTCCACAAAGAGTTTTGCTAAATTTGCTCTGAAGAAAGACTAGCATAGTCACTTGGCAAGGAATAATCTAAAATTAAAAGCCTAAAGATAATCACTTGAAGCATCAAATTGCCTTTTGCCATTCCATTGAACCAACATTATTGTGCATCTTTCTTTTGTTTTGACTTGCTATAAATGATCCACATAGTACCAACCTTTCCCATTTTCTCCACAGCAACCTCTCTTGCTCCTAGTGCCTTTCATGATGCCTTCTATGTTTTTATTCCCTCTTGGCCCTAACTACTCATCCTTGGCTTTCCATTTCCCCTCAGCCTGCCAGTGTACACTCTATTTCCTTCTTCCTGTGCTGTTTCTGCCACACTTGTTTAAATGTTCAGGTTTACAACACAGGAGAAGGAGATGGGTGCATCCCATTCTATCATGGGTGTCTTGCTGCAATATTTTTCACTCTCGGTGTTCTCTCTCCCTTGCTCCCAGGGACAGTGACCTGTGCCAGGTTATTTTCCCTCTAAGTGTTGACTTTCCTGTTAACAAGCAAACCCGTACTGGATAAAGTGCTGGTAGTGTTCTGCTGAAGCTTCATTTCCCATCTTCTTGCCATGCATCTCCTCTTCCTCTTGGTTAAAGTCTGCCTGGTCTCTTAAGCCCCTGCCCAGTTTTGCAAACAGATTTATTGTTGAAATTGTATTATTGGTACAGTACCTAACACAAAGCCTCTGGGTGGCACCACAACATGAATAATGATAATTATAATGAGCCCAGTCAGCCATTAAATCACTTCACCTTCAAATCTTGGCTATGTGTGGAGGCCTTTTTTATTTCTAGAGCTGACTTCTTCCAAATCTAAAATTCATTACTCAGTGCATTTTTCATCTCCACAGACGTGCTGGTACTCAGAGAAAATTGGGCTGCAAAAAGAGACTGAAAAAGCTTTAATTAAAAAGCAAATAGCATTTTTCAGCAGAGAAGAGGTGGTGAGATTTCCCCCAGGCTTTTCTTACTATAAAAAGTTCCTTCTATTTTTGTTTCACTTGCCTTTTAAAATCCACCACCTAGCTTGTTTATTCATCCCCATTTGGAGTTTACTGATCCAGATGTAAGAGAGATATTCAAAATTAGCAGCTGTGCTGTGGCAGCCTTAAGGGGTATATGACTTCCTTCTGTAAAAATAAAATTTGCAGGCTCTGCACATTACTTGTGCAGCTACTCACTAATAGTGTCAGTACCTTTTATATTCAATATTTAATTGCCCAGTGAGTAAAGGTGGATTACTTTTGGCAATAAGTAGAGCAGGTAAAATGTGTGTGTTTGGGGGGGGGTTATTTATTTATTTTAAATTTTTTTTTTTTCCAGAACAGACCAGGATGATTGAAGGAGAAAAAGTGAAATGCTGTGGTTATCATTTTACTTCAATTTTCACAGTTTCATTTAGGATGGTGTGGGTTATCAACCCTACTATTGCTATTTTGGGGAGAGTTAGGAAACTCAGCATATGTGTCTTTTAAAATACAAATCACATTATGGTGTTTAGGACATGGTTTAGTGGTGAACCTGGCAGTGTTATGTTTAATAGCTGATCTTAGGTGTCTTTTCCAACCTTCAGGATTCTCTGATTCTGTGAAAAAGTAATGTATTTATCACATTTCCAAACTTGGCAGAGTTGGCTGAGTTGTGGTACAACTGTTTTGAAAGCTTTTTTCTGTAGTTTACTCTCTTGTATTCAAAATCAAAGCAATGAAAGCCCATTACAATTTATTAGCTATTTGATGACCAATTTGAAATGAGATGTGATCTTTCTTTGTACTTCACAAGAGCACATCTTGTTCTTTTATATTTAGCTGTAATTGGCATCTTTATTGGCAGTCTGAAGAAAATGAAATGGTGAGGTGGGTCCTGGGAGCTGATTAGACCCTCTTAATTACTGAATATTTGTACTCCTGGGAGACACTCAGCTGTAGCTGTGGTGAAAGGGAACTTTACTCTGCTGCTCCTTTTTATCTTTGCAAAATGCAGCAACTGATGCTGCTGAGCTTTCAGTCCACCCTCCTTCATGTGAATAAAAACCAAGAATTAGTTTCCTGAAGCAATTTTAATTTCCATTTGAATGTTGGCCAGTGTATTTCTAAGTGCTTCCTCAGGTGCTGAATGTTTCCCTGTAGTGGAACATGTCATCCATCCTGTGGTGTGGTTTTAAGTTCTCAGAGGTAAAGTCCTGGTTTTACTTTAGCTGTTAAGAATTTGATTTTTGGGTGAGTGACAACAAGGATTTCACCTTTAATGCCATATGTTAAGACGGTCTAGCCACCAGGTCATGTAGTGAAAGTTTCCTGGATTTAGAGAAAAAGGTACCTTTAGTATTTTTTCTTCCTTAAAATTTAAAATTATTGCAGTCTTACACTGTTTTCTCTGAAATTATGGCTTATGAAATTCAGGAATGGCACATAAACATTGAGTCCAAAGCTACTGCAAGCTGTAACTTGATTATTCTGAAAACTACTCTTCTTTTCAAATAATATTTGGGATTTTGAGGATTTCTTCATTAATGGGTACAATTTGGTTGCTGGGGAAAGCTCTGCTCTCTCTGTGAATGTTTAAAATGTCTCTGTGAACAGTCTGTCTTGAGAGAAGACTTGACTTTTGAAATGTGCCTCTTTACAGCTGTTTTGAAATGGAGAATTTGCACTTTCTGACATTTTCCAAGCAGCAGGGACATTACTTACAAATGTCCCTTTTTGAATAGCATGAACTCCAATCAATCAATCAATCAATCAATCAATCAATCAATCAATCAATCTGTCTCTTCTTCTACATCAGGGCTTTTCTTCACCCTTGTAACTGAGAGCTGGCTTGGTCCTTATGATCAGAATATGCAGTTAGAGAAAACTGCACCTGGAGGTGATTTGACAGCCTATTTAAAAAAAAAAATTCTTTTAGCTCATTACTTTTGATAATCAAATAAAAGAGACCTTGCCCTTTTTATTAGGATGTAGGTGTTTGGTATTAATCTTTACAAGCAGTCTCTTCATAGCTGGTTGTTTTGCATTCGTGAGACTACAAACCCATGAGAGCTGGCAAGTGCAGTTAACCTCCTGCCACCCATGTATGCATAAAACTTTTAAGACTTGTGGTTCAAAATCTTTTAGCAGTATAAAAACTCTTGAAGTCATCAACTTTATTATAGACCTTTAGGTGCTTTTTAAGTCTGCTGAGAGACATCACCTTCTTGTCTGGTACAGTGGAGTGCCTCTTCCTCAAGTCCTTTAGTACATAATTCTTAGTGGTTCCAATGAAAATGGCATCTTGATTGATGTTCTCATATTGAAGACTGGTGATAAAATGAATTCTGAAATTGTATGATAAAGAGTGGTGAAACAAGTGACCGTTCAAGTTGGAAGCTGTACTCAGAATTGTTGTGGTAATGGATAATATATACTTCAAAAATGTCTTTTTCTTATCCATGTTATAAAATAGTCAACCTTACTATAAAAATAAACTGGTACTGGATGTGTTGAACAATAGAGTGATTTATGTGATTGGAAATAAGTTTGCTGTGTTACTAGATGGAGATATTCCTAATTCATCTCTTAAACACTTACTGGAATTCTTTTATTTATGGAAAGGATCATGTGGCATTGTCTTGGACTCACAAACACGATGTCAGCTTGAGTCATCAGATGGAGGCTTTAGGTCTGCCTCTGATGTTCCTCAATTTCATTCTCCCGTATAAATTATATTCTCTTAGCTTTCAAAAGTTTTTCTCATCTTGTAGTTTGGAACAGACTACTCTACATGTACTTTGATTTTTTTCATAGTCCCTTTGTTTCTAGATTTTTAGGCAGTGTCCATCACTTTTGTTACATCAAGCTTCTTGCCTTTTTCCCTTGCCTAGCCATCTGCCCTTGTCTTTATTTCATCTCTAAGCAGGCCCATGCCTACTCTCCTTGTAAAATTCAGATACCCTCAGAAGATTTATTTCCATTATGATGCTGACAAAACTGTAGACAAATCATAACACTGCATTTTATAGGCATTTATTTATTTTAAAGGCATTTACTAAAAAGGGGAGCATAATCACAGTGCCTGTTTTATTTATACATGTGCCATTTTTCTCTAATTCTCATCTGGTTTTAAATGCCTAAATTTGCGTATTGATTACAGAGAGAAAAAAATGAAAATAATGAGAATTTGAACATTCTCCAAGTAACTGTCTTTTAACTGTCATCTTTCTGAAGTTGCCTACAAATTACCTACAAATTATTCAAGTGTCTAAACTCAACTGCAACAGTAGGAACCATCCCCAAAATCTCCCTAGAATAGTGCTGGCAGACCTATTAGGCATTAGCAGTAGTACTCTGAGATCTGGGAAATGATACTTTAAAATCATCCTCTGTAATTTAAATATTATTAAAGGAAAAGAAGGGAAAAGATGAAGTGTCAGCAGAAGTTAATGATGTGTAAGGTATCCACGTTATTAAATATGTATCACATGTTTAAAATTTTCTTGGAAGTTGTCATAATGGAAGTCCCAAGCAGCAGAATTTTATATCAGTACTTTAAAAAAGTATTTTTTACTTGTTTGGAGCAGTGATCTCAGCCTCTCACAGACTTCAGCTCCTAGACTTGGAGACTCATAACAGCATTTCTTCCCAGTGATGAATGACCACTGAGATTCTCCTTTCAGTTAAAATTACTTTTGTGTAAAATACTGTAGATTTTAAATTGGGAGAGGAGACTATCTATCCAGCCCTTGCTATATGTTGTATTTCTCTGTTAATATTGCATGGAAAAATGATCACCTTTACACAGAAACAGATTGTAAACATTAGACAATTTGGTATCGTAAACCCCATTTCTGTCCTTAAATATTCTCTTGGGAAAGAAGTGACCGCCTGAAGTTCCCCAGGAGCAGGAAGATGTATCTGTGATATCAGAGGCTCAGTAAATTGAATAGGCAAGAGAAAGGATCACACAGCACTGGAGTACTTAAACTAGGAGGAACTGTGAGGTAACTACTCAGTACATCAAAGTCAGACTCTCCTTTGCAGACAGAAGCAGGGAGGAGGAGGATGGGGTTTTGTGTAATGTGTCCTTTCAACTTCCCAGTTAAATTGTGTTCCCCTTGAGACACTCCAGCTCACTTTCTGGGAGGCCGGGCCTGCCTTTCAGCAGGTGCTTGTTCACCAGCCCACGGGAGCAGCCCTGCAGGAGGAGGACACAGATTTATATCTTCTGGTGGCACAAGTTGTCTTCTAATCCCTGCTGGTGCCTGGTGGCTCAGAAGGGAGCGTAAGGAGCAGGGACAATGCCACATGATCCTTCCCATAAATACACGGCCAGGATTTACATTTCCAGCTTCTGGGAACAAGGAGGTTCAGGACTTTCTCATCTGCAGCGACAGTGAATTAATAGCTGCTAATGGTGTGATGCTACAGAAGTGAGATTGATGTCTTTGGGAGCTTCTGGACTCATGGCCCCTATAGCATTTGGTGGTGGTACAGTCCCACAGCTCATCTGTGCTGTCTGAAATGTATTTTCGAGAGTTTGCTTTACATTTGTCACTTGATAACTTTATTCGTGTCCCAGTTGTGTCATGTGGAACTGTGGAAGAATTAGTCCCTTGTCATCTTTATTTTATAATTTGTGATTTTATACATCTGTATCAGATCCTGTTTTACCAGCTAGAGAATCAAAATGCTTGGTTTTTTCTCATGTTGAAAGTACTGTGGGGTTTTAGGGTTTTTTTTGGGCTTTTTTTTAGTTTTTTTGGGTTTTTTTTTGGTTTGGTTTGGTTTGGTTTGGTTTGGTTTTCTGGGGGTTTTTTTGGTCATACCTTTTAGGGTTTTTTTGTTGGTTTGTTTTCTTTTATTTTTTCCTGCTCACTTTATTATTGTCTCACAATAATAATTCTTTTGTGTTGTCTGCTGAGCAGTCACGTTTGCTGTGGCTCTCACAGAGCTGTTGGCCACATAGCTGAGATTGCTTTCCAGAGTGGTGATGAGTAAGAAGCTGTCAGTGCTTACCTTATACTCCAGACCTGTCTGCTTCCCTTTGCATTCCAGCTGCTCTTTCATCACCCCATCCCTCAGGTGGTTTATCCAGGTGGGCTGACCCTGGCTGGACACCAGGTGCCCACAAAGGCACTTTGTCACTGCCCCCCTGAGCTGGACAGGGAGACAAAATGTAATGAAAGGCTCATGAGGTGAGAAAAGGGTAGGGAGTGATCACTCACCAGTTGCTGTCATGAGCAAAACAGGATCAGCTGGGTGGAAAAATGTAATTTCTTACCAATCAAATCGGAGTAGGATAATGAGAAATAAAAACTATATCTTGAAACACCTTCCTCCACCCCTCCCTTCCTCTTCTTGAGCTTAATGTCGCTCCCAAATCCTTTATCTCCTCCCCCCCAGCAGTGCAGCTGGGGCTCCCATTTTATCTCCCCATCACTTGGGTGCCTTGGCAAGGCTACAATTTTTTGCAGTAAACTGTTGATTTTGATTATTGCAAATGATTTTCTGTTGTCAGGAAACTTCATCCCTATGCTAGCCAATCATTTTCCAGATTATGTGTTAATCTTTCAAATCCACAGGTCCCCTGGGTGTTTCCCTGCTGTGGAGAACTGATAAGTGAGCTACAATTTTAGAAAACGATAGATTTTTTCCTGCAATATCCAAACGTCACTTTTTGGAGCTGTTTGGTAAACTGCGTATAAAGAATTCGGTGGTCTCTGGTCTTCTGCACATGGCTCTCAGCACCATCAAGTTACAACTGAGCAGGGACTTGAGTAGGTGTTGAAGGAACCTCCCTTCACCTGCTCTGTGCCTTGTTTGGTTTGGAGGGAGGCTCATGACTGCCTTGTTTGGGACAGATTCAGCCCCTCTTTTGGGATTAGATGGACATTTAAGGATGAATCACCATCAGCCTTGAGGCATTGCTCATAAATGAAAAATGTTTGGGTTTTTTTTAAGGAAAATTTATGAAGCTGTGCAATGATTTTTTGCTGCAGCCATCACTGTGTTATGATTCTTTAGACAGAAAAATAGCAAGCAAATAACTATTGATCATCTGATAGTCCCCATATTTAGATGCACATAAGTACAATTTCCCTTTGTTGGTTTGCTCTATGGCCCTAGTCTGGCCATCAGGATGAAGTAATGTTTACATATTTCAGTTTTATGGTCCTTTTTTTCAAAGGTAGAACTGTCTGATCAATGCTGTTGTATTTAATATCTTCTGCTGTATTTTCTTAAATTGTATGATCGTGTATGCTGCTGTGGTTGAATAAAACTCTAGACAACATAATGTATCAAAAGTTTGTATTGAAATAGTTTTCAGTAGTATTCCAGTGATAGATTTTAATGGCCATCCTGTGAGCTGTTTACCAGATGCATTGACATATTTAGATTGCAGGGGGTTTTTTTTGTTGTTGTTGTTTTTGTTGTTCTGCCTCTTTTTTTTTTTTTTTTTTCTTAAGAGAAAGCCAAATTCTGTCAATCTGAGGGAAGTTGCTACAGAAACGATAGCAGAGGGGTGGAATGAGATGATCTTGAAGGTCCCTTCCAACCCAAACCATTCTGTGATTCTATAATAAATTAAGGTATTCCTGCAAGTAGATAAGGGGCAGGGTAGCAGTAAATCAGCACAATATTTGTGAGCTAAGGTATTTTATTATATGGCAGCTACTTAACCATGTGTAGTTAAATTCAAGGAATCTCACACAATATGTGAAGTTTAACTGGAGGCACTGGATTTCCTTTAATTTGGTACTTTTTGTGCAGGTGCAAGTGGAACGATGGAGACTTTGCTTATTAGTGTTAGGGGTTGAATTTATATCTTCTTGGAAGCAGCTAGAAGGAAAAATAACAAAAAATGAATACGTGAAATATTTTCAAACCAAAAATGTTCAGTATGGTAATTCAGAATGGTAATTCAACCAAAATCCACCTGGGTTTTGAAGACTGGTACATTTTTTAGAGTTTTGGCACAGAGGAAACTCCCGTGTGAAAACACATATATTGAAGTTTATTAACTTAATATAACGTACCTAAAGCTTGAGAGCTCTCCTGTAATGTGAAATGGCAAGGAATTTTCTATGCTGTACATAGAAATTGTTCAGGGAATCTGGCAGGAGTCACACGCTGTGACACTCGTGGCAAATCCCAACTGCTGCTGTTGGTGTTTGCGCTGAGGATGCGTTCTGTGAGCTGCCTCTGTGTACTTGCTACTTTCACTCACACTTAAGTTTGGTTTGCTGATGTATTTGGCCACTCTTCCCAGTGCTGGAGATTAGGATCTTAAGAGAATGAATAAGCGTGGCAGGGTTTTGGTCTGATGAGCTGTGAAGAAGATTTTTTGGAAGACAGTCTTGAATTAGGGTGGGGTTTACTCCCCAGTTGTTTCTTCCCCTTGTATTAATGCCAGTTCAGTCCTTTCTCTTCTGGAAGCTGTGATCTCTCAGCTCTGAAGGGCTTTTGAAAGAAGGGTTCATGCTGGATTTGAGGGGGGAAAGCTTCAGTAGTATTTCTGAACTCCACTAAGAAAAACTTAAGTGTACACAAAATCGTGAAAACTGGTTTTAAAGATTGAATAGAGAGGGGAAACGTGGTTTATTTTTTAGACATACTTTAAAATCACAACATGTCTTTATCAAAGAGGTGCAGAGACAAATTAGTGATGACACCTTTCTGACACTGTAACGTTTGTCACTTTGTAATGAACAATTGAAAACTTTATAGCTTTTAGAGCTATTCATTACCCTATGGACTAAGCCTTGTGAATTACTTGTTCTGCTGCAGATCAGGCAGATGTGTTGCGGTGGATGTGAGTCCTGGTACAGATGAAGTTGGCACTTTTCTTCCCAGTCCTATTAGCAGTTCTTTTCCAGCAGTTTCGCTCTCCTGTTTACTCAGTTACCTGTTAGTTGAGTTGGCAGCTCCTGTTTCCCAGGGCCCAGTGCAGTTATTATGTGCCTGCAGAATTCATTCCAAAATTGCTTTCAAATGCTTTTTTTTTCCCTCTTCTCACCAGTCTTGTTTCAGAGCTGTGGTTAACAAACCTCATTGCAGGGCACGCTGGAAGTGGTCCTGTACGGAGAACAGCAGCAAGGAGGCAAGGGGGAATGGCTTCCCCTGGATATACCTATTACCACAAATTGGAATCACAGCTTGGAGTGATTTCCATGCTTCTGGGGGAGGTCACTTGTTTCTAGGTACTGCAGGATCATCCCTGCAGTGAACAGTATGGCAGGAAGGCATGTGCTTCTCTAGAAAGTAATTTCCTAAAAACCCTTTGTCCTGCTCCAGATTGCGTGCAAAGTGAACGAGGAAGGAGGGTAAGACGAGTGGAGGAGCTGCTGCTGTCTACTAATTTCATTTTCTTTACCTTCCTTCAAAGCAAAAAACCTGAACATTGAGTCGTGCAGTAACATTCTGCAACTCTTTTCAATATGCATTTGTTTGAAAAGGGTATCCACAGGTCTTTCTCAGTGCAAGGTGTTGGGTTCTTGGGGTGGGAGATCCTGGCTTATCAAAGGGGAGATGATGCCAGATTCCCTTCTCTAAAATCCTGCTAAAAACATCACTGTGATGACATCATTTGGTTGCACTGCTGTGATGTACAGATAAGTGTTTAAAAACCAATTTAAAATCATAAAAATCAGCATTTTGAAATCTGTAGTTAGCTTGGTGCCTGGGTAAATAAATAATTGAAAGCCTAAATAAATAAACAGCTTTCAATGAAGCTAAATCCCAGTGGCTTGCATTGACTCAATAACGGTTGTGGCTAAATTCAGCTCCATGCCATTACAGGTGACTTGGACTCCTTAATTCATTAAATTCCAAATCTCAGAGAAGATTCAGCACTTAATAATGTATTTGCAGGGCTGGATGAAATTAGTTTGCGCTTGCAGGTTTTTTTTCTTCCCCTAATAAATTCAGAAATTAGTAACTACGGCATATCCAGAGACCCTCAGGAGAAAATATCCCAAGGAACAGAGGTTTATAGCATGGGGTGTGCTCATTTAATTTCTGGCTTATAGTGTATTCAGCAGTGATTTTCTCAGAATTTTCTGGGACTTCACAGCCAGACTTTAGGTAAAGAGAAGATAGATTTTTGAATTAGAAGTATGTAAAGACTGGAGAGAGGGATTTTTATGAATTTTATGAGGATGACTGTGCATTTAGACATAGATATTAGAGCCAGCGCTTGCAGAAACCTGCTAAGTTTGCCAAGAAGCATTAGCAATTAACGTAGTTAATTAACAAGAAGTTATGTTAAAATTAGTTTGGGGGGGGAGAGGGGAAGAGAGAGTGAATTGTAGCTAGAAAAAGAAATCACAGCTGCTACTTAGAGAATTGGTAGAGAATTTCTCAGGTCTGGCTGTTGGGAGAGGCTCTGCATTGCGGCTGTGCCTGGTTCATTCAGTACATCCTCAGTTTTCTAGGAAAGAGCTCTTTGGGGTTATGTATCACCATTTCCAAGCATTATTGACTACCCTAATCAAATTTAACTTCTGCAGGCTAACACACTAATAAAAAAAAAGTACAGGTTTTTTTTTCAGAACTTCTCAGAAAGGTGAGGCTCTGAGTGTTTCTTGAGCATTTAATGTTCAACAAATTATGGTAATTTTTTCCAGTTAAGGTTTTGCATCCTGCTGAGTAGAATTTGCTCAAAGAAAAATGCCGCCTTTCCCAGCTTCTATTACCCTGCATGCTGTTACTAAGCAAAGAGGAAAAATCAAGGCATTTATCTTGGCAAATTGAAATGAGTTTCAAACTACAAATATGTGAAAGTTGCTAATGAAGTAGTGAATGTCTTACACATACCATTTTATTTTCCCAGTGAAAAATGAATGACAATTAATTCAATAGATTATTGAATACGCCTGATGTGAGCTCAGGGAATTTTCAGGTCCTTCTCATATATATTTATTTCAAAAAATAAAATTTGGCATATGGATTATGATGTGTGAAGCAAGCTTGAGTCTCAGGTTCACTGTGGCACAATGAGGCACATGATCAATAGTCTACATTACAAATGTTTTAATGGGCTGTTCCCATGGTGGTATAGAGGAGATGTAATTTGTCCTGTCAAAAATTATTCTTTCTTGGCTAGTGTAATTAAACATTTCCAGAAAAGGTACCAAACTTACAAAGAAAAGCACCCTCTTATCTACGTGCTCTGCATAGAGGGGAGAGGATTTCTTGCTGTGTCCTACAGTCAGAGTTGTAGTAAGATCAATTTAGCTTCAAGAGACAGCAAATTCCAACCTTGCTGTTGAGGCAGAAATGAGACCTGGGCAAATGATAGTCTGGACTCTCCAGCCAGTGCTGTGTTGACCATCTCGAGGCTGTGTTTAGGTGGTCAGGGCTCTCAGGTTTCCTCTCTCATGTGCTATTCATCATTCCAGCTAAGTTCAAACCTTGTGCTCCTTCTATGTCACCTTGCAGATGATCCCCAGTGTCCTCACTGTACCCTGAGTGTGTCAGTGCACCTGAGGTGTAATAGCAGATGTTTGTGCCAGAGCAGACCAAGGGTTGGATATACACCAGGTCAGCCATGCTACCTGTTGGTATTTTTTAAAAAGATGCTGGCAAAAGCTTTGCAGGATAGTTTAGGGCACAGATTTTGGTAATATTTAGATAGATGGGGCCCAGTCACCAGAGGAATGGGACCTTCTGTTTGTATCCAGTCAGTTTATAAGTGGCATCACTGAGGAACTCTCTTGTAGATCTGCAGAGACAGCACCTGTGAAGAACTCTGGGTACTGTATTTATATTTTTAGTACATGAATGAGGAGTCTGATGTCTCTGTGGTTCTTGTGCAATCCATATATAGGTAGTGAAGCTGGCTTGGTGTCTTCTAAACACCTGAGATCTTATTGCTTATTTCTCTGGTTGCATTCAAGAAAGGTTAAAAGAGATAATATTTTTACTCTTTTTAAGAAAGATTGGCTTTTTAGTTTAACATAACATTTATTTGACTTTTTAATGCAGTCGATAAGCCCTGAAAAGGTCTGTATGTACAAGCAGTTCTATTTCAGGGTTATTAGAAATGACATTAATAGCAAGCCTAGTAGCTTCTGCTTCCCATTCTCCTCTAGAAATCATGGTCCTTTGTTTTTGCTGACATAATTACCTCCATATTAGCCAGTTCTAACAAGGCAGAATTAAGAGTCCATATTATAAATGAGCAGCAGGAACAGATGGACTGAGAAAATAGTCAGGTTCCATGCAAATATCAATAAAGGTGGTTAGGAAAGCAATAAAAGCCTTTGGCTCATATGTTTCTTTGTATTAATAAAGCTTGCATAACTGGAAAAGGCATGAGGCCAGTTGGAGGTCTGGAATGTGAGATGTTCTGCTTCTGCACATTGCAAAGCCAAGTTTTGGGTTGTGAGAAGATGTCACTGCCCTGAGTGGTGTCACATTGCCAGGCCTAATACTAAAATTCATCATTTTTTGTTTAACTAAAGGTCTGGAAGCACCACATTTCATCCAATGAATCAGATACTGAGCTGAGGAGCTTAACTTTGACTAAAACACTGCTGTGACCGGGTAAAATGGGATTGGAGCCCTTTTTGCCTGGGTTTCAGTTTTCCGGTTTGTGAACCTCCACCTCCAGTTGCCCTGGCTAAGAGCATTCCTCCGTGCCTCTCTCCTTACTCTTCCTGGTGGTGTCAGTTTTCTGCAGTGCTTTGCCTTGGCTGTTTCGTGGTGATGCTGGTGCACTCCTGCGGTTCTCTGCACCATTTGGCTCTCTGCTCATTAGGAGATCTGTTTGTCCTGCAACCATCAAGAGCCAGAGAGGAGAGCAGCAGAGCCTCTGGCAGCACAGGAGATGGGGAGCAGCTGGAATGTACATATCAGATGTATAGCACATGTCTACATGTTCCTCTACAGGATTTTTTTGGAGAGAAATTTCATTGTGCATTATGTAGCATTTGCACGTTCCCTCACGGGTCTCTGGACTCATGGGAATATCAGCACACACTTTTGGATGTTGTTTGCTGGGTTATGTGGAATTGCTGCCCATGGAGTTGATGTGCACGTGCACTGGGGGTTGAATTTCTGGACACCCAAATCGAGTCAGTAGCTCAGACTAGCCTCTCAGCTATCTGGAAAAATACCTCAGAATTTGAACGTCATTTCCTAGCAGACATATCTGGAAAAACCTCATCAGCCCTTATCTAAATCAGAGGGTTAAGGCTGCCTCCCCCTTTTCCTCACGTGCTCAGAGCTGCTAAGAGTACAGCAATGTCGACATGTATTTTTTGTGGGGGTTACTAAGTGTATGTGTAAAATGCTATATTTGCCCTGAAAACAAAAGTAATTTCCCAGTCAGATAAATCACTGTATGAAAAGGGATTCAATGACTTTTTTCCCCCTTATTTCTTATTTACTAATGAATGAACACTTGGAAGAAAGTAATTCTTCACTTAAAATTCAGTTGTAAATATAGGAAATGCTCATTGCTCTGAGTCCTTAGGCAGAGTAAAGTGGTACACAAAGATCTTTGATGTCAATAGGCTTTTTCATTGAATGTTTTAGGTTTGCCTTCCTGGGAGAAAATCTCTTGTGACTGTCCCTGATTGGTGTATGTATTTCTAGCTCTAAATATGGGGTCTTGTGATGAATTCAGAGAGGCCTTGGAAAAATAATACTGGGGTGTATTTGCATCTCTTGTTATATTTGAGTCACTTTGAAATACTGTACATTTAGTTATTTTTTCTTTTGCTTAATAACATTTTTTCTCCTCAGTATTAACAATTGATGTTCAGCCTTGGCTGTAGGCTGGTTTTCCTTAGTTTTGCTGTAACCATGAGGATTTCTAGCCAGAGCCCACTCTCCTTTATGCAGGCTGCTCTGGGAGGACTGGAGAGCTTTCTCAGCTGGAACCAGTCTCATGCATTTCACTTAGCTTTCGATCGATTCGGTTGCCTCTCGCTGTTGGTACTGTATTGAAATAGTATTTTTATTGTTGTAAGCTCCTGTGTGCTGTGGTGGTTGGCAATCTAGAAATGTGTTAAATAATATTGATTTTTTTTTTTCCCACTTGGCAAGCATCTCATTCCACTCTATCTCTAATACTATTTTAAGTACCATTTACTGGTTTTATTTTCTTTCTTATTTATGACTGGGCATCTCGCAGAGCAAGGGGCTACCATGATGCCTGAAGAGAAGTTCTGAGAGAGAGGGCACTTATAAGAATATACCTTCCAGTTCTGCTAACTGCCTTTATATGCCAAGATGAGTTTACATGTTATATTCCTATGACATCATTCAGCAGTTGGTGGATGTCAGAAAAATAAAAATTACTTTGCTTTTCACTGCAGTGCATATAACCTGTCAGGCAGTCACCCTACATGACAGATACATTTCCAGAAAACATCCAGGTGATAAAGCTGTGGTTCCTAAAAGTGATTTTCATTGCAGCTGTTAAGGGAGCACAATGGCCTTTTCAGCTGTGGTAATTATCTCTTTCTGCTGAGACTTTTCTTGAAGTGATAGTGGGAGGTCGCTTTTAAATCAAAAAGAGGTTAATATGATGGTTTATTGTCGCCATTTATGTATTCCCTTTTTGCTCTGTACAGATTTGCAAAGCTCTGTTATTTCTGACCATGTTTCTGAACATGTGAAATGTTTCTTTGATAAATAGTGCTTCTATCCCAAATTTCACACAACTGTTGAAGTGTTTCATGTTGGAGCTTCAGACCTCAGGTCAGGCTGTTATGGTGTCTTTAAACCTCTGTGGGTGTGAGGGGAATGGCATGAATGTTTTTCCTGAAAAGATTTCTTTAATTTAAAATTCTGAACAAAAATTTTCAGGCTAGATTTCCTAAGTATCGTAAAATACTAGCAATTCTTTTTCCATTTGAAAAGGTTGTATCTTGCTGTATGGGAAGGATGGGGCAGCCACAACTTCTCTGGGCCAACAGTGCCAAGGCCTCATCATTCTCACAGTAAAGAATTTCTTCTTAATACCTAATCTAACCCTGCCCTCTTTCAGTTTGAGGCCATTTCCCTATGTCCTGTCACTCCAGGCCCTTGTCCCAAGTTCCTCTCCACCTCTCTTGAAGCCCCTTTATGCACTGGAAGGGGCTCTGAGGTCTCCCTGGAGCCTTCTCTTCTCCAGCTGAACCCCCCCAGCTCTCCCAGTCTGGCTCCATAAGGAAAGTGCTCAGCCCTGTTATCATTTTTGTGAGTGGGGTTTTTTCCCCCATAAGTTATCATTAGCTGAAATGTTAAAAATTCATCTCAGTCTTCTGAGTAATAAATCAGGCATTTGAAATGAAGTATCTCTTCTCAGTAGACACCACACTTCATCTGACTGAGGCCTGGTATTATCTGTGTTTGAATGTGGAGGCACTGCTCAGACAAGTTTGTAGCATCACATCTGTGTAAGTTACATTGACACCACAATGTGAATCTCACTCCCTTTTACTGATGTAAACAGAGCCTTTTTCTCAGCTCTGTTATGCAGCTCATTTACAATTTTAACGAAGGCATGTTGGGGGAGTTAAATTTTGGAGATAATGTTCGTGCAGTGTTATTTTTGTCTGAAGCTACAGTTGTATGCACAATTTACACATGAATGTAAGAGATGAATCCTAATTAAGTACTAGTCCAAACTGAACACAATGCAGGGTGCAGAACCGGGGCAGTGAGCAAAGGGGAGAGACAAAGCGTATGGTGACATTATGATAATAAAATACTGGGACAAAGGTCTACTTCCAGTATCCATTTGAGTTTCACTGACCTGTGCTTCTAGACCAGACCCTCCCCTTGGAACTGTCAATATCAACCAGTGTCTCGAAGAATCTTTGCCATAAAATCTGTTTGATAACCTAATTCTCCTCAGTCAATTGATTCCTGACCTGACTTCCATTCTTATTTCAAATGGTTTTCTTAATAGCTCAGCTAACTACAATTGCCAGCAATTGATACTTACTAAACATTTTTTTAAACATACCCCAGCATTTTCCCACCATCTGCTTTTAAACTGCCCATTTGTGGGGATTCTTTGCATAAATATTTTGTGGTTCATTTGATTCTCTGCATAATTAATTAATTGCTTCTCACTTAGTTTTCTGCATAACTAATCTACTGCCACATAATTAACAAACTCTTTAATTCCTTATTAATTATTTGCTGTTCTTTTGAATATATGAATTAATTGACTTTAAATTTGCCGCTGTGGTGATTTGACATCTAGTTAATTGTTTTGATTAATCAATTAATTAGCTGCTTAATCTCTGCTTAAAAGTATAACCCCATGACTGCCTTGCAAATGTTCTAGCATCCTTCCCTGCTCTCTCCTCATTCAGTGCTATCATCTCATCCACATCTGGATGCTCAAATTACTGTCCAGACATATGAACCTTTTTAGTTTATATGTATCCCTCTGATAAAGCCATCTCTATAGCCCCAGTGGTGCTACTGATGTTGGTTCTTCCTCCAAATATGATTTTTTTCCATGTTACACACTGCTCATGCAGTGGAACCTCCAGAGAGATTTGACTCTGATTGGTTATGCCAAAAAGGGGAGAATCGGGAAAAAAGACATTAAGATATTGAGTTATGAAGACTCATGAAAGAAATGTGATACAAGAACAGACTTGGAAAATTTTTGTTGCACACAGGTTGAGGATGTTTACAATTCAGTATAACTACTGAAGAAATTTTTGGTAGATTGATGTGGCTGATAAAGTTCCTGGAACTTCATATTTATGTATAGTTCTTTCACTTGACCTCATTGAGGCTGTTTTTCTCTGGTTCTTTATAGTAGAAAGGAGCTTTTTTCTTCACACTTTGCTTTATTTATGTGCTAATCCTGGACTTAAGATTTCACATCTGGTTGCTGTAGAAACTGCTGTTCTCTTCGAGAACAGGACCTTTAAAAGAGGTGTTGCCTGAACAAGTAGTTTGATGTTATACATCATGAGTAATCTACAGACTTCACAGTGGGAGAAGTTGCCAGAAATAAAATACTTCTGAAGCACGTGAAAACGCCTTAAAACTTACCAAAGAACAGTCAAATGCATATGATAGGTTATGCTGTTATAACACGTGTGTAAAAATTTGCAGTATGCGTGATACGTATGTTATAATATGTTCTAAAGGGATTTTTTTAGCATGATCAGGTGCTTGCTGAATAGTAGTAAAAGGTTGGAGGTGGTAGAGCAGTTCCCAGGAGGTTTTGTCCTGGTGCTCCTCCTCCTCCTGCACTCATCAGCTTTGGCAGCTCCATCTCCATTCCATGGGGCTGGAACACCGACTGCACGTGGACAAACCTACCTGCAGCTGACTAAATTTAGGTATCTTGCTCTTGAGCTGAATCCTACCCCCAGGCAGGATTTTGATTAAGCACTTTGGTAGGAAGGCACCAGCTGGTCCATGAAAAGTCACCTTTAGCAGTGGTCTCCATGCCCAAACGTGTGGGACTCTCTCCTCTGCTTGAAAACATTGGAAAATAAGCAGAAGTTGTTAATATTTCGAGGGAGTGGATGCAAGAGTCTGCTAATCTTTTTTTATCTCCAGTTTCTCTGAAACTGATTATTGTGAAAAGACACTTGGCAATATGCACAACCTACGAGCCTGTGTTTTTGCTGGAAGTGTAGAGGTGAGGAATTTAAAGTAATTTGCTTTTCTTTATTTACTTTAGGCAATTTGACTTGAGGCTTTTTCAGGGCTGTTTTGCAACATATTGAGTCAAATTCATAAAGAATCTGAAACAAATGGATTCCCTGCACATGTAGTGAATAACAGTGAAAAACTACAGTGGAGATTGTTGATATTGCATCTTCTGATGCTGTGTAAGTGTGTGATACAGTCAGTGCTGCCGAGAATGGATCATCTCTTACCCCTGTGTGTATCATATGAATATAAAAAATTATCTAACTTGGTGGACCCAAGCCCTAACAATATTCATATTGGAGATCTGCCTTTGCAAAAAAACAAAAACATCATCAAAGAACTTTGAGAAGAGGTGCAATCTGAATGACAAATGAGCTTTAAAAACAGAAAATAAATAAAATTGCTGGAGAGATGTCATAATGTAAGAGAAATAGGTAAGGAAGTGGTATAGGTGGAAGTAATTAAAATTTTTACCATCTCTATGTGTATAGACACATTTATACTTATCGTCAGCATTTCTTACTAGTGAGAAAAAATATGTCAACAGCTCAGTGGTCTACAGGTATTATTAGGGAAGGTGAAATAGCTGAGCCTGCGGAATATAGTTCCCATTCAGCTCTGTCTCATTGCAGTTTTATGTGAGTATAAATTCACTGATTCAGTGAAATTCAGCCCACACCTTGATTTCTGTGTCTAACTAAAGCTGTGCAAGCAGAAGGCTGAAAATTTCTCAGTTTCCTCTTTATTTATTGCTGATAGAATATTATTCTAGGCTGGTACAGAAGATAACATGGTTATTCCTTTTACTACCTTATTTTTTTAATAACCAGAACTTCTTCCTTGACTTCCTGTATGTTTAGTAGCTCTTTCTGAAATTTAAGGTTACTTTCATAATAGCGTATTTGATTTGAATTTAAATATTCCTTAGTCTTATTTTTTAAATGCAGGAGAAAAAATATAAAACCCCTGTAATTACTGACTTGCTTAAACCCCCAGCACAATTTTGAGATGTTGCGATTCATTCCATCAGCACAGTTGAGAAACAGCACTTCAAATAAAAACATCTAAAACAATGGCTTCTCATGTACACAAACATGTTGAATACTGACTGAATTCTTTTTTCCCCCTATGTTTACCGTTCTATCTTCCTACTAGAAGCAAAAGTTCATGAAAATAGGTAAAATGTAAAACATGCATCTGTCTGTAGGCAGGATTTGGTGGTTTTGTGTGTGATTAGGGGGTTGCAATTGACAAAAAGGGATGGAGGCAGAATACCAGAAACCACTGATTTATCAAGGGCCTGTGTTGCACCTCAGCTTCAGTGGTCTGTTTCTTAATCATTACATGTACTGTGTAACATCTGAAAGCAGTAAGAGAGGATGCAGTGTTCACACTGGAAGTATATCAGCCTCAGAATTAGATTGGCATTGTTTTAGCAAAACTTTGGAGAAGTAAGTGCTCAGTGAAAATTGGCTTTCTTTGCTGCTTCCTCCTCAATTAAGAATTTATTTAGAATTTCAGTTTATTGGAAAATATTATATTGGAGAAGCTCAGTGTTTAGCAACCTAATACTTTAATTACCCAATATTAAATTTTGCTTAATTGTAGAACAACACATAGAGCTGTTTGACATGTGACTAAAACATTACCAGAAGCTTGCTTTTAGATCTAAAAATCCGAAGGAAAAAGCAGGTGCTGAGACATTTAATAATGATCAGACATTTAAAAAAACTGTCTTGAAAGACAATGGAGAGTTTTAATTGAATATTTAGAAATAATTTAGCTGTTATTATTCAACTTATGTAAGAAGCTGAACAGCAAATTATTTTTATATCTGGGTACATGCTGCAATACTTTCAGAGAAAATATTTGTGTTAAAGTAGCCCAGTATTGTCTTACAGCTTTCCAGAAATTGGGGAGTTGCCTGTACAGGCAACCCAGCAGCATCCTTTGCTCTGCTGCACTTGAGAACTCTAATCAGGTAAACTGAAAAAAAAAAAGTCTATCTTGAAACACTGAGCTTGATCTTAGAGGGTTTCTTTTGCTCAACTCTTGTGTAGAGCATCAGTTACCAAAATAAACACTTGTCCTTTCACTGTGCTTAGAGATTACCTGTTCCTCACCATTCATGTGTTTGGGACAGGAGGCAATTGATTTTCAAACCTGTGGAATAACCAAAAAGTGCCCAGAGAAGCTGTGGCTGCCCCATCCCTGGAAGAGTTCAAGGCCAGGGCTGACTGGGCTGGAAGCAGCCTGGAAGAGAGGAAGGTGTCCCTGTCCATGGCAGGGAGTTGGAACAAGATGACCTTGAAGGTCCCTTCCAACGAAAACTGTTTTATCATTCTCTGAAGAATACTGGAGCTCTCTCTTAATCATATGTTTTGGTAGGCTTGTGGTTCAAACATTCCAAAGGACAGCAGTTCTGTATACCATGGGAGTTGGAGTAGACTTCTCCCAGGTCACTTCTACAGGAGATGCAATATTGTGTGTGATGAAAAAGATTCCTGAGTTACACTTGGTTCTGAGTTGAGCTTCAAGAAATGGAGAAATCTGTTTCCATTTAATTTGCTTTTCCCACTGTCAGGTGGGAGCCACAGAAACCAGAATGAGATGGGTCCTTTAAGGCCCTGTCAACCCTACCTCTGAGTTCCTTCATTTTCTTCAGCTTCTTTAAAACCAAAAGGCTCCAGAAGGACACGCAGCAGTGCTGGGTAAACGAAGCTCCACGTCAGTGGTGTTCTGAGAACTTTATTTGCATTGCTTGAGAAGAGGAAATAAAGCACAAAGCAAAACCTTCCACCACAGTGAGCAGCACTCCAGTTCTGCTCCTTCACTCTTTGGCAGTGACTGCCTCAGCCACAGAGTGGGGGCTGTGCTTCCCTGTGTTGGACCTCATCTCTGTATCCCTCTCTTCTGTCCTCATTCTTTCCTAGAAATAACAGATTTCACCAGGAAAGGTATCTGCCAAGGAATTAGGGAAAAGGTGAGGGAAATTACATAGGACACAAGGCCTCAGGGAGGATTTTTTTTTAACAGGGGAAATAAAAAAAAGTCATTTAGGAAGGAGGAAGAACATGGGGATTTAAGAGTTGTGTTGTATATTAACATTCAGAAATAGATTTGCTTCTTAAATAGTCACACTATTCAAAGAATGCTGCTAAATTTTAAATTCCCCTTGTTGGTAACATCTGTCCCTTTAATTATTGTCCTATTAGCTGAAAAATTGGAATTTGAGCCCTCAGTGGATGGATGCTGCTAAGTATCAGTAGCTTTTCCCCCTGTCTGAGGCACCATCTCACTTCAGCTGAGTCCTGGGCTGCCAGATGCTGTCTTTGATCTGAACTGCTTCATCCTTAAATCCTCAGGTGTAACACCCCGTCCCAAAGTCAGTGAGTGCTATCTTGTTTCTGAGATTGCTGCATATGGAAAAGGACATAGCTTTTACTTTTAGACATGTAAATAATATTTGGCAGAACTATCAGCCTGAAAGTTGTTGGGTTTGACACTGTCCAGTAGGATGACCAGACTGATTCTTTACTCTTTTTCAAGATTTTAGGTCTTTTCATGAGACTTCTTCCATCCTTGAGCCACTTCTTGAACTGTGATGATTTTAAATGGAAAAGGCACAGCAAAACTGCTGCTTTTCCAGTTCACTTATAAATATTCATCTGCCTTTTGTAGCTGTTTCATACAGTAGGACTAAACTAAAGTACAAGGTTTTCGTGCTGTTAAGAGCTGTCCCTTTGCTTTGACTCATTTTACTACCAATTTCCAATTATTTTTTACTCTCCTTCCAACAGATATCCTCTTTTGGTCACCAAAATATCTTTTAAGCTTCAGTTGCCCAGTAGGTATTTTCTTCGTAGACAAGTTGACACTGGTGGTTGCTCTCCTGCTTTGTTTTGCATTTTAGTAACAACCTGTCTCAGTAACTTTGACTCTTCTACAGCGTTTTTTTCTATAATTGTGTTCCAGCAGAGTTGCAGAACATGAATGTCTTTATTTTAAGCTGTTAATTAGCAGTGGAAGCAGGAATGTGTAGTAAGCTTTACAAATTTAAGATCTAATTTTTAAATGGTGAAGTTATGTTTCAAGTTCAGCAGAAAATAGAAAAAGGAGCGATAGAAAGTTTTCATTTTTACCTTTTCTTCAGAAACCACACGCTGTGGTGCAGGAAAGTATCTAAGGATAAATGGGAGAACAGGAAAACAAAGAACTCCTAAGCCTCATCAGATTGGAATTTAACAACCTGAGAAATTTTCCAAAGATGGTGTTTTAAAAGTTCCTTCAAATAATGGCTTAAGCTTTGCTAAAAGCAAGCACAGCCACATCTCTGGCAGCTTGCATTTGAGTGACAATTGACAATACAGAAGATGTTGAAGTGTTTAATAGTCTTAGTTGTGTTTGCATGTTACTTTATGTCCTAAAAGTCAGTGAGTTGTTATTTACATTTGCCTCAGCATAAGTAGGACCATATTTAAAGTTGCAAAAAATTGCTATTATTATTATTATTTTTTTTTAATAGGCTTGCAGGAGGCAGCTCCAACTGATTTGGAGGTGCTGGGGTGACCAAGTCCCCCATAAGGGTCCAAGCTCCTGGCAGGTGATTGCAGGAGTGGTGCCAGCTCCCCTCTGAGTCCTGAGCCTGAACTCTCCCTGCAGCCTGGTGCAGCAGCCTGGTGGAAGGATTTGCTTCCAGCTCTGGTGCTGTCCCCTGATTGTCCCTTAGCTGGCTTTGTCAAGCTGTGTAACATTTGAAGATGACTGTTGTAATTAAGGCTGCTGTTATTATTATACTTAGCTGATACTTTGCCTTGATAGGAAAGACCTGAGCTGAACCATCAGACGTTCTTATTTTTCTCATTTTTCATGTCTGCTTTTGCACCCCATAGAGCAGACTTCATGGCTTTCATATACCCATTTAACATCACTAGGTTTGATAACACACAACAAACCAGAAGGAAAAGGATGGTGATAAAAATCCCTCCAGAGCTGTAAGCCAGGGGACATTCACAAAATCCTATTGCTTTTTGCAGGCAAATAATGAAGAGATTCTATATACCAGCCTTTTCTACAACAACCTCTACTTTTGATCTCAAATTTCATCAAATATTTTTTTTTAAAATCAGTTTCAAATCCGATGGCTTTAAAAAAAAATGTTCAGCTTGTTCATGTTCGTGTTTCAACATGTTCATGTTTTTCCTTCTGCGCTTCTCCTGCCTGCAGTGCAGTACATTGGAACTGTGTTTGTATTCAAGACCTCTTGATTTTTCTGCAGTTTCATAAAGCTAAATAAAAGGACAGTTTTAATAAGCTGGGTACATTGTCATTACGAGTAGTGCTTTACGCAGGTTTTTTCCATATCAATATGAAAACAATGTTTGGGGCTAACTTGTGCTCATGGCAACAAGTCATGGTGAAAGCACCCAAAAAAGAGAGACTTAGGAGCTACTCCTTCATTAGGTGATGCAGTTTTATTTATCTCTCTCTGCTTTCTTTTTGTTTGTGGCCTTTTGCTGTTCTGGACAGTTTTGAGAGTTGCCTCTTGTACCAAAGAAAAAAAAAAATTTTTTGGTAGTCCTATATTTTAAATCTCACGTCCTTTGTAAGTTGAAATGGTCTTGTTTGCACCAGGACATAGAGACTTTGCACAGCAGGGGGCTGTCAGGTACCTGTTCGGTGAGGAACCAAAAAGCCCTTCCTTTGCAATGGGATGTTGTGTTTCCAAACTGTGTCTTCTCACTGCTGGAGAAAAAACAGTTCTGGTGGATCAGTCAGAACTCTTTCAGTGGTACAAAAGGCCACACTCAGACAGCACTTGTGGTTTGGAGATGGAAAAGGAGTTCTTGTCTGCGTGCTGTGATTGAATCGTTCTAGGAGAGAGAGAGGTGAATCAGCCCATGGTACAACACCACTGTGGCCAGCCTGGCCAGAACAAGATTAAAGCTGCCTTTGTGGCTCAGACAGGCTGAGAGAGTTGGGAATGTCCAGCCTGGGGATGAGAAGGCTCTGGGGAGACCTTAGAGCCTCCTCGAGTGCCTAAAGGGGCTCCAAGAGAGCTGGAGAGGGACTTTGGACAAGTGTGTGAAGTGATAGGCCGAGGGGGAATGGCTTTAAATGACAGAGGGAAGGTTTAGATTGGATATTGGGAAGAAATTCTTCCCTGTGAGGGTGCTGAGGCCCTGGCACAGGTTGTCCAGAGAAGCTGTGGCTGCCCCATCCCTGGAAGTGTTCAAGGCCAGGCTGGATGGAGCTCTGAGCAACCTGGGATAGGGGAAAGTGTCCCTGCCTATGGCAAGGGGGTGGAACTCAATGACCTTTCAGTGGTCACTTCCACTCCAAACCACTCTATGATTGTGTTACATATGTCTAATACTGGATTCCTGTCACTTCTTGGATGGTGGCATTGACCTGAATTACGAAATGAGGCAGTGGCAGCCCACTGTGGACCAGGAAGTTTTATAAGACCCAAAGTAAGTGCCTTGCTCTGCTGGCTGGAGGAGCAGGTGTTTCTCCATTGGAATCAAGCTCACTGCCTCTGTGGAACACTCTTTGCTCATACAAATCCTATAAATATGTCCTGAAGAGGCAGTTTAACAACCTGAATGTGCATCTTGTATCCTATCTAGCGAAAATCAGATCTAAAGATCTAAATTCCTGTATTTTTGATCCTTCACTACTAAATAGCATTTTTGTCTTCAAAATATATTTGAGACTCTGTGTAGCTCATGTGCACAATTTTTGGGATGCAGCTGCTGGGAAAATACTAAGCCAGAATTGAAAAAGTACATGGAGTTTGCACCAACATGAGGACTCAAAAACTGTCCCTTTATTACTCAGTTCTCCAGAAGGAAGAGAGGGAACAAGATTTACTTCCATGTGATAGGCTGATATTTTTGTACATATAAACCATAGTTCCTTTGAGAGCTATGTGATTGCCCAAACAGTAAAGAAAGATGGAAATTTTGTTTAACTCTCAGCAGGTAGGTGTGCAGTGCCCAAAAAAAGTAAATCACCTTGAAATCACAGAGTTAAGCAAGAACAGTCAGCACACTGCTGTCACGGGCTGTACTCTCAGAAATGGGGAACAAGATGATAGCTCTCCTTGGTTCAAAGCTGACCCTCAAACTCCAAATATCTCAAGGACTTCGTATGAATTTGTGTATCTTTTATGTGCAGGGTAGTGAAGGATGCTTGATGTTTGTAACAGCCTTCAATATTCAGCTCCTAAACTAGAAGGAGGTTATAACAGAAGTGCCACAAAATGCAGGTTCTTGTCCAAAAAACTGAAGTGGACAGCATGAGGAAAAAGAATGAAACAGGTTGAATTTATAATGTGGATTACTAATGTTTGCTTGGTCCTAGTCTGGAGAGACAGGAACTCTTGATTCCATGGTCAAGGTTGGTCTGAGCATGACTTTAGGAAGCAGACGATTCTCCTCCAAATTTTGGAATCGTACAGGAATTCTTCATAGGTCACTGTCTAAATTTGCAGAGCAATAAAAGACTAAATAACAATGCTGAAGAGGCCAGAAATTTTTTTCTACTTCTTCTCTTAAAACATTCAACTGTTCCCATATTATTGTCTTTCAGAACCTGAAGATTTTTTTTTCCTTTTGTGTGTGTAGAGTGTGAATCAAGGGTTTTTCTCATAGCTGTTGTGGGGTGTACCTACTCCAGCTATCAGCTGCTGTAGGGAGTGAAGAAAAAGTGGTGTTTATACATGCTCACTGTTAATGATTAAAATAATCAAAGGAGGATCAGATAATCCAACATGAGAAAATAATGAAGTTCTGTGTCTGTTCCTTAAGGATGGTTCTAAGCTATATGGAAGGTCTGGCAAGATGAGCTGTGATATCTCTGCTGGTTCCTCAGGGCTCAATCCTTTGCTCAGTATATATAGGATAAATATAAATAGAAGATAGCAGGAAAAGGCTGATTTTGGTCCTTGCAATAGCAGGGAAATAGTTCTGTGTCTTACCTAAAACTACAAATTGAAATTGCTGTTTCTTGTTTTCTGGATTTAACTTTCTTAATGGTGTCTCTTTACTGTTCGAAACCTCATCCGTTTCAGGAAAATATGTGGGTCCTCCCAGGAGTGGCAATGCAGGAAAAACTCCTTCCATTGATGGTGCAGGGTCTTTCTGGAAATCGTGCCCTGGAGAGCCTGTTCCTCTTCCTGGACAAGCAGGGAGGCTCAACTCCTGGCACAGATCCTCAGGTGCATAATCATTCACATGTAATGATTTCACTTGAGGATGTATTTTATCTAACAAGCTCAAACTCAAATGGATTTTATCCCATCACTAAAACTTAAAAGAGCAAGAAGTCTCAAAGCCAGCAAACCAGCCTTCAGAGAGAAGTTAACTGTGCTCATTTTACAGCAAGCAGCAAGGTCCCCAGTGTTGAAATTTGCTTGCCTAAGGTCAAAGTGAATTGACAACAGATCTGAGACCAAGACCTAGAAACAGGGTTTCAAGGCTCTAATTACAAGCTGGAAAGGGAATAGTTGTCTTAAGCTGTTTTATTGCATTGCATCGTTGACCTGAACATAGTCAAGAAAAATCAATATTTTCCATAGACTTCTGGAGTTGGCCTTGTGGGTAGATGAGGACAGGCTGCTTTATTTAATGAAGCTGATAGCACGAAGTAAATGCTGTCACAGAGTTTGTCACCACATATTGGAGGGAAAGCAATGATTTCTAAAGAGGCTGCTATTTGCACATTTATTGATCTCTTGGTGGAGCTGTAGGTACCGGTCCTTTTGTAATGCCAGATTATTTTATCAGTGACACATCATGTGTTTCCTCCTCAGTCCATTTATATTCCCCTTAGGCACTGGCAGAGCATGGCAAAGCAGCCTCAATTTTCTGGCAGAAGGCGGCTTTTTCTTTTGGAGTTGGAGCATTCACCTTCTATTTTTGCCATGCTAAAAATTTCTAATAATTAGAATTTCTATAAAAATAATTAAGAACTGATGTAAGTCTGCTTATAAAGAGCCAGTGGGTTCTGACTGAAGGCTCTAAGGTTGTTACTTTATATGCTGTGTCTTTCCAACATAAAAATAGGAGAGTCTCAATCTACTGTTCAGTGAAGCAAACACTTCTCAAGCACTCAGAGGATCCCAGTAAGTCACAAAAGGCTAAATAAGAGAATATACATCATTGTTCTTGACAACCATAAAAGACAATTTATGATGAGTTTTGGCTCATGAATTCAAACACCAGTGGAATTAAGAAAGCCTCTTAGAGTGCTACCAGAATGATGATTGCCAGTTGCAAATGACAGGGCTTTTTAGATCTGCTTGCTGTGCGATGTGAAGTCACTTGGAGAAAGACTGACTTGATGGTGTATTTTAATATTGTTAAACAGCTGCATGCACGGTATAATGAGTCCCTAACCTTGTTTGATCAAAGTGAATCAAGCAAACTTGCTAAAGTCCTTAAAGTCTCGTAATTTATGAAGTTTAAAAATTATTTTAAAAATAGAGTCTAATTGAGGTACATATTGCCATTTCTGTTTCTTCATGCTCCACAAAGCCAATTAATTCTCCGAGCAAACCAAATGTGTGACAAGGAGGAATTGAGCACAGCTCAAGGGTACTCATATCTTTGAATGTTTATTTTTGGATGGTATGCAGGCAAGAAACTTTTGAGCCTGTGAATTCCAGAAGTGTCTAGGTAGCACCGAATGCCATCATGTCTGAGCTCGGGGAGATGGATGGGATGGGGACACTGTCTCAAATGGGGATCTGAGAGGTTGAGTGAGCTGGTGGAGGTCCTTTGGTGATGGGAGTTGACCATGCAGATGTTGATATTTGTGAGATCATCTATTGCAGCAAAATCAGTTTTTTATCTGGAATGGGCAAGCACAGTGTTCATGGGTGACATCTCTTTTAAGGGGGCTTGGAGAGATGCAAATCTTCTTTTCTTAGAGTGTTTGCAGCTGTTACTGCACTACTAGAGGGAAAAGGAGGCTGGTGTAGGGAAATCCTGATCCAGATGGCTGGTGGAATTTTATGGTCCAGATTAGAGTGGTGCAAAAGGTTGCATTATCAGCAAGAACTTGCTGCCTTAGAGACAAGTTTTTTAGCTTATCTTTAATATTCATAACTTCCAGATACTTAGATCAGTCCTCCCAACTCAAAGATAAATAAAGCATTTCAGCAGTGGCTTATTAGTGGCATGTGGCATCATCTTAATCCTTTCTCTCCTTGGAGAATTAATGTTTAAAAAACAAAAGTCCCATAAAACATTAGGCTTGCACTCTGGTAATTATCTAATAAATATTTGTTTTCAGTTCCTCTGTGTCTGTTACTTGCAGATGTTTGCATCTAAACCAGGCAAGTTGTCTATTTACAGCTCACAGGATAATTTCTTTCCTACCTGTCACAAAAATACTGGTTCTTGTGAGCAGAATAAAACAACCAGTTCCTCTCTACCCCCTGGTGCTCTATAATCAGTGCACCATCCTGTTTCCCAGCCAGGGTCTTCTTAGTACTACCAGTCTGATACTCTGAAGGTAGGTATCTTGTTTTGCTGGTGTCTCTGTAAAATGCCTTGAGCACAAAGTCATTATCTGAGAGCTACAAACTTAAATTGATCTGGTTTAGGCTTAGCATAATTTCCGTGTCTGGGCTGACCCAAATGGTATTGCCCAACTGGTTTCTGAAAATGTCAAGAGCCAGAGGGGAGGTCCCAGTGAAATTGAAGTTCTTGCTTCCCTCAGAGTAACTGAATTTTCAAGTCCTCAAGCCCTGTAAATAAAAGAGAAAAATTGGTAATAAGAAAGGGAATTAATAGGATAGCCTTTCACACGATTTATATAGCTTTCAAAAACTGTTGCATTATTGTGTTTAAAAGTGCTGGTCTGCAGCACTTTCACACTAGGAAGATAAGATTAAAAACTTGAAGGGGCAGCTCTGGGAATTAGCAGCCAGAAGAGCTGATGGATTTGAGATGAAATAAAAGCTGCTATTGGGGAAAATTTATTTTGAAGCTAAAATAGTGTGGCTGCCAATAAAGTATTCAACAGACTCGAATGTTTACCTTAATATTGATGTCACATTTCCATTTAGTAGGCAAGTACTTCTTTTCGGCTACTGTTGTCATTATGGAAATCAGCTGAATGAATCTCTGCCATGTAATCCATTATGGAGTAAATTGGAATGTGAGGTGAAGTTACTGCTGGGCAGATGTGAAATCCTGTTAGGATGCGTGTGCAAAGTTGTGTTATTGCATTCCTCTGGAAAACACTGCACTGGGATGGGAAGAAACTCAGCCAGGAGTTAGAATGGTCTTTTAATTAGAAGGAAGAAAAATGAACAGGCACTGATGCATCTGCAGAGCATCTGTCTTTATTAAAGATTTCTTTTTCAGGGTAGCTATTTATTTTAAACTTGTAGAATTTATAATTAAATACATCTTTGCAGGGAGTTTGATGTAAGAGAAACAGGCGCAGGTTCTAGTATCAGAGGTGGTGTTTTCACCCTTCATGGCTTTATTTGTAATTTGTTTCTGTATGTCTGTAAACACTTCTCCCTCCTTTTCTCAAATGTGTCCATGTTCTCATTTGTTCTGTGAAAATGGCTGAATTTGTAGGCCCATGCATAGAAATGTTGTCTTATTCACAGTTTACTGTGCAGTTCATGCACTGGGGATGAGATTGGGTGGGTTGCTTCTGAAATAAGGCACTATTGGAGCATTCCAAGCTCTTTTTTTCCCAGAAAATCTTCCCTTTGCATACACATTTGCAAAAAAAATCCCAACTTTGGTACTTTATTTTGAGCATTCCCTGCATGAAAACTCCTGCAAAAGGGGTCAGTGTTACTGAAATAAGGAGAGAAATGCTAATTATTGGTTTTAAATGAATTCGTGTCTTTTCATTGGAAGCTTTTGGTTTTGCCTACAGTTTGCTGTAGGGATTTTTGCTAAGGATTTTATCTCCTGATATTGTTGAGGTGTCTTTCTTAGTTTTTTCTTCCCTTATGAGAGCTTCAGAAGTTCTCTGGGCAAACAAATTGATTGTTACACTGCAGTGTGGGAGGATTTTGTGTTGCATTTGTTTGAAAATGTTATTGCTCCTGGAGCTTCATGTTAAACTAGCAAACTTCTGTAGTCCCTGCTCTGTTTTCTGCTCCATTTGCATTTTTTTCCCCGACTCTACAATAGTGCTAAAAGGAAGTTAATGAACAAAACATGAGAGTGCTGCAGGAATTAACAGTACTGTGAGTAGGAAATGCATATTCTTAGAAAAAGTTTGGTGTCAGCAGAATCCAGGATCACAGGATGAATTATTTCTTTTCTTTTTTTATTTGTTCTCAGGCTGTTTATCTACTGTATTTAGTACAAAAGGAAACAGAATAAAGTTTCTATCAGAATTTCTAGGAAGAAAAAAAAGAGAAAAAGACAAGTTTTATTTTTGCCTATTTAGAAATAAAGTGAAGCAAAAGCATGTAAAGCAGATTGGGCCTAAAGATACTTAAAAGTTAACCTATTTTTTCTAGGACATGGCTGCTGTGCTGTTCACTGGTAATTAGCCGAGTCAGACCATATAGAATACTTAATATTAGAAAGAAATATCTGTAAGTATGTTTTACACCCAGCAGTTCCATAAGGTGCAGTGGATGATAAAAAATACATGCTTTGCAAAAATCTGTGTGTCTGAACATGAATTCCTCCCATCAACAATGTTCCTCCACAGAAATGAGCTGCATTTTGTGGCACAGACCACAAAGATAATCAGGAGGCTGGAAAGAACTCCACTATGGATTCAGGCTGAGAGAGTTGGGGCTGTTCAGCCTGGAAAGGAGAAGGCTCCAGGGAGACCTTGGAGCACCTTCCAGTGCCTAAAGGGGCTCCAGGAGAGCTGGAGAGGGACTTTGGACAAGGGATGGAGTGATGGGAGAAAGGGGAATGGCTTCAAACTAAAAGAGGAGAGATTTAGATCAGATGTTAAGGAGAAATTTTTTACCCAGAGGGTGCTGAGGCCCTGGTGCAGGTTGTCCAGAGAAGCTGTGGCTGCCCCATCCCTGGAAGTGTTCAAGGCCAAGTTGGATGGGGCTTGGAGCAACCTGAGATAGTGGAAGGTGTCCCTGCCCATGGCTTGGGGTGGAACTCAGTGATCTTTAAGATCCTTTCCAAACCCAAACCATTCTGTGATTTTTTCCTGAGCTGCAGCAATTCACACAGAAACACAACACACCACAGAAACAGAAGGTCCTGTTGACCACAGCTGGTGTTTGGAATGTGTATTGAAATCACCAAATAATCGCAGCATATGCTGGAGGAGGGAAAGCACCCTCTCTCCCACCTTTCAGACACCTCCCCGGCACTGCAGATGCATCACCAAATGGAGCCTTCACATCAGTGCCAAAAATTAAGGACTGAATACAGCTTGCTGGTACTTCTTAAAAACTATCCTCAGTGCTCTCTACAGAATCCTGAAATTAGTGTTTTAAATGTGGGACAAGCCCAGAGATGCAAGGTGCCAGGTAAGGAGCCAAAGAGGTTTCATATCTGCCTGTATGAAACAGCTTCTTTCTCCTCTGTTGGGGTTTATCACGTTTGTTGATAGGACAGTAACACAGAGCTAATTAAGAGTTGTGTCTGTGATTTTGCTGTGCTTTGGTGTCGTTCCCATAAGTGGCGATGCCGAGGACTGTTTTGGTCCTGTGTCTTTGCCAGCTGAGGAGGAGCACCATAGCTGCACACCATCAATCACAGAATCATGGAATCATTTAGGTTGGAAAAAACCCTTAAGATCATTGAGTCCAACTGTAAAATTGCCATATTGCTCATGTATACTCCTAACACAAGCTGCTGGTGCTTTTCAAAACACAGTTTCACCAACAGTTAAATCCATTTAAAATGTCTTCTCTTCAGGCAAGTTTTCAGTCATTTTTGTGCATCAACTAATCCTAAATAAGGCAATTTGTATATGGCATCATCCTCTGGAGCCTCCATTTCTATGGGCTGTTTATGGATTTTTTGGTAATCATGTACATTTTATTTCTGGTTTGGTGTTTGTTGTGGTTTGGGTTGGGTTCTTTTTAGTTGAAATATTGGTCTTATTGTGTTATTTGGTTTTGCCTGAATGATTTTCAAGTACGGAAGGCAGTCCCAAACTAACTTTAAATTTCAGAAATATTACACTTCGTGTGTTAATCATAAGGACTCCACTGGTAGCACTGGAGTTTTTAGGTTTACGAATAGATTAATGTAAATCAATTTCACCAATACTGAATTATGAATGGTAAAATCGTTTGTACAATGAAGTTGCCCAGGGATTTGAACAAAACTCACCCAAAACCCACCTTATGCAGTTCTGCTCCTGAATTCATATAGAAATTATGATCAATACAGTGCCAAACAGTATTTTGGGACTTGCTGGATGCTTAAGACTTCAGACTATCAGGCAATTTATATGATGCTTAAAATTTAAACCAAAACATTTTCATTTTTCACTTGAATTTTATTTTTAAAATTGTGATTTTTTTTTTTTTTAACATAATAAAGTCAGGAACCCAAAACAACAGAGTTAAAAGGCCCTTAAATGTCCAGAGGAGTGGGACTTCCTCTTCAAAATTTATCCAGGGACCTCTTCATGTGTTCCACAATTCAGTAATGACTGAATGAAGTAAGCAGGCTTTGTTTTAACTCCCCTGTGGACACAGGGGAGCTTCCAAGAGAAAATGAGGGTGTCTTTTCTGCATAGATATCTAACTATCCTCTACATGTTGAATCCAAGCCTTGAAATTCATCATGTCACCATGGCTTATACCCTGGCTCTTATTATAGAAGCAAAACTTTTTACATATGAAGAGAAGGGCAGAATTTGTTTTATAGTTTATGCAATCAGTTTGAAGTGTTTAAAGTGCTTCAGAACCTGCTTCCAGTAAAAGTTCATATAAAAGATAAGAATTTTGGCATTAATTTCTTTGTCAATGGCCTGAGAAGATAGTAAAGAAGAGTCCTTATCTGATGGCATGTACATCTGCAGGGGCAAGAGGACAAATTGAATGTGTTCTACTGGGGATAAAAAAGCTTCTGAAGTGCTTTTTGTGCCTCTTCGGATCTGCAAGAGAGACATGGAACAAGACTTGGAAGTCAGCAGAGTCTGACTAGCAGATAAATGTACAATGAAGCAAGAAGACTGGTATGTGTGGGATCATGGAATATCCTGACTTGGAAAGGACCCACAAGGATCATTGAGTTCAACTCCTGGCCCTGAACACGACACCTCAAGAGTCATTCCATGTGCCCAAGAGCATTGTCCAAATGCTTCTTGAGCTCTGTCAGTCTTTGTGCTGTGACCACTGCCCTGGGGAGCCTGTTCAATGCTCAAACATCCTCTGGGTGAAGAACCTTCTCCTAATATCCAACCTAAACCTCCCCTGAGACATCTTCATGCTAAACATACTGTCATAGTTAAAAATAGGGATCAGTGGTCTGATAAGTTTCACACTGCTGTGGCAAGGGCAGCTCTGAATTACTGTGATTAAATAATAGAGTATTATCCAAACACAGGTGAAGTGTTTCATCTCAGCACGTTACTCTCAAAGCAGTGGTGTCCCATGTTTGTAAAATGCTACCCTGCATCCCAGAAATTCTCCAAGCAGGACTGGGCGCTTTAGAAAGGATGTTGTTAATGACTTGGAGGTTTCTTCAGCAAAGGAATGACAAAAGAACCAATAGGAGGAGGAGAAACTCCATTTCATGGGACATCTCACTTTGCTGCAGTTGGGATGAAAGGGTTGACCATGCTTTAAATATTTCATACTTCCCAGATGAAAAAGCAGATGTCATCTTGACACACACAGGCAATGCATATACACAAGGTACGTGGTACATTGTACATACAGGGTAAGCAGTACTTGTGCTTGTGTCTTGCAGTGCTGTTGTATTCTTAGTATTCAGTTTATAGTGTAACAAGAGAAAACGTATTTGGATTCAGAGTAAATCAAGCCACACTTAATAAAGAATGTTTTTCTGGGTCTGGGCATTCTGGGTAGCAGATCTAAATATTCATGCTACAGGAAAATAATTGTGTGCCTTAGACTGTCAGCTGTGCTCTGCCCTTCCACCCTTCCTGCTCTGAATATATTCTGTATCTGAAGCCCCAGGCATCAGTCTGACTCCCTAAAAATTATTCTCGTGTCCTGAAATTTTCAGCCCTTGTTATCTGAAGGAACTGGCAGTCATGACCAGAAGATGATTCCTGTGCTTAGATTCTGTACTTTAGTTTTCAGTCATTTGTTATTCGTGCTGTTTGGCGGCAGAAATAATCAGTATATTTGGTGATTGCTGCTATCACTGATGGTTTTTCTGACTGTGTACCTGGTATACAGTGCTGCCTGTCTCTAAATTGACTATCCTCTCATTCCCACTTGTCTTCTATTAGAGATTTTCCTCGCTTTGCTCTGCTTCCATCCCCTGTTTGCTCTGTAGATCTTCTCCCAATTGAAATTTGGATGTTTCACCCCTGAAACCTTGAAGAGATTGCAAAGAGATTGCCAAGATGATGAGAAGTGTGAATTGAGATGGGAGAATGTCATGTGAACCTCAGGTGTGTTGGGACTTGGGCACTTGTGGCAGTGCTCAGTCATCTCCCTCCGTGGGTGAAAACCTGGGCTAATCTATCTTCACACTCTGGCTTTTTTTCCCCCTGTATTTATATGAAGTTGTTTTGGCAGTTTGGATTTTCTCTCACTTACAAGAAGAGCAGAGTTCAAAGTCCCCTGAGGTGTATCAGAGGTGTAGGCAGAGAATGAGCAGGCTTTGGAGCTCTGGGGACTCCGCTGCCCAGCAAACTCTGCAAGACAAGTCCTGCTAAGAAGAAACTGAGGTTTTGTTTAATTTTAGCAGCAGGTAGCACAGGATGCAGTGGGTAACCTGTCCCTCAGGGGTGATTTCCCATGCATGTCAAAAGTTTCAACATTCATGAACTCTGACCAAACTCTGGGAGAGTTGGGCACTGTACTAAATCTTCATAAAAATCAAATGCAGGCCTAGCATTTGAAAAGAGAAACCACCAGGTCAGAAAGCCAGCAGGGGGGATATTTCACTGCAGACACGTGTCCTATGAAATGATGAATTTCCCTGAATTATCTGATGTGCTGTGATTTAGCACTGGGCCAGGTTGTGCAGAGAAATTGTGGATATGCCTTCCCTGGAAGAGTTCAAGGCCAGGTTGGACAGAGCTTGGAGCAGCCTGGCATAGTGGAAGGTGTCCCTGCCCCTGGCAGGGGGGTGGAATGAGGTGATCTTGAAGGTCCCTTCCAACACAAACCATCCTAAGGCTCTGTGAGTCCATGATCTCCCAGATGGCTTCAGTACAATAATCTGTTATGGACCAGCAAATTCTTGGTGATGAGAACAGATTTGCCCAGAGAAGCAGGTGAGTGGCTTGGCTTGTCCTTTGGGCAGAGCTGGTCTCCAAAAATGAGATTGCTGTGTTAGACAATTCTATGAAAATAGCTTTTTTTTTTCTTTTTTAAGCATTTTTTTTTGAAAGCTAAAGCTTTCATTGGCTTTAGAAGAAAACAAAGTCTACAGCATATGTATTCTGAAAACACACAAGGGAAATAAAATGCCTGTCATGGGGAGAAATGAGACAACCATTTTCCCTTCCTTGATACAGTAAAACTTCAAGAAAGTCTACATATGGATTTTGTTTTTAATCTAACCTTGATAATGTTGAATTTGAAGAACTGGATGAACTGTGCATCAAGCTAATGCTGACCATAATCCCCAAACTGATACTGAAAATGCCTTGCTTATTTAGTAGAAATGTCTTAATTGGGACATTCAAGGAAAAAAGTAAAATTTACCACTTCCTCTCCGAATATCTTTTGAAAGGTGCATCTATTTTCTGACTGAAGTGGTTCATGTGAGAAGGGATTTCATTTAATGTCAAGTCTTTCAGCAGTCATCTCAGCTGAGAGCAGAATCCCATTCTTGCACACCTGTACTATGAATTCAGTTATTCCCTGCATTTATTTCTATTTTTTTGACTGATCTCTGTGGAATGAGGCTTTTGCTTATCTCTGTTCACCTCCACTACATTTCAACATATTGGGTAACTAAATCCAAATTTAAAAATAGCAGAGAAGGATTCAAATGTCATTTAAAGATCTATCCGTTTTACAAAAAATTGAAGAAAAGGACCCCAAATGCTATTGAATTTGGGAAGAATCTGGAGAATTTGTCTGGTTTGTGTGGATATGGTGCTTAGGGACATGGTCTAGTGGTAAACCTGGTCTTTTCCAACCTTAATAATTCTGTGTTTGGCAGCAACTATTCATAGGTCCAAATTAACCCCAACGCTTAATTGCTTTTGCTTAGTGAAGGTGACCTTGTGATGGGGAGGACGGAGAGGAACACCACACATGTCCTTTGGCACTTCTCCTGTTTGCTCTGGTGGTTCTTAGCAGCTTGGTTAAGTTATTTTGTGTCTCAAGGCAAGCTCTGAACAAAAGGTGTCAGAAATAGAGGCTGTCTGGTGTGGACACCTGAAGTGCATCAAGGACTCCTGCACAGGGCCCTGGCTGTGCTTTCTTCTCAAACTCCTATTTTTAAAACCAGTGCACTCTGCTGGTTTTTCCTAGATGATATTTGTGTTTGTATTGCTCAACACAAAGACTGGTTACTGTTGTGGGTAGATGCTGAACAAAATGATTCCCTCAGGACTGATCAGCGCTATCTGAGGGTGAAATATCTCTCTGATAGAAGTATAGTAGTACCTTCTATACCTACTTAAAAACAGAACAAAACTCACATTCTAAAACCTAGTTAAAAACTCGAGTACATGCAAAGAGCTGTTTTGCTTGCTCCTGTCCTTCAGTGCGGGCTGAATTACTTGGCTTTGCTTTTTTGATGCCCCCTTGTGCAGTAAAGCATTGAGCACTTGAGTTTGTTGGGGGAAGGGGGCCTCATCCTTTACAAACCAGTACAAAATGATTGATGAGGCTCCAAAGACATCAGGAAGGCAGTTTATTAACAGGAAGGTGAGATGAGGAAATGGTTTGTTGTGATGGACATTGAGTACAGAATAACAAAAGATATCTGTGGTTTTTTGCCAAAGGAGTTACGTTTTATTCTTTACTGTCCATTTAATTCTAAATGTCGCTCTTAAAAATAAAAAAAACCCCTCATCAGTTGTTCTGAATTTTGGTAAATAATTCAAGCTTCTGCTGAGAAGACAGTAAGCTGTACAGGGCTGGTGATGCACATTAATTTCTTGGCTGGTGTAATGAGGCATAGAGTTGTCATGCAGGGTCACTCTGGGCTTAGGAAATGGTGCCAGTCGGAAGTGATAACTTGCATTCTGTCCTGCCCAGGTGGAATCGCAAAGATTTGGCTGCACCATCCCGGGCTGTAGCCAAGAGCTCATCATGCATGCAGGAACTGGAAAGATCAGATGGTGCCTTCTGTGAGTGGCAGGGGAGCAGAGATTAGTCAGGAACAGATATAGTTCGTATGTCAGCGTGTTTTATGTTTCCATTCTTTATTCTTGACTTCATAATTCAAATCCATTGATATCTATCATGCCATCTTCTGCTTATTTCTTCAGCTTACTTGGCTGCATTTTAGCCTTCATTGGTATTGCAGTCCCTTCACTGCTGTGCTCTTGACACAAGCCGAGGATGCATCTTTTAGCATGATCCTGTCTTTTGCTTTGTTCAGTGAAATGACGACAGTAGGATGATGTATGTTGTGCTAAATATATCCTCAGGGTTTAAAAATGGCATTTGGTTGGACATATGGGGCAGTGCTGTATGGCATCAAAAGTCATGCTTAAAAAGATCACGCTTCTTCATAAGGATCATGCATTTCTGGCAGTTCTCAAGGTGTGTTACAGACCCAGTTATTTTTGTCACTTTTGTGAATTTCACAACCTGCTTCCTTGGGACCTGACCTGAACTGTCATATGTGGTAAAAAGATGTTCAAGCCTGTATGTCAAATACTGGAGGACATTAATATAATCAACAAGAGATCTTTTTAGTTTTAAAGGAAAATCAGAGTGTTTTCTTAATACCTGTTTAAGAAATTGGTCCTGTGTTAATTGACAGACCATAAACACAGGCTCTGATTTTTAGAAGTACTTTGTTTTTCTTGCCTGATGGGCCATACGACTTTGAGCTGTCATTGAAAGGCTTCTTTGCTGGAATCAGTGAGTTAGTGAGATTCAGTGCAATATGCTTTGGGTTAGTAGAATTTTTCCATTACTCGGTTATCATAAAAAATGTAAGAAATTATTCTTGGCACTTTTTGTAGTGAAATGAAAAGAATAACTGTCATTTCAAAGGCATCCTGCATTATTGATGGCTAATCACAAATAGCTATTTTGAATTTAGAAATAAATTCATAAAGCAAAAAAACCCTGTAAATCCATTTGCTAGTAGAATCCAGACTTAGGCTTTTGAGAAGATGCTTCATGTTTCTTCTCATGGGCTGCACACAGCTGGCACCTGGCTGTTCACCTGTTCAATTGCTTTTGAATCAAATTCATGTGGGTTTTTTCAATGTAATTTTAGTATGTACTTGTGAGTGAATTGCTCATTGACTGGTGTATGAGAACATTAAATGCAGTTTAGAGGTGCAGAGTCAATCCTCACACACTTGCTCAGCCACACTGGGACTCGACAGATTGGCAGCATGTGCAAAGTTTTTTGGAAATACTGTTTTGGCTTCTATCTGAGCTACTGGACAGTGGTGAAAAACGATGGGAAAGAAGAGATTTTTTAGAGGGGGCAGCCCAGAATCCTTCATCCCATAGGGCTTAGAAGAAAGCATGTTATCCCTGGGGAAATAACATGGCACACTGGAATAGCAAGGTCACTGAGCTGAAGGCCAGCACTCACATGTTCCTACCTGAAGAAGACAAAGACACAATGAAAATAAGGAAAGGAGGAAAAAATGACTTTCATTCTCAAAAAGAGCCTTGCTTTTCAGCCTGGTTTCACTTGCAGTAGCAGAAATCAGTTACTGCAGAGCTTTGGGAAAGGTGTTCTGGTGAGTTCTTTGAGTGTAGCTCCTATGATGAGTTCACCTCAGGAAGAAACAATTGCAGGAATGAGTGGCAAGTAGAAATAAGCTGTTCTGAGCCTGGCAACATTCATTACCCTGCTTGAAGCTACATTTGAGAGCTCCAAAGTTCAGCAGTGAAAAGGCATCTGGTGACCACAAGGAGAGTGAGATCTAGCGAGTCATACTGATTTTTTTTTCACTCAAAGACGTTTCCTCAAAAAAAGTGCCTGTGCCAAACTGATTGTCCCAAACAGACTGAAGTTTCTCGTGTCTCTCTCTTCTTCCCCTTCTCCTGTCATGGCACTCACATTTCAAGTACTTGTATAAGGATTCTGCCCATTTTAAATTTCTGCTTCTTGAAGCAGGAGAAGAGGTTTTGTATCGTATGTGAGGGATTTTTAATCCCTGTGCAGAGAACAGGTCAAAATTTTATTTTAGTTGCTTTGTCTTTTATTCACATAGAAAGGGAAGAGTGAAAACACAGGTTTATTCATTTCTAACAACAGACTGAAACTATAGTCTGGTGATGAATTGAGAAATCATTTAGTCAAACTTTTTCCTGATGGATTTTCCTATGATTTGTTATGCTTAGGGGCTGGGGGAAGAGGAAGCAGGAAAGCTTTAGCGTATAGACTAAACTGAATTTGTGAGTGCTTAAAAATGGAAAAAAAGTTCTCTGTCAGCCTTTTTGTGGGAAGTTAAAGAAGCCCCAGGCATGGTGAGCAAGCTGTTGAGATTACGTAGTAATGAGTAATACATGTGTACCAGTGGAGAGATCTCACTGCTTATTATTTAAGTGAATATTATTGTGACCAAACTACTTGTGAAATATGCAGAGGATTTATTATTAGCAGAAGTGATAAAGAGAAGATTGGACAAAGCTGTTGAATGGTGGGAACAGGAATGATTTGTCCCAGGAATGGTTAACCACACCAGTTGCATGATTTTTGGAAGATTGACCATGTGTGTTTGAAAGCAAAATTGTTATCACGAGCCACAAGGTAGAGATTCTTGGCTTGCAGAATCTTACCTGGAAGGTAACACAGAGCATCACAGACATTTTCATTGTCTTTCCCTTTTTTCTTGAGTAATTGATACTTTTTTTGTCCCAAAGATGCAACAGTGGGAGAAGTGTGGGGTTCCTGATACAGATTTTTTCATGCTGGGGGCAGTGGGAGAGGCAGACTCCCACATTTTAGGAGTATCCAGAAAAGCAGAACCAATTCTGTGACTGTTTCAGGAAGGCTGACACTTGCATTTCACTTAGAGACAAATCAGGGTTGTGGCTTTCAGTGAAACAAAACTGCTTCCCTGCTGTTTGAAAGGATTTTGCTCTCAGTGAGGGGTAGGATGTAAATATGCACCTGTCACCTCCGCACTTCCTCCCAGCTGAGCTCAGTGCCTCCTCTGGAGCTTCCCTGGATCTGTGGAGTTCATGCAGCAGCAGCAGCAGCTCATCAGCCCAGGTGTCCTTCACACTCCCCGTTCAGGTGTGTGACTCCTGCCAGTGTGAAATTAGATGATGAGAGGAAATATTCTGATGTGGATCTGTTTATAGTTGCCTTCAAGTATTACCTCAAACAACAGCACTGTGCTGAGTCTTCTATGGTTCACTTGTTAGGACTTTTTTAAAAATTAAATGTGGACAGTGAGATAATAATAAAAACCAATTATTTTAATATGCTGGGGATATGATTTGATTGTAGTTTACTTGCTGTATCTCTTTTTGACTCATGTAACTCTTAGAGAAAAGGCAGAAAATGCATTTAAGGTTCCTTGTTTAAGAATTTTACTCTAGTGTATATTAATGACAGAAGCTGTGGGTGCAGTAGCTGGGCAGTCTGAATTCCACTTCTTCCACACAGCAGAGCAAGCATTCCCCAAATCCAGTTCAAGAAGAGTAACATCAGGTTCTTTCACTCATGCATTTTGATTTGGGCTTTTGTTTCAGTGTTAAGGTCCCCTTTTGTGTTATTTAACCCAGGGTTATTGCAGCTACTGTAGTGCCCAGCTATTGGATGCAGGATGCAAAAGCCATTAGGGGATTCAGGTTGTTGGAGAGATTTGTGGTAGTGTCCTTCAGCTGCTCATAAATGCTCTTAATCAACCCCCTTGACACTCTTTGTACCCTTCTGATATCCTATGAACTGAAATCAGTGTAGAGAACATCCTTGCTCATGTATTTGACTGTATCAAACACTTCACACATGGGTTCCAGTCATCATTTGATCAGATAACAAAAGCTTTGACTTCACTTCTAAAACTTTATGGCTCTCACTTCTCAAATCAAGTTCTATATTCTCTGCTTTGCTTTAATTTTTTTAGCTTTTCAACTAATTGCCTCCTTTTTTTCTCTTATGTGACCTCTAACATACATTGTAGCACTTTTAGCTCACATTTAAGATCAGGTAGATTCCTTATCAGAACTGTTTTGTTTGAATTCAGATTAAAAGGGTGATTTTCCTTTTCTGAACCTCTGTTGATCATCAGAACTCCATGAAAATCCTGTACCAAACCTTATTTGCTTGCACCTCACTTTAGTTTGTGTGCCTTGGCCTTCAGCTTTTGTGTTTCAGTTCTGCTTTTGGTTCCAGAGAGCTTCAGAGGTTTCGAAGCTCATTTATAAATTTCTTCATGCTCAGAGTGTTTGCCCCAGACATTGTCATGTTCCAGTAGCAGAAGAATTAATCTTGTACATTGTTTTTAGTTAAACGGCGATGTTTGTGCTGGGAATTCATTCTAAAACACACTGCATGTGATTTTTCTCAAACTGTTTACAAGTATGACACAAAACTCTTTCTAAAATTGTATCCTGAAAATGTGACTGTGACCAGGAGGTGGAAATTCAGTTCTTGACAGAGATGTGGCACTTTGGCATGCATTATCTCTGTCCATCACTTCATATAATTCATAGCAGAATAAATGCCACATTGGTTTGCCATGGTTCTTACCATCTCTGTCTTCTTTGGGTTCCCTTCCTCTTCTGTACATCAAAAGCAATGCACAAATAACCACAGTTTATAAATAGAATGAAGTGGAGATAATTAGTGGGACTAAGGGAAGAGTTTTCAGCATTCTCATGGCTTGGTTCATCGGCAACTAGATTTAAGGTCAAGAAAAATGATTTTAACAAGAATCTTTGCAATTTCTTCCCATTGTTACCTGTCCCAGGAAAGTCTTCGTACTTCAGAGCTTTCATGTGCTCATCTGTGTCTTGCTTTTGGGTGAATTAATGGAATTTGCCCTGTAGTTTCATCGAGTAGATATATTGCTTTTCTGTTTTGTTTAAGTCATATGAAAGAATTGAGGAAGAAAAAAGCTCTGCAGCCTTTTTGGGAGCAGAGATTGTTAGAAGCACAAATATTCCTAGAATTATGTCATAATAATAGTTTATTTAAAAGAACATGGCAGTTGTAATGGAACCAAGACCTTACTAGATACTGATTTTTGTTTTGTGTGCTTGCACATTATTTAGAGTAGCAAGTTTGTGGTTTGTTTCTTTGTGGTTTTTTTCTTTTTTTTTTTCTTGATCTTTTGGAGTCTTCTAACAGGATAGTCATAAGCAGAAAATCCTTTTCAGAAACATGCCATAGAGAAATGGAGACATCACAATTAACTCGATGTGTAAAACAGGTTTAAATGTGGCTGACCAAAAGGATGGATTTAAATCAGCCTGCTGATAAGACTTAGGCATCAACATGGGACAGCAGGTATTTTTGGGAACAGCAACAATAGAGCCTGAGAACCTGTTTGGTTAATCCCCTCTGTGGTTTTACCAATTGCTGTGTCCTGCTGACCTTCAATATTACATTGTTTAGAGCAGCCTTTTGTATGAGGCTGGAAGAAGTTTTTTCTGTGGGTGTTCATGAAAATGTTGGTATCTTCCTATAATTTCAGCTTCCACTGAATTGCAGACACTTTGGTGGCCCCATGGTGGTCATGCAGTCCCGTCTCCCACTCAGAGAGAGCTGTTCCCAACAGCCAGGTCAGATGTCACTTGTCTCTCAGGGGGCTTAAAGTCTCCTCAGAAGTTCCTACATCTTGATCTCCATCCTTCCAATTACCTCTCCCTGACCCTCCAGAAGAGCTTTTGCATGAACTGTTCCCCAGCTGCTGGCACTGCTGAGTTCAACCACAGCCTGTGTGAGGCCAGCTGCACCCTCTGGGTGTGTTTCAGCTCTCGGGACACACAGGGTGTACCAGACACCAAGTAATAAACATCAAGTGCCTCGCTGCCAAGAGTGGAGCACTAGAGAGGAATTGATACAGCTGAGAGAACCAGATCATTTGAAATAATAAGTTGTGCCCTATGCTGCAAAAAAACCTGAGAAAATAAATCCGAAGCTCATCTTTGCAAAAGGTTGACTCCTACCTCATTAACAAGTCTGATTCACTGGGTACTGCCATGCAGCAACCAATGGCTACTACAGTAACATGAAGCAAATTCAACTCTTTTTCACGCAAAACTCTATGTTCTTTTGTTCTGGTCTTGCTCTCCAGCCCAGTTTTTCTCACTCTGTGTAATCATTCACACTAAATTTTCTGAGAAAAATTTCTTCATCCCTACAATAAGATCCGGATGGTAGGAGTCAGTTGACAGTTTTAGAGGTTGCATAACAGAAGAAGGGTTATACAGAATAAGAAAATCATAGAGTATCTCAAGTTGGAAGGGATCTATAGGGATCGTCAAGTCCAAGTCCTGCTCTTTTCAGAGCTACCTAAAACTAAACCATAAGACTTGACTTAAATAATCATCCAGACACTCCCTGAACTCTGCCAGGCTTGTGGCCACTTCCAGATACAACTCCAGTCATCAGCTGTGACAGTAGAGAGGGGAAGAAGGTGACCTCAGTGCCCTAGCAGCAGAGTGTGATGGCTGCAAGAGGAGATGCAGATAAGTCCTGTATGGAACATAGTGACAATTGGTTCTGGAGGCAGGTGTTTTCACAGAGCAGTATTTTCCAAGGCAGTGGCTGGCAGACAGCTGAGTTACGGGAAAGCAGCTGGGTTTTGTCAGGGTAACGTGCTCCAGGTCTACTGGAAGGTGTTATTTTGTATGAGGTGAATTTTCCTTGGCTGTTGGCAAATTGTAATAATTTACATTTACCCTGGAAAGGAGGGAAGCCTGTCTCTTCTTGCTGTGTAGAAAGTTCTCAGCATCCTGTTGATGTGGAAGAAGTAAACTTTGGAATCTGTTCAGTGTTGCCTGCTCGCCCTCCCTGGTTAACCAGGGGCTGACTGGGATGCTTGTAAGGTCGTAGCTGTGGTCTTGTGAAAGCTTGCTAGAGGTTCTGGTTAGAGAAATCAATTTTCTCTAGCAATAGGTAACAAAGTAAAATACCTCTTCCAAAAGCCCTCTGTGATCTGTAATCATCCTGCTTGTCTGTGTCTGGGTTTTGCTGTGCTGGAAGTAGGAGGCAGCACTTGGGGTTTTAATTCTGTGCTATCGGGAGAGTGCAGTCTGAACTGATGTGTCCAAAATAAAAAATTATGATGAACTTGCAGCCGCTGGACAGATACTGAGCAGAAGCAATTGTTAGCATTTCCAGATTATTTTATATTTAGAATCTGAGTAAACTAAATCCAGGATGAAGGATTACAGCAAACCTTTCAGATGGAACACTACAACAGGCCCTTTTTGGAGAGATAAAGAAACTGTATTTCTGATAAGGTTTGCATGCAGAATCCTAGAATCTTTATTTTTATTGCAAATGAAAACTCAGTTTATAAGCAAAAAAGCCAATGTAAAGAACACTCCCATACGTCAGAAGACTGGGAGAGCAAAACATTTTCATAGCCATTCATAGTCATAATGTGTTCAAAGAGCTCTATACACATTTGTAAGTTGTCTTGAAGCTGGAGAAAATTAATCTGTGCAGCTCCTGACCGTGCCTGACGCATTGGACAGACGTCAGGGTTTTCCACTGACTTCATTTCTCCCTGTCTGCACACTTGATGTTTTCATTTCCTTTAAAATAAACTGTAAGTCTGAATTTCCTGACTTTCTAATACTTGGAGTTTATTTGGTGTATCACTACAGAGTTTAAAATTACAGAAATTTTCAAAATGTGCCTTCAGGCTTCCCTTTGTCTTAGCTTTTATTTGCAGGCACATAGCATATTATGGTGCATCCTGGTGGTACTATAAAGTTCGATTTTGAGCAAACACTAAGCTTTTATTTGTAAACATCTCATTTAAACAGCAACAGTCAGAGTGAAAAAATTTGAGTACCACTTGAACTTTCACTGGAACATTATGAAAAATGGATGAGACTAGAGAAAATAATAGGTATTGACAATTACCTCTTTGTCAGATTTTCCCCAGAAAATCTCCTTACTTTGCATGGTTTTCAAGGGAAAGATATTTTTTTTCCTTGTCCCTAGTCCATATCATTTAATCTTGGCTTCTGTGTACCAGCTCATAGAATTTCAGTTATAGTTCAATAGCTTTTGTCTAGAGCTCGTTATCTGTAATTGAATGTATGCACCAAGCTGAATATGTTTATCTGTAACTTGATAATTAAGCTGCTGCAGATGCTTATTCTGGGAGGAGAGGAGACAGGCAGCCTCTCACCCACAAATGCTGCTCTGGCCTGGCATGGGAAAACCAGGATGTGTTTGAAGGTAATCAAAGTTCACCTCCCAGCATGTACAAGCACTGGTCATATCTCCCAAGGGGTTACAGTTTTTGCTTACTAATTTTCTTGTCTCCAGAGTTAGTAAACACTGAAGAAAAGCGGCTTCATTGTTCTTTTTGTAGATGGTTCTGGCCCAGATGTTACTGAAGACCAGTGTCCTAAGGTTGTTTAAGACTGGTGCTGCCCAGTTTTGGTCTGCAGTTTCCTCTTGAGGGGAAGAGGAGAGGCAGGCACTGATCTCTTCTCTGCGGTGACCAGAGACAGGACCTGAGGGAATGGCTGGAGCTGTGTCAGGGGAGGTTTAGGTTGAGTGTTAGAAAAATGCTCTTCACCCAGAGGGTGGTTGGACACTGAGCAGGCTGCCCGGGGAAGTGGTGGCAGCACCAATCCTGACAGAGCTCAAGGATTGTTTGGCCAGTGCTCTCAGGCACATGGAGTGATTCTTGGGGCGTCCTGTGCAGGGCCAGGAGTTGGACTTGGTGATCCTTGTGGGTCTCTTCCAACTTAGGATATTCTATGGTTTTATGTTTCTATGAATTTTTACCACCGTAAGTTCTGACTTTAATCTACTCTGCAGGTTAAGGAGTGCTGGTTTCACAAGTTCTTAGGCAGAAAGGGAGAGAGATGTGAGGGCACCTCGCCATTATTGCAGCTGATACTGAACTATGTGAGGCTTCTATTAAAAAAAGAACAAAACAAAAAAAAAAAGAGAGAGATAAAGTTTAATGGGAGTGTATTGCATTTTGGTAGTTCATGGTGATGAAAATGAGAGCGCACTGACGTCTGGTAGCCATGGTTGCTAACATTTCAGGAAGCACAAAAGCAGGGATGAAAGTAAAAGTGTGGGGTTTTTTTTCCCCAGCTCCTCTGAGATTTTTGAATAAATCAGACATATAGTGCCACCTTAATTTTTACTAAATATATCTTAGTTTGCTAATGCTTTCTGGGAGCAGACCTGAGATGGCATTGTAGAACATAACTGCTTTGTTTTTGCTCTAGTTACCCTGATGCATTTTTTAAAGTAGAGCATGTTTGGTTGAGTTTTTATTTTCTGTCAAGTGTAAGAGCTGCTGCTACATTAAGACCCATTAATCATGTTTTAAAAATAAGCCCAGATTCTTAGAGGAAAATCATTACATTCACTGATTGACTTTCTGGGTAACAAAACAGAGAAAATAAATTGCCATGGGAAGAGCTAACATGCTGCAAGGTCCTGATCACTGGCCATGTTATTGCGAGGTAATAAAGGGCACATTTAGTGCCTGTGCCTAAGTTGTCCTTCTGAGGTCAGTAGGAGCAGAGCTCCTATGAACCTGAAGAAAAAAAAATGCTGTGACTCCTCAGAGAAATGAGGTGCATGAGAGATGGGCCCTTCTGCTGCTGAGTTTGAAGCCATCTTTACACAAAGTGTGCAGAATAATCTGAATACACACAGAATAAACCAAGGAAGAAATTTCTATCACTTGGTTTCCCAAGTAGTCAGTCTTAGGAGTATCCTTGCGAATAGTAAACCATAGCAGAAATGAGTGTTTTAAGATGGGAATGTGATCACTGAAATCTGACTGCCAGGTTTGCCAGGCTGTGCTGGAATTGTTGATTTGGGAGCCTGCAACTGTTCATTTTGAGCTAAAATGGGCCCTGATACATTGACATAGAAGGTGCTGAAAGCTGCTGAGTGGCACTTGTGTGCAGAACATCTCAAAAAAGGTTTTGGTTTCAGGCTGGGCTCCTACCAGACTTCTCACTGTCCAGGTAAAAATTGTTTTTGGATTTGGACTGTCATTGTCCATGAGTTTATTTCACAGGAGTAAAAGAATGCAGCTGGTCAGAAAGGAGGAGATGTTGTGAAAATGAGCAGTGGTTGTAGAGCACGTGACAGAAACTGGAAGGATTTTTTGCCTAATATTTATAGGGTGTGCATGTATAAATGCATGCACAAAGCTGCACCACATCTTGTACCCTAAAGCAGGGTTTATTACCTAGTTTTGGTTTATTTCCTGCTTGGTTCTGGGCAGCTCGAGGTGCTGGGTGCACTCAGAGTTGTGTGAGGTTTTGTACAAACCTCTGTCACCTGCTGGGTGCTGTAGCTGTCTGTGATGATGGCCTTGGGCCTCCAGTTTTGATGTCAGGACTGCTTTCTGCCTATTTTCTTTAATAATGTTGTTTGGGGTTGTTATCTTTGTGTTTTGAGCTCAGGGATGATTGTTTTGAATCTTGCCAGCTTCTCTTGGTATTTATTTTAGTTTTTGAGAAAAAATGAAGCCAAAAGTCATTCTGAGTTAAAGCATCTTTTATGGATAAAAAATGCAAAGGGCAATTGTATGAGGCTGCAGATGGATTTGTGGCTTAATTTCTTCATTAGAGACCAAAAAAATAGGCATTAATGTTGAATTGTTGCATTTATAATCCCTTTGAACTAATGTTATCTTTTGAATTAAAATGGAGTATAAGGAAGAAATAAATAGCTGCCTCTAAATTCACATTCTCCCCTCAAAGCTATGTAACTCGAGTCTCTGCCTGGCACTGTGTTTGAAAGACCATTAAAATCATCCACTTGATATGCTGCTGTGAAAGCTTTTTTACTTTTGAAAGGCTGTGTTAATGCAGAGATATAAGCTTAATATATAAAATGATTAAAACTTCTGAAATTGTAGAATCTTTGAGTACAGTAGAATTTTACCAGGAGTGACCATTGCACCATGCTGCTGTAAGTTATTCAAGTAGCTGGGAAGATGTTTTCTCCACGGGGATTTACCACCCTCAGTTCATCCTGTAAGGTCATTGCTTCCTTTCCATACAATAATTTCAGTTCCAAAGGGACAGTCTCTGGAGGTCATCTCACCCACCCTCTGCCTGTATATGTTCACCAGTCTTAATATATATATTTATATATAACAAAAGCATTGTGCCAGTTTAAATAATACTATAATAGGTAAGATAAGAAATTTCTTGTTTTCTCACACCTGGAATTCCTCAATGCTAATCTTCGGTAGAACTTCTCAGAGAAATATTTTTCAACAAGTGTCTCTGTATCTTGTGGCTTTCTTCTTTGTGGCTTTCTTCTTTGTGTCTTTCTTTTTATGCTGCCCATGTTTTAAAATAGTTTTGAATGTTGCTTCTCTGTTCATTTCAGCTTAACTTGAAAGTCTGGGGTGTTGTTGTTTAGTATTCTTTTGTGTTTGGAAGTGGGAAACAGTTAGGATTTATTTGTGGGTGGGTGGGAGTTAGGAGTTAGCCTGTGGTGGATTTATTTTGCCTGTCTGAATGCAGTGAAAATAATTCACTGAGGGATTGCTGAATGCTCAGGAAAAGATAAAAAAATAATTAAACCCTTTGAATATTTTCTCTCTTTTCACAAGGATGCTGTCTTAGAGACAGAGATAAAATGACAGAGTTTTTAAAAGCATCCCTCCCAAACACAGCAGCATGTAACCTGAGAGTCAAGAGTGGAAATGTGTGTGGAGATCTTTATTGTCTCTCTCTCTCTATCTGCGTGTATACATGTGTGTGTGTATTTGAAGTTGTGTAACTCACATGTCCACTTCCCAATTGGACTCCTTATGTCAAAAACCATTATTTAGGTGCCAACAAGCACAGTAAATTATATACAGTGAACTCTGATGTTGTGGTAACAAATCAGTGAAGCAACCAGTTTTAACATCATCTATTTCCTTAGATTAAAAAAGATCCTAGGCTTTTCCTGAGCAGTGTTGTCTGCACTGTGTTTTCTTTTATTGTTAACTTGGTAAGGCACTGTGGCAGAGGGGTGGTGAACCTGCCTTTGGGGTGGGTTTTAGGGTTAGGAAGACTTGTTCTGTGCTCCTTTCCATTTGAGGGGGAAGCAGAACATGCCAAGGCTGCAGCCGTTCAGCCTGGGACCTCTGACAAGTGCCCACAGTGCACGAAGAAATCAGCTGAGATGGCTTCTAAAGGTGATGCTCTGAGTCTGTGAGGCTGCAAACTTAAATTATCAGACAAAATGCTTGACCTGTTGGCTTCATAGGCCTCTCATAGCCAAATATCTCTATGAAATCTGGGGGAATTGTTAATTTTATTTTCCCTTCTGCCCAAACAAATGCTCTAGTTTTGCATTCTTTCTTGCCAACAGGGCTAAAATCTGCTGCCCAAGATTTCCCCACTCTCTGTAATGGTACAAGCAATTGAAATAGGGTTTCTTTCCACATCTCCCTTTTGCTTCAGTCTCAGGTAGATTTTTGCAAACAAGAACTCTAGTAGCAATTGAGCCCAATTTTTGTTTTTTACTGAATAATAATGAGAGTTGGACATATTTGATGACTCTAGGATGGGCATTTTTTTCTTGAATACTTGACCTGTAATTTCCATGGTGACTGCTGGTGATAAAACAGCACCACCAAAAAAATCCCAGTGCAACAACTACAAACTTGACCCTATGTGAGCCATTTTGCTCATAAATTATGCGAAGGACATTTTGTGTCTCTGTGTGGATATGGGAAGAGAGCAGAATGAGGTGCCCTTTTTTCATCTGAGTGTTTGAATGGGTGTGTTGCAGACTGGGATGAAGCTGAACAGCATTTTCAAATGGGAGGGAAGAGCAGCCCTCCGAATCCTCTAAGAAAAGTTGGGGTTTCTTCTGAATTCCTGGCAAACTACTAATGGCTAAGTTTGGATGGCTTTGATAGCTTTGTACATACCAGAGTTCACAGAACATTTTCCAGTCTTTTTGGAGTAACTGTCTGGGTTTCTCTTCTTGCTTGAAATGCAAATGTTAAGATGTATTTGTTGCCAACTGACAGAAAGCAAGAAAAATTATTTTAGAAGAAAGAAATCAAGCAAGCAAGCATAGCCATTCATTATTTAAATGACGGTCTTTCATGGCAATTTTGTCTTGAAATAACCTTCTGGGTTTGCAAATTGTCCAGTACTATTTTTCAGTAGCCAAAACTCTTTGTCACACACTCAAAACCCCTTTGTGATACATGCATAGCTATCTCAGTAATGGAAAGGTAGGAGCAGATAATTGGCAAATAGTTTAAACCAGTGAGGGCAATGAATCAGTATTTTGCTTTGGTAAATGCATGTTAGTGTCCAAGCAATTTGGCAAGCCTTTAGATTTGACCTGAGAAAATAGGTGGAAGAGGATTTTTTTGTGTGCCCCTAAGAGTTGTCTTTCCCATCTTGCCCTTCTGCTCAGAAATGTGGAATTGTGAGGTTTTTTGCCACCAGTCCAAAGAAGTTTGTTTCTTGGCACTGGCTCCTTCATTAGGATGACTGTATAAGATGGACATTCTCAGTGAGGATCAGGCCCTGAGCTGGATGTGCCAATTTTTGAGGCTGCCAAGGTGTTTCAGGAGATAAGTAAGAAATGGCCATGTTGTACATTCAGTATTTTTTTTCTTTGCCATCTGCCTCAAAGAAGTACCTTTGAGGAGATTCAAATCAGGGAAGAAATTGCAGTAATTTTTTCTAGATGCCTCATTCTGTGCAGAATCAGTTGCTTTAAAGGCATGGTCTTTTATAATTTCTTTATTAGAAATGTTTGGCTTTTCCCCCCCTCCGTTCTATTAACCCACCAATATTTCATGAGTATCCTTAACACAAAAAGAGAAGATCCAAGTTAGGTCTAATTTTCCATTAGGAGATGATCAAAGAGCCATACACATAAAATCTGTTGGTTCTCCCTGAGCTACTTGTACTAGAAGAGAGTTAATACCTGAAAATTGTTGCAACAAACCTCCATGCAGCCACCTAAACACTGCTTTTGCTCGGGTCTTGGGGCAGAATATCTGACTTTGAAAGCCACTTCTAGATAACAAAATAATTGCCTTGGGATTCCAGTCATCTCCTCGATTTCTCCTGCTGTACCAGGGGAAGCTGTTGTTTTGTTCCTGTCTCAGCTGTTGTGATTTGGCTGATATTTTGCTGCGGTGTTTTGGCTCGCAGCGAGGTGCCACGTGTGTTATTAGAGCACTCTCCCCGACAGTAATCGCTGTGTCTGTTCTGATAGGGATGAGCCCCACAAAAGCTCTCATAAACACTAGGTAAGAATAAAGGGCCCCCGGCGAGGACTTGTTGGAAAGGTATGTTGTGTTTTTTATGTACTGGTTTTCAGACTCTCAGTTCAGGAGTGGTTTACTGAAATTAATTTTATTTTATATCTGACATTAAGGAAAAAAATTGCCACTGGTTATTATTTCTTTAAGTAGGCTTTTATTTCGATAATTGAAGTTTGGAGGGGTGGACAAAGCTGTGATACACCTGTGTAAGAGCCCTCAGTTATCTATGATGACTGTAATGATGGTGTGCATTGCCACAGGCCTTACTCATCCGTGTTCCCTATCAAATCAACCTTGTTTTAATGGGTTATCATAGACATTTAGTAGAAAAACTTTCTGTTGCGGAGCAGGAATTGAAGCTGTTGCTCTCTTGTCCTTTCCTTGACTCTGGGCATGGGAGCTGCCCCTTGTGCAGCTCTGGAGGAGCGCTACAGTATTTATCCATGGAAAGTGATAATATATGGTATTTGTACTGCACATTCATGTCTGAGGAAGAGCAATGCTTTATATAGGATTCAAGAAGTTTTATAATAATAAAATTTAGCTACCATGCCTGTTCTGTTTTGTGAGAGAGCTATGCAGAACTATAAATAAGTGAGCACACAGAAGGAAGGGGAGGACATGGCTGTCAGGCAGAGCCCAAGCTGGCATGGTTTGGACCCGGCCCCTAAAATCATGGCTGTGTCATTTGTGGGGCCTCTAGGTATGGTCATCATTCCAAAAATCAAATAATCTTTCTCGGTCACTATCTCTGTCTTATTGAATCAATGTTTCATGACTCTACACAACAAAAGTCTCTTGTTGTCTGCAGACAAGTGGGCTGCATTTTAGACCTAAAAAGGGAAATTAAATTCATGAATTAGTGATGCTATCCAATTTTATGTTGTCTATTATTTTTTGTCCTGATGATGAGATTAGCCTCTTACACAGATGCATCAGAAAATACCCGGTGTTGCAGCTCAACTAAGTGCATACTTAATGTTCCACAACATGTAACTAAGGCAGGCAATGAAAAAAAATTAGTCTGTTATTGGCAAAGATTATACAGACAAAAAACATTTCCTTCATGCGGTGGGAAAGAAAAACACCAGCAAGGATGATGAAGACTTTCTTAATAAGATTTTGTTTTTAAATATTCCGTTTCAGACCTCCTAATAAAATGAATGCACAGAGCTAAGATCACTGTTGAATGAGATTATGTTCTCATTCATTTAATAATGATGCAGTTGTAGTTTTTTTCCTACCTTCTCTTTCAACTTTAAATATTTAGTACTGGGAAAATTTTGCCTGAGTTTAAGTGGGTTTATTATTTTTTTTTTCTTCTAAATAAGCTTTCAATTTGTGTAATCTGAATGGAACTTCATCTCACAAAAGTCTAAACATTTTTTCTAGTCATCTTGTGACTTCAGTGTCTATGTACTGCAGCGGCCACGTGGACAGGAGCCTTTTTAGGGCAGCATTTTGAAAATTGAATTTAAAGAGAGCATTTTGGTTTAATTTGCTGGGTCAATTTGTTTAAATGGGCAATAATCTTGTATTTGTCCTGGTGAGACCTTGGACAGAGAGTACATTTGGGCATCATTTTTGATGCTGCAGAATATAGCACTTGTGCTAATAAATGCTGGTAAGCTAATAGGTCTATATATTTTTACTCAGAATGACTGATTTTTGGCTTATGTACTACTTGTGATTGATTACAGGTTGCCTATTCATTTTCTTTCTGGCTGGGCTATGGAAAGAGAAATTACTCCTTCTCTTTACTTCTCACTCCCCTCTGTTCTCAGCCGCCTCCCCAGGAGATCAGCTCCAATCTCGGCACTGTGTGACAGTTAGCAGTTGTGACAGGCTAGCCTATTTTTGGAAGTCTGTCCCCACTCTTTCCCTGCTGGAAAGGAAAAGCAAGTTATCTTTAAAAATTAATCCATTTGGAAGAGGAGGAGAGAGCTTTAGGCGGCACTCAGCGCTCAGTGCTCGGGCTGCAGTTCTGCTGCTGATGTGTTCAGCTCATGTCACGGGCTGGGAGAGGTTTGCACTCGGCCTGGCATGGATCACCTGCCCTCAAGCTCTGCAAAAGCCCTTCTGTTCCGCACAGAAGAGGCAGCAGGCTGAAGTACAGCATGGAGCTGCATGGATGTTGTCCAGTCGTGTCTTATAGTTCACACATTCCTGAGCTGCTTCTGCAAACCCAGAAATGCTGCTGCTTGTCTCTAAGGAACAGAAACAGAAGTTCAGAATTCGGCAGTTAGAGTGGAAAGACTTCTTTTTTTAATCTTTTATTTTGACCCTCCTTTAGGCTTGCAGACTCTACAACTAGTAGAGTACATGTGTTAGGTTGTGCTTGCAGTTGGATAACATCCATAGCACTGCTCCACGGGAAGAGTAACTGCTGTGTGCTCAGTGATTACACCTCTTATTTTGATGTGGTCTCCTTATAATCAAACTGCTATGTCTCAGTGCATTGCAAACTCATCCCAAATCTGGCAGATGGTCCTGGAACTTCCTCAGGAATATCAATTAAAAAATATCAAGCAAGTGCTTTCTGGTAGGGAAAGTATGGCAACAGAATTACATTGTCAATGGATGGTTTATATTATATCAAGAAAGCAAGAACTTAAAGTACATAAAACTATGACCAAAATAGCTTCTATATTCTCATTCTATGTTGTCTGTGTCCCTAAAGATGAGGAGCACACTGGGCAGTCGATGTTAGGGCTGATCTCCTAAAGCACTATTATTTTGTTTTCTCATAGGTGGTTATTATTGGAACTTTAAAAATAGACTCTGCTGTCTGTCTAATCTGTTCATTTAATCTTGTTCTCGATGCTTCAGGTTTTTTTCCTTGTCTGTGATGTGAATGCCTCTGTGCCCACACTTCGTGCTCCTGTCAGTGCTGTACCTGACAGAACACCTTTCCCTGGAAAGTCAGTGCTGAGTCATCTTCAGAAGGTGCTCCTGCTCCCGACATCAGCTTGGTATGCAAGGAATTAAGTGTTCAAAATACCACTTATGTAGGGGCCACAAAAGGAGTGGGGAGCACTTGGCCCTTCAGGGCTGATCCTGTATTTTCAAGGTCTGTGGAAGCTGTGTTGTTCAAGGCTCCTGAACCACAAGGCACAGATTTAAAATGTTAGTGAGCTCATGAGGCAGAAGCCATAAAAATCTATAAAATAAAGTACCTCTGGAGGCAGGACTGTGATACCTAATCACAATGCCCTGTTTACATGGATACCATCCAGCTCTGGGGCCCCAAAAATGCTGGTGCAGGCCCAGAGGAGAACAAAAAAGTTAATGAGAGGGTTGGAGCACCTCTGCTATGGAGACAGGCTGAGAGAGTTGAATCTGTTCAGTCTGAAGAAGAGAAGGCTCCAGGGAGACCTTAGAGCACCTTCCAGCACCTAAAGTGGCTCCAAGAGAGCTGGAGAGGGACTTTGGACGAGGGCATGGAGTGATAGAGCAAGGGGGAATTGGCTTTAAACTGAAAGGCTACCAATCAATATCCAATATTCAGTCAAGAGATGATTGGATATTAGGAAGAAATTCTTTGCTGTGAGCGTAGTGAGGCACTGACAGAGAAGCTGTGCCAGAAAAGCTGTGGCTGCCCCATCCCTGGAACTGTTCCAGGCCAGGTTGGACAGGGCTTGGAGCACCCTGGTCTAGTGGAGGGTGTCCCTGCCCATGGCAGGGGGGGGGAACTCCATGATCTTGAAAATCCCTTCCAGAGCAAACCATTTTGTGTTTCTGTGGTTTCCTGAATGTGGCTTTCCCTTTGTCTCCTTTAAAGGATCATGGTTACACTCCATGACTCCTTTGGTCCCCTACACCAACTGAAGCTCAAAATGTACATGGGCTTGTCTGGGTGGAATGGGTTAAATTGAAAGTGAGGCAGTACATTAACTTACAGGTAAGTACAGCAAAGCACATACTGATTCCTCCCAAAGAAATGTATCCATATTTTATGCTTTTTAATCCTTCAGGTTTAAGAGTTTCCTGAAGAATATAGCTCATCTGATTATAGTCTTACCAAAAGGCTTTTCTTTTATTATCATGTTGCATAAAATTCCTGCTTCTGCCTCATCTCTGCCTTCACTGCCATAGAAAGAGAAGCCCCTGAGTGTGCAGGTAGACACCCCACATTTATTCTGTTTCCTGTCAGCCAGTGGAATGCACATGCACACTGCAGAAGTTTAGACTGACACAAGCAGCAAAAAAGCTCCACATGTCTGTGCATCCCTGGTGTGAACCCTGCATGAGCTGAGGTGTGAACTATACATGTGTAATTTTGTGGATATTGGGGAAATTTTGTCATAACAGATGTTTCCATGCCCATGGCAGGAGGCTTGGAACTAGCTGACCTTTAAGGTCCCTTCCAGCTCAAACCTTTCGATGTTCTTCTAGAACAGAAAATTTTCATTGTGGAAGACAAAGAAATGGAGAGGAGAAACAGTTTTTAGCATCGTTTCTGGTATGTGTATGCATGTATGTACGTATATATTATCTGTTGTTTCACCAGGAAGGTCAATAAGGGGAAGCTTTCTTTGGGTATTAAATTCTTTTTGCATGGTTTGGTGCATGGAGGAAAGATGTTCCCTTAATTCTACCCCTCATCTCATTTCCAGATGATTAGGCATAATTAGGCCTGTAAATTGATGATCACTCTTTTGTATCCATCACTGCGAGGATGCAGCATTTAAAAATATTTATTTAAAGTACATGTGAACTAGCAAAGTAATGAATGGGCTGGACTTTGTCTTTTCATATGCTAAATAGTAATAGTTAATCAGCATTGGTATGTGGTGCAACATCAGCTCATCAGACCAGAAACATCCATCTGCCTCTCTTGAAGTGAATCATCATTGTAGCATCCTTGCTCAGTGTCTTCTGTAGGAGAAAAATGAAACAAGCATCTCTTAGCCTACAAAGTGTTTGCTTGCCTACTGTAAATGAATATGTAAGAGGAGGGGGAAAAGAAGTGAAGCAGTTCAGGTATGCATTTGTATAAGGCTGGAGGATCTGTAACATTTTCTCTACATTCTTTGTATCAGTCCATCAAAACCAGATGTGCTTCTCCACACATTGGCTTGCATGGACATGAGGGGAAATCTCTGTTCCTAGAACTTCTACACTGCTCTGAATTTGTGTCTTTAGTGAGAGACTCCAGTCATCTAATCTTTCTAGTCTGTGCACTTTTAAAAAAAATATGAATTAATTTAATGTAATTGTACGCATTACAGTTAATAACTTCATGCGCACAGTTATCAGACAAGAATTTCCTCCTTATAGGCTGTAACTGTAGATTTTATCTCTTTATCTGCTTTTCTCCAAATGTTTCCGGACAGACTGGTCTGAGTTTCTTAAATCAGTTCCGTGGCTATAAAGTATCATGAGAAATTTCAAGGCATTCTATATTTGGACACACAGAGCAAGTCCTGGGAAGTTGCTGTGATCTATTTCCGTGTTTAAACTATTGTCCTTGACTTATAAAAATCATTTTTCCTGCAAGGGTTGAGAGCTTTGTCTTCAAAGCTGTTGTTTTGAGAACAAATGTTACTTGTACCTTCTTTTTTTTCTGTGGTTGGAGTACCTTTTTAATTTTGTAAATAATTATTTAAGACAGATTGTTGCTGTCAGGTGCAACCTTCTCAAGACAGTTTTGGCCTGTAGGAAGAATCATAAGACAATATTTTTATAGATGTTCATGGATTTTATTGGTTCCAGCCGCCATGGCTGGGAGCCTGGACCAGACTGAGTACCCCTGGGAAAACCACACAATTTCCTGGGGCCAGGAAACATGAATAGCCAATCGTGTACAGAACTTGGGAACGTGTGACCAGAGCGCAGGGCTCCAAGAAACCTGGGATAACCATGCTTTTCACCCAAGGCCCTTCCCCCAGGGTGGTGGGGGGGTGTGTCCGGGGAGACACAATAAAGACGCTCTTACACCTGCCAGGTTCAGCAGAAAGGAGGAAAATGGAATTGATTTATTTACATTATTTCATTCTTATACACGTCCCAACTCCACAAGGGATTGGAGAGCATGTCACTTCCTTCTCCATCCCACTGGAGAAGAAAGGTGCTCATCAAAGTTGTCATATCACAAAAGGAATGAAAAACAGAAAATACCGTTAAGTAAACACTGGCTATTATTTACATGAATCTGTGTGAAAAGAATCTGACTCCAAGGTTAAAAACAGAAGGCTTACAAAAACCCAGGGCAACAGGGGGGCACCTCCTCAACAGATGATTAACATAGTTTTTGCTCTGTGTTAGACGATGGCCAATTAAACTCATCAGCTGCAAGGAATTGCAACAAGAATTTTGCATGTAGGCATGTTGACTGTCTGATAGCTGTAACAAGAACGTAGCCCAATTTTATCCTTTTTTTCCATCAGAGAATCATCTTGCTTTGTCCAGTCTGATTTGTGTGCCCAGCAGCATTGATTCACAGCCTGGATGGAGTTTCAAAAGACTGTCCTGGTTTGTTACTGCTGTAGAAGTGATCAAATTGTACATATGACATTTATTAATAGTAATAGAAACTTAGCCATGCAATGATAATACAGGAGAGTATTTTACGTGTTGTTAAGATGCTGTTGTTAAGATGTTTTGTTTCTATTGTATATCGGTAGACCCCACCTGGAGGACAGCATCCAGCTCGAAGGTGTCCATTGTGAAAAGGACACTGATCTGTTGTAGCAGGTCCAGAGGAGGCCACAAAGACACTCAGAGAGCTGGAGCACCTCTGCTGTGAGGACAGACTCAGAGAGTTGGGCTTCAGCCTGAAGGAGGCTCTGAGGACACCTTAGGACACCTTCCAGTACCTAATGCAGCTACAAGAGAGCTGGAGAGGGACTTTGGACAAGGGCATGGAGTGATAGGACAAGGGGAATGGCTTCAAACTGACAGAGAGCAAGTTTAAACTGGATATTAGCAAGAAATTCTTTACTGTGAGGATGGTGAGGCACTGGCACAGGATGCCCAGGGAAGCTGTGGATGCTCCATCCCTGGAAGAGTCCAAGGCCAGGAGCTCTGAGCAGCCTGGTCTAGTGGAAGGTGTCCCTGCCCATAGCAGGGGCTTGAAACTTGATAATCTTGAAGGTCCCATTCATCCCAAAACATTCTCTGATTCTATGAAATTCGGCATGTGCTGGGTTGGCCACAGCAGACCATGGTCAGCTTGATTAAATAACTGAGAAAAAGTGATTTGAAGAGTCTCCTGACTAATTCACACAACTGTTGCAGTCCGGTATGGCCTGCACCTTCCCTGAAGACAGCCTTGACCACAGAAGGAATCAGGAACAATATTTTTGGTAGATATTCATGGATGTTTTATTTCTCTGACCGCATGGCAGCCAGAAGAGACACAGACCCGGCACATGGTAGCCAGGTCAGGCACAAACTCTCTTTCCCAACTGNGGGGCTTGAAACTTGATAATCTTGAAGGTCCCATTCATCCCAAAACATTCTCTGATTCTATGAAATTCGGCATGTGCTGGGTTGGCCACAGCAGACCATGGTCAGCTTGATTAAATAACTGAGAAAAAGTGATTTGAAGAATCTCCTGACTAACTCACACAACCTCCTAGAGGAAGTTTTGGAAAGGTTGGAGAACAAGTAGGCAAAGCATTTATGTAAGGCTGCAAGTTTGAGTTGATCATATTGATATCCATGCAAAAAGATTTGTAATGTGCCTCTGCACTCAGCTGAGGATGTGTGACTGTCACTTGGAGCAAGTGAGAAAGTCTCCCCAAAGCATCTGGCAGAAGTTGTCTGGTTTCCTCCTCTCCCTCCCACCTCCCCTGGTCTCCAGTACTGTCTCCTGTTGCAGTTCCTTCACTGTGTTTTGACATAACAAGTGCAGGTCTGTCCTCTGTCATGTCCACTACTTGGAGCCTGTACCAGGGAGCTTGTGGTGGGTGCATTTGAAAGTGCAGAGAGAATCTCGCTTTTGCCAGGCTGAAGGTGATTCTGCCATTGGCCAAAATGTGTTATTTCTGTCCATATAGATGTTCATCTGGTTTTAGCGTTAAGTACTTACCAGTCTTGTTCTCTTTTCATTTACTGTAATCTCATTTAGATGCAAGGCATTGCCTGTGTATTTTTTTTCTAATTCCACTCTTTCAATGGCTTCCTGAGGGCTGGTTATGCATATGATTGTAATTCTGCAAACTGAAATTCCAAATCATTCAAAGTGCTTCCATGTGGCCACCTTGGCCTTAGCACTTAGTTAATCAGGAGAGAAAGGGGTCAAGATGTTTTTTTTTTCCCATGCAAACATCCATTATTGTCCTTATCTCTATGACTTCAACATCATGATACTTTGCTCTAACAAAAAGTATGATGATACCTATCTGCACAAAAATGTGTCTCTATAGATTTGGTCATTATACTTCTTTCTCTTTGATTACCAGCATGCAAAGCAAATCAGTGTCCCGAAGCTTCCATAATATTTGTAATAATACAGAGTAAATCATTATTTGGTGTAAAGGAACAAGGGTGTATCCATTAAGATTGTGAACTGTGGTAGTGTCTCTGGTGTTGTTTAACATTTCTGTATTCCAGCCCTTCAGAAGGCTGGGATGATGTTCACTGACTAAAATTATATATAAAAAAAGCTCATGTAGTGTTTCTTTGCCTGGGAGTCCAGGTAAAGAGACTTGTTTGTTGTTTGTGTAATGTTACAGAGTAAACCAGGGTGCTTTATGCTACAATCTAAAGCCCACTGTGAAGGCAGTTAATTTTTATTTATCTTGTACCTACAGGGAATACTCCATATCATCCCCCTCCTTGATTAAAACACTTCCATGATTACATTTCCACCAAACACATCAAAACACAAGTGAAAGCACTGATTTCTAACAGCCAAATATCTCGATATTAATGTTCCTTGTTCTCCTGCCCTACAGACTAATAGTAATGAAAACTAAAATGATATTGTCACACTTGCATATTAATGTGCAGAGAGCTGTGTTTATGTTAGCTGGAGTTACCAGATACAGTAGTAATAATAATAATAATAATAAGAAGAAGAAGAAGAAGAAGAAGAAGAAGAAGAAGAAGCAGCAAATACCTGATTTTCCCTGGTTTTACCTAGAAATGAGTTATCTAGAAAGGAATTTTATGCCACTCTTCAAAGCTTGCTCGTGGCTCTGCTTTTTTTGTGGTTACATTTGCTGAATTGTGTGGCAAAGTGATTTTCCTGCTTTTATTCCTTGGGACCCTGGAAGGCAGATCACCAAAGACAGCCAGCTAATGCCTGTGCATCATCATCATGAGGCTTTATAACATTCCTGGAAGGGCTGTGCTGGGATTGTTGGAAATAAAGTCTTTTGTTCCCTATGATGCTGTTACCTGTACTGCAACCATCATAACATCTCACATTATACACACTACTGGTGTTCTTACCATGTTTCCAAGAAAAAATTGGGTGTAAGGAAATACAGGAGCTACTGAAGTGAACAATTCATTAACATGATATATTTCTTTTAGCAAAAGCAAAGCTGTTTGGAATGTGAGGGCATGGCTGATGATTCTTCAGCCTTGAACTATTTTGTCTTGGTACTGTTGTATCTGAGGAATGGATTTCTTCTCCCCAAAGTAAGTATTTGGAGATCATTTGGATGTCTGCAGATCCCTTGGAGGCATTAAGAACTGTAGGGATGTGTTAATTAACTGGTGTTGATGTAACTGGTGGTATCTTTGCTGTTGGTGATGCTCCGTGAGGAGATGATAACACAGGTTGAGTTTTAGATCCATTTTAGATCCTGGGTTGATCACGGAGCACCAGCTTTCAGGGGAGAGCAGAACTGATGTGCTAAGCGTGGCAGGATGGATTCTTAGCATGGAAAGCCATAAGGCTGCTAGTCTAGGAATATTTTTCCAAGTAGAGTGTGCTTCTTATCTCCAGTGTCCTTCATATCATGTACTTTTATTAGATATTCAGGTTACATAGTGAAGGATATCCCAACCCTGCTAATTTGTTCTCTGATCTTTCAAACCCTTTCTTACATCCTTATGTTTATTCTTGTGGATTGTTCATTTGACTAGACTCATTGCAGAATAGAAGATGCATAAATAGTGCATTTTGAATATGTTATGCAAAGTTAAGGGAGATAAGGGAAAGTGTGTCTGTGTCATTGCAGACTCATTTATTTCAGGATGTACTGTACAGAACATACAGAGCAAGTTCTACAACACACTTTATCCTTGTGCTGCTGGTGGTACAGAGGAGTGAATAAAATACATTGTTAGAACATAATAAATCATATTAATGTGTCAAATAAAATAGCATAAGGATCTTGTTATAGATACTGTGGCTGCAATATAACCCAGGGCAATATGGGAATAAGTAACATTTATTACTAAGTGTAATTTTTATGCTGCTTTGAAAGTGACAAACATTTGACATGTTCAGTTAATAGGTTTAATTAAAATTCAAGATTAATTATGAAGATGAGTAACTCTCCTTCATTACCTTTGTAGGAACAAAAGATACATTTCAAGAAAGAAAATATGATTAACCCAGTAACATGTATCAGAAGAATTGCAAATACTCCCTTACAGGAGCATGGATCATGAATATTAAATTCTGCATCCCCCAGCAAAGAGGGAATGAGATTCAAAGTAAATTTGATTTGCAGAACTGCTGGGTTTCAAAAAAGTGATTTTAAAATAACTGTAAATGCACTTGTCAAAGAGGTGAACTGTTGCTTCAGACAGATTGGAGAAGATTAGAATAGGAGAAGGTGTTGGAGTCTTGCTGTAAATTCCAACACATTATTGAAGAATAACTCAGGTGTAAAACATTGAATGTTGGATTAGTTCCCTGGGTTTAAGTTTTTGAATATTCATCCCATAGTCATGTAAAAAACTTGAAAGAGGCTATTAGACAACTATCCCAATTCTTCTACTGTTTCCAAGAAAGTGGCAACACCAGCTGATGCATTGTAATATGTTATATTTATGGGTCAGTTTAGCAGCTTTTCCTATTAAGTCTTGTCAGGCTCTGTGATTTATATGATATTTGTTCAGCATGCTTGTAGCAGATATGACTGGCTAAGTTGAAATATGTAATGTGTTAACCTCTCAGCTGAGCTAATGATAAAGTTGAATTAGGCCAGTGACAGTTTAAAACAGCCATATGTTTCCTTTCAACTTTGTAGACTTTCAATCTTAGATCTCTTTTAGCCTCCTATAAAAATATGAAACATTATTTCTCTGAAAGTACAACGTGTTGTTCTGAAGGGTCACCTCCAGGCCTCCAAATTAGAAGCAGAAGAAAAAGGGGTTTGTTTTTATATGTTCTGAAATACCAATTTTTTAAAGCTGTCTTCTTCTTGTGCTTCCTGTCTCATTCATCGATATTCAGCTAAGGTTTCTAATCAATTGCCAGATCTCACAGCTGGTTGAAAATGGCCAGCAGAGTTTTTTCATCTCTGCAGCCTTTTCTCTTGGGTCCTTTGAATTAGCTCAAAACAAGCTATGAGCACCACAACTCTCATACCCTTTCATGGGTTTGATGTGAAAACAAAGCAGTGCTGTACTGGGCATACAAAAAAACTCTTGAAACTTGTCTAATGAGAGAAGAGAGCACACTGGCCAGGATTCAACTCCTCCCTATCAAACTTGGCAAGCAGGTTCAGCTGTCCAAAGCTGCCCTCACTTGGGTGACATCTTGGATGGTTGGTGTGCTCAGTCTTGTGTGTGCTGCAGTCAAACTCTTCTAAATGTTAGATACTATTGAGCACCCTTTTAAAAAACGGAGTATTCTGTTTTGCTCATAAGTGACAGAATTCAGTTTTTAGGAGTGATGTTGGTGTCAGTGTCATGCCTTGAAGGACAGAGTTTGTTTAATGATGTCTCATCATTGCTATTCCTCTTTTCCCACTTGTGTATCCTACCAGTATGGATACAAATTCCTAGGGAAATCCACATTTGGGGGGTTCATTTAGATCTTGGTTCATTCATGACAGCAAAATATGTCTGGCAGTGGGGAATTACTAGTGGAACTCCTGGACTGGGAGAAGGCAAGGTGAGGATCTATTCTAGAGGCTAAGAAATTCTTATTGCAATTAGGAAGTCCCTGCTGGTGACTCATTCAAGTGCTGTATGAATATCCAGGTGTAGAAGTCAAGCTTTTCGTGTCATTGAATAAACAGTAATGACTTGAAAATGCAGAAAAGTTAGAATATCCCTTACCCTTCTTCTCTTTCCAGTAATTAATTTATGTACAAAATTTGCCTTGTTTTCATTGTCTTGATTAACAGCAATATGTTCTTATACCCAGTAGCTCTGCAGACAAATTTTTATGAGTAAGTCTAGACTGAGCACATTTGCCAGCACTCAGTGGTCATGAAGATTGGCTCTAGTGTCTGGTATAGGGCTTCGAACAGAATTAAGTTCCCACCAAATAAGAATGGCCTCTGTTAGCTCATCCAATGCCCGGAGAAAACCCCTAAAATCACATGTGTTTGTTCTGTGTAAATGGTGTTTGTCAAAATGTTTCTGTCAGGGGATGTCGGTTTTTTGTGTGGACAAGGTTCTTGCTTGGGTGCCTTAGCAGAGAGCTCTGCTTTGCCACAGGCAGTGCAATAAACTTCCAGATGCTGGCTGTCGCAGCAGAGGTACCAATCCAGGGTGAATTTAGGTTTGCTTTTCAGCACATGGCTGCGGGATAGGACTGGAAGAACCCAGGACAATCTTTAGAGTGGAGTGTATCAGTCACCCCCTGGATCCAAATGTGTTTGTGTCTCACATTAAAATGTCCTGCAGTGTTAAGCAATGGCTACAGCAAATTTGTTGGGTAAGCCACTGCCTGGTGGCATGTGATAGATTGGAATAAAATGAAGATTGTCTGCATCACAAATAAAACCAAAAAGGAAATACCATCGTTGGACAGAGCTGTGCTGCAAGGTGATCTTGTGTGTCATTGTCCCCACTTCTTTCTGATTTAAATCCTTTGTGTCAGGGGCTAATGGTCACTCAGTGTCCTCTGTCTCGTCAGGCCATCTCAAATGGTTTCCCGGCTTTGGGCAGCAGTGATCTGGAAGTTGCTCAGTTATTCCTCATTGGTATACAAAATGGAAAATCTGATGCATTTACTCTTTATTTTAGGCCAAAAAAACCCTTCAGTTGTTTTCTTGAGAAACATAGGTCCTAGCCCTGTGTCATGGCAAGACACAAACTTAAGAAAATGTGTGCTGCCACCCTGTTTGGGATCACTCATTGGGTTCACTGAGACATTGCAAATCCAGTGGTGAAAACATCCTTACAGAGAATTCATCACTTTCTGGAACCCTGCTGGAATTTGCTTTCTCACTGTCTTTCAATATGAGGCCAATCTTTAACTCCTGGGATCATTATCACTGTTCTGTTTTACTTTAGGATCTGAAGAAAAGCTTCAGATGCCTGTGGTAGCCAGCAATGGTAGTTGGTCTAACCTAAAAGGATTACCTTTTCTAGAAAGCTTACTCCCACCAAAGAAATTATTTATTCCTGATTTTAGAGGCCCAGCTGTTGTTGGAAGCTGTCACCTGATCCTGGAAGTTCAGCAGGAGAAAATATTAAAAGGAGAAATATGGAGTTCTGAATCTGCAGATATATTTAATATAATAGTGCATTTTTGGGAAGAAATAGAAAACTTCCACGTTTTTCAGTGTGGGCAATTCTAGGCTGAACAGGAGAGACTGCAAGGTCACGTGGTTAGAGACAAACGTTTGTGTGGGAGGACAAATGATAGCTTTTATGCATTGTTTTACTGTTGATATTTTTTGTGTTAGGTAACAAACGCATTTAAACCCCGAGCACGTTTGGATGTTTTCCGAAGTGCCTTAAAACACAGAGCTGGGCTGCATTTCAGTCTTTGCAACACAGAGTCTGGGAAGTTGGCTACTCTCGGAGATGGAACTGAGGTCTGCTTTTAGCTCTGAGAACACAGAAAGTTTTCAGCAAGGGATGAAGCTCATCCCTCTTACATTTGAAAAGTTCATAGCAAGTAAAAATAAGTATTGGTCTGTGCATTTCAGTCCCTCAAAAGGGGGTCATCAGAGGTCTCTTGAATATTTATTTTTCTTTTTTCTTTGGAAAACACTGGAAAAGAAAAGTTTTTATGTAATTTTGGATATTGTATGTTTTTCTTAGTAAGATTCCTTATACTTTACCAGAGAGGTTTGGACCCCAGTCAGATCATACCACCCTTAAAATTCCTGTTTAATAGGAAAAGATTGCAGCTTCTCATATTTAGGCAGAGAAGTGAAGGCATATTGAAAAGAGACTGGGGTTTCATTTATTTTCTAGACAGAGTGATCTGAATTTTTGAGATTTGAGATGACCTTTTGCCACTTTTGTTCTCTGTCTGGTGCCTACCTATAAATAACAAGCCCTTTCCTGCACTTTACTGCTGAACTTCTCAGTAGCATCCCTTGTGTCTGGGCTTGTGGGATGTCACATATCAGAAAGTCTCACCCTGACCCTCCTGTGTTTCCATCCTGCAGGTACAAGGCCTTCATACAAATCAAAAACACTGAAAAATAAATATTTGCATAGAGCACTTCACTCTTCAGCTTTTTGGGGTGTAGAAAGAGTAGCCACACCAAAAGCTGTTTCAGTGAGACCAGAGGTGCCCCCCAACCCAGCATCCCTCTTCTGACAGTGGCCAGGAGCATTAAGGCTTTTTTAGGGAATAAAATGTCAAGTCTAAAGCAACACCACCAAATGAGCACCCTTCTAGTTTTGGAAAACCTCATTCTGGGCACTTTTTGAGCCAGAGGTTGGATCCACGGCTTTGTGTTTATTAGGTAATGCTGAACATTCTCAGATGGATTTATCTAATTAGTCTTTGAAACCACTTGTACTTTATAGTGCCTGTATCACAGGGAGTGATTTTTTAATGCATATTTTAAGGCAGCTTAAAAGAGCTCCTATGATTACCTACAGTTGTGGGTTTTTTTGTTTACCATAAATCCTTCTCTAAGTGCATAAATCCAATTAGTATGGCTTTTATTCTATCTGTTGGCATTTTAGTAAGCATTTCTGCATCAACATTTTTATCAACAGATTTATATAACAAGCTGTTGTTCCAGTTCCTGTGTACAACTGTCCTTATTGTGGGAGAAGGAAATGTTTTTACTTGCCAGATTTTATAAAAGAAGTTTGCTAATAAATGTTTTAAGCTCTTCTAAAACATGTAAAATTCAGATATGAACTCATGTATAACTGGATTTTCCAGCCTTATCCTCTCACCTTCTTGTTTTTACTGAAGCTGGTGTCAATCCTTTATAAAACACATACAAAAACTTTTACTGTTTGTTCTGGACTAGTTATCAGGTATTTCTTGCTATTCCTAATTAACTGAGTGGACTCATTGTTCGTTTTTTCCCTTAAGCTTAGTATCCTACTGTTTTCTTTACCTTGTCTTTTGCTGTTTTTCCCTCCCCTATTTTCTTTGTAAAATTTTAGATCTTCTTGTGTTTAAATTCCAGGGATAATGAGATTTTTGTCAGATAACATTCAGTGCCTGGGTTTTAGGATTGGAAGCTTTATCAATTAAGGGTGCTTTTCATCACAGCCATGCTGGTAGCCAGTTCTGGTTTTTATGTATTTCTTCTTTATCCTTTTCTTTCAGTTCTGAGAAATCTTTCATAATTTTAAGGGGCTGAATCTCTAAGAGAATTGCTTGTTTTTTATTTCCAGCCTCTTCACCCTAAATTGGTGGGTGATCTTGTATCTACAGTGTTCAGTGTATTTCTTACCAGCCAGAAGGGAATAATGGGCTTACTTTAATATTTAATAGGATATCTCCTCTGGAAGCCTTATGACATACAGCTTTTCTTCTTCTCCATGTTCTCTGTAGGGCACCTTATTTTTTTAAATTTTTTTTCTACAATAATCCTTATTTTACTAGTCCTGTCTTAGGTGTAGATTGTAAAATGCATTTATATCTAGCTTAAAGGTAGGACTGTACTTGCAGTCCCTCTTTCATTCAGTTTTGGAGACTGTGATCTGCTCTCAGCTCGTCAGGAGCCTCTCCCCTTGTAGAGGCTCTTTTATGTCTCTTCTCTTCTGCATTTTCTGTATCCCACTTGACCAATCTGATTTTTTTTTGCCAAATCCTATGTGGTATACAGAGCTGTGAACCTTCCTGGGAATTTCTTTTGGGAAATAGCACTTGCATTTGCTCCCTTCCATGGAGTATCTGTTTCATAACCAGAGGAGTACAGTAGGGAGTGAAGAGGGACTGGTATTTTTGGAAGATTTTGACTTCTCCCCCTTCAAACTTCAGCATGAAGCAGTGGCACTGTGCGCTCCTGGTCTCTTTAGTGTTCCTTTTCCTTTTTATATTTTTAACAATTTAAACATAAAGGCAAATTCAGAAATAAAAAAATTATTTGGATGCAGCTAACAGGCAGTTGTAAAAGATGAACACCAGAGAGACTTTAAAGTACCTGAAGTTGCTTTTAAATTGCCAATCCATGCTGCCAGTGTTCCTTAATATCATAATATGTACCCTTATAAACCCCGAAGGAAATTGTAAAACTTATGCAGGTAATGATTTCTGCACAGGACAAAAATATAGTTTTAAGAATCCAAAATCTGTTCCTGTTCTAAAGCACTGGTTTTAACATTATAATATTTTAAGTGTTTCCACTTTTTATATTTGTATATATACAATTTTTCTGGAAATAGTTGAGCTCTTCCTGTAATGAAAAGTCTTTTAATGGAAAACCTTGCAGCAGTAGATACTCTTCAGCTCCATTTGTGGAAAACTGAGGGAGGATAAAAGAGAAACAGTAAGAACAAAAGTGAGGAGAAAATAAAGGCTGTGGGCTTGGTGGCTTCAAGAAGGAGAAAAGGGCCACAAGAAGGAAGAAAATCCAAAATACAGAGCAAGGATCAGGAGCCAAGAACATGCATGTGCTGTTTTTAGAGGTGACACGTTGGGTGGAGGGGATGACTCTGTGCAGTAATAGCTTAGGTAGCTTGGGAGGGAGGGAAGGATATTTCCAGACTATCAAACTAGGAAGGTAATTTTAACAGCAGAGGTGAGAATTTACATAGGCAAACATATTACAGGTGGGAGAGTAAAATAAGGGAGAAATTGAACAAGTGCTCAGAGAGGAGGCGAAAGTTTACCCAAACTTGTAATCACACTATCAGCCCATCCCACAGCAGAGAATGAGGCTTTTCAGTCACAACTAATACTATTTCCTCCAGCAGGTTTTGATTTTTTACCAAAGTAAGTGTATGCTGTGTTTCCAGCTGGAGGGGAGTGACATATGGTGTTGTTTAATAATTGAATTTATTTTAGAGCATCGTGTAACATAATTGCCCTGGAAGTACTGAGCACATTGCAGAGCTGGCTCTGAGAATGGAGAGCAGCGCTCGTGTCGTGCCTGTAACTGTGCTGGGGTGGTGGTGCAGAGCTGTGAACATCCACAAGTCAGATAAGTGATCTTCAACGATGTGAGTGATTCTGGAACCACTGAAATCTGGGGAGGTGAGAGATTTTTCCTGGCTCTCTCTCTGCTTTTCTTGTCAGCTGGTTGTGACCATTTCCAGTCACGATGAGACCAAGTTAAGGCACCTGATTGTCACTGGCTATGAATGCAGTAAATAAATACCCAAGAACTTTCTATTCTTGACTCATTTTTGTCCATTAGTACTTTCATTGTTGAAAGTAGATAGCAAAAAATTGGCATTTACTCTGCTTATCCTTCCTGCATCTACAAATTTTTCAGAGTGGGCTTTTGCTTAGGCTCCTTTTGCCCTGGCATCCTGCTTTTAACAGGGCTGGCATTATTTATTATTATATTTTTAAAAATTTTCATTCCGCCTCTTCATAAGACTGAATGTGAGCCAGAAGCAGCAGGATTGATATTTTGCCTTAGTTAGATATAAATTTTTTATCATATTAATAATTTTCTTTGTCATATTGGTTTTCTCTTCCAGTACAAGGCGTTCAGTTGTTTATTTTCCTTTTGAGTTATCTGAAATTCTAATCTAATAAATGCAAATAGTTGCATAAAAACAACATTAGGACTGAGGGGAAAGAAAACTAAGAAATAATTAATATAGAGGTAAAAATCCTGGGTTTTTTTCCTCCTGTTCCCACAGGATCCTGAAACAGACATTCCCATTTCAGGTTCTGCTTTGGATTTTTGCCATGTGAGAAATTTCCCTGTGGAAGTGACCACAATATGGTTCTTCGTCACACTGCTCTGAACGAAGCAAGGATGTTACTCAGTTTGTCAAACAGTTTCCCACCCTCTTGGATTTGTGCTTCATTTATTGTAGCATGGTATATAATCTATTGTATTTTACTACCTATTATTAATGCTAATAATACCAGCATATAACTTCATTTGTAGCCTTCTACACCGTGCTCATAGGTCCTTAAAGAGGTAAATCAGCTCTTTTAGGGACCATAGTGGAGGGAGTTGTGTTGCTTCTACCACTCAACTTTGGGTCTTTAGAGCCTCCATTAGTTTTCTTGGTACTCCTCATAGCTAGTTCTTCTCATTTAGAGTGAAATTCCTAACTGTCTTTGAAACAGTTAATTATTTCTAGACAATTATTTAGCTCTGCAGTGTGTTTTTCCGGTTCTGAATTATATCTGGAATTGCATTTACTTTGGGGGAAAACAGTCCTTTTGCTGAGCACTCTCAGGAAAGTGTTTTTGCCAGCAGATGTTTCAGGAAGCAAAGCCAGAAAATCAAAGGCATCAGTCCATTTTGAGCCATTAACCCTGTGCCACGATGGCTTATTTTAGCTTTTTGCTGATACAAGAGGCAAACGAGAACCAGAGTAGCTGGCTCCTGCTGAGGAATCATCTCTTCCATTCCTGCCTTCCATTTCCTTCAGGAGAAAATGAGAAGGACAATATGGAATATAGTATCTATATATGTAAAGATCTCTCCAGCAGTTCTAGTTCTGCAAGCACAAATCATACATATTGTCAGTGTTAAAGGGAATAATAAGAGCTGGGAGGATGTCCTGTTTTGGGGATGAAGGGAATTTAACCCTGTGTCTAGGAGACTTGCCTGCCTGGTCAGGCTTTATTTTTTTAATACAAATTTAGTGTTTGAGGCCCTTAGAGCACCTTTAGAAAGCTGAATTTCCAGCATCTTTCAGGAGCGATTAATTTCATCTCCAGAAAACCTGTGGGGGAGATTCAAGTCCAAACGCAAGGGACTGGAGTTTCAGTAGGAGAAAGAAATGAAATTATGTGTCGTGGGAAGTACGGGAGGTCAGAGAAGAAGAAGATATAATGTTACCTGTTGGTGGTAATGTCTGTGAATCAAACTCCCCAAGGAAACCTTCATAAATCTTAGCAACTTCCCTGTTGAATTTATTTTAAGTCAAACTGCAGGGTTGGTGGTTGGCCTCTTTGCACCATGAACAGCAGCAAAGTCACTTCACTTGGTATATAAGAACCTGATCTCAGATTATCTTTGCAGAAACAATAAATGTTTCTGCCTGATATTTTCCCACTCATCTGCACGGCTCCATAAAATCCATAGAAGATGGAAGACCATGCATGGTAATTTCTTACTTCCTGGCCGGTCTAGAGTGTACATGACAGGTTAACATCACATTTTACTGTATTTTTCCCCTTCTGTTTCTAGCCAACAGCAAAAAACACTAAAAAACCCCTCATAACCAATCCACCCTGTGGCATCAGGGGTGCAAAGGAGGGTTATTGGAAGACAGCCTGTTTTAGGCTTTTGAAATAAACAAATCAGCATATTTATTCAATTCTAAACAGGGTTTGTGATTTGAGTATTTAAGAAGAAAGTAAATAGCAGCCTTGCATTCTTTAGAAAGACTCTCCATTTGTTTGTATAAACATCCAAGAAAAATTATATGTATTTTTAAATTTATCTCAGGTGATACTTGGTGAAAGGAAGATGTATTCAAGCAGAAACAGTAAGGACAAGATTCATGTTACCCTGTGTAATTGTCTGTATCTAATGCTGTTCCATGAGGCTGCCTTTATACTGGAAGTGTAGCCAGTAACACTGGCAAGGTTTGAGTTGCTTGGCCTGTGTTGTTGTCTGGGTCAGGATGTCTGTGTCCCCATCAGCCTTGAGGGGAGCATAGGGAGGTGTAAAACTGGTGGAACCCAGCTACGTTTGCTCAGCTGAATTCTGCCTTAATTACTTCCTGTATTAGGGAACTAAGTTGGTTTTTTTTCCACCCAGCTCTGTGAGTTGCAGAATACAGCACTGGAACAACTCCAGCCATGCAGCGTGCTTTAGGGTGGTGTGGTGATGAAATCTTTGTAGTTACTAAGAAGTCAGGCAAGGTTTGCACTAACTACCAATCCAAATGTTGCTTTACATCCTGCTAACAGCCACTGGCATGTGTTCCCTCCCAGAGCAGTACTGGTATATAAATATTTAAATGTTGAAGGAAATGTGGAAGCACTGTGCATATAAACTATAAATGAGATGGGATTGGTAATACCAAAAGGTGATATCACTTGAAGAACTCTACTTAAATAGTTGCTTTGTGCATTAAAGTAATTTAGAGAATGTTTATTGTCTCAGATAAAACTTGCAATGGAATTTGCTTCTGGGAAACCTGGAACACTCTGTAATATTCCTAAATGTGTCTGAGGGCAGGATTTAAGGGGCACACAAACTGCTAAACACTGAAATATGAGCAAGCCCTTGATTCACTGAGTAGGAAAGTTATTAAAACACCAGGATGCAGCATTTAAAGGATATTTGAAGGATGCAGGTTAGTTTTACTGGATCAGACCCAAACCAGATGGGATGTTTAATTCACAAAATTGAGAACAGGAACAGCTTTTGAATGCGTCTTGAAATCTGACAGCACAACTACTGTAGTTTGCCCCTGGAATATTAAAACACTAATTTATTTTCTGAAAATGTGAAAGTAAATGAAACTGGCTGCTAAACTGTTGATGTTTGTTTGCTTTTCTTTGTTCCCTTGATCTTTGGAGATGAGTAACTTTCTTTATTATATTTTATTTTAAATTGTAGCCCAGAAATCAGATGCTATCAGATAAAGAGAGATCATTTTCAAAACAAATGAGATCTCCTGACCTGAAGCCTCTGTTGACAGCTCTGTAGGGTTCTGTCTAAAGCATTGCAAAACGTAGCTGTGATGCATCATACTGAATTTATGTAAGTTCAGTAATAATTTTACTTTTTTCCCCCTATAATACCTACTTTCAATCATTACAGATTTTATTTTTAGCAGAATGGACTGTTAATTTTTATGTGATGCAAAGGAATGTAACTAAGAGCCAAAGAAAAAGGAAAATTCTGTATGTTAGGTCTTCTTGTAAGAAAAGTTGTGGTTGTCCCATTGCTGCAGGGCATTTGTCACTATTTAGGAAAAAAACATGGGAAAATATGGACCAATCCTTTTCTGGTTCATAAGCTTGAACTTCTCAGTGTATTTCCTACCCCAAAATGAAAGATTCAGCTTTAGCTGCTTTGGCCTCATAACTTCCTTCTCTTGCTTCCAGTTGACTGCTCAGCCTGGAATTCCTTTACTCCTCTTGATAGGCTTGAGTGTCTTACATGACACATTTGGCCACCAAACAATTCAGGTAAAATATCACCTGAAATTATGGATCTAGGAATTTAAATGAAACCCCAAACATAAAATCAAACTACCCTAACCCCCTTTATTCTGTGTATTTAGAACTGATTGAGCTCATTAACACCTTCTAAATGGACAATATCCAACGTGCCCTTCCATGGGATTCTCCAAGTTCTTGTGGCTGTAGGAGTGATTCTTTCACATGTTGTCACATTTTCTCCTTAATTCCCAGGATTTTTTTCCTCATCAGTTGGCATGTGTCTGAGTTTTAGTGGGCTTAAAATTGCTCTCCTTTGAAGGTTCATTTGGTCAACAGCCCCTGCAATGTACACCAGCTGAAAAGTGTTCATAGTGACTAAGGGCCTCCTTCCAGCAACCTAAAATAGTGCTGCTTTTTCTGTCCATGTCTCTGAATCCTGGTGAGGATTTTGGAAAGCCAGCCACTAGGCAGGGATATAAATTGTTCCCATTCAACAGTGAAAATCCAATTGGTATCTTCAAGCTTGACTGTATTTCCATGTGTCTGTGTCTAATATATAGAAATAGTTTTCTAATGTATAGAAATGGGTTTAGTGCTAATATTAGGGGTTTTTTTATTTAAAAAAGAGGAAAAATAAGGAGAAATCTAAAATAAAGTTTCTTTTTTGAAAGTGTTAATAATTGCTAAAGTGGGAAAGTGAATTAGAAAATACCATCTATGAAAATGGAAAAATTGCTTATTTATTTTCCCAAACTCCTATTCAGTTAATTATTATTTCTTATTTGTACAAGAATGGAACCTATAAATCCTGCTAATTCTGCTGAATAACTGGTGCACTGCAAGCAATGAGACAAAAAAAGGAGATTGTGTCCAGAAATAACCATCTGTGTAAAAAACGAAATTACTGAATGAGCTGGGGAGGGCACAAGAAAACCAGGAGATGCTGTGGCTCACCACAATAGGCAGTGATCTCTAACATGTCAACAGCACCACCCTTGTGAAGCCAAGGAAATGTTTCAAGGAGGGGGTAGATCAGCATCATTCTTCCAAGAGCCAATGGGCAGCATGAGGAACAGATTGAAGAAAAAAGCTTGATTTAAACTCCAACAGATGGGCGATGGATGTTCTTAGACGCCTGCTAGAGGTGAGCACAGCGTCCCAGTGCAGAACGAGAGAGGAAGACACAGGAGGACAGACTGCAGGAGAGGCTGAGAGCAACAAAATGTGGCAGGCATTACATTTCCATACTTCGTATGTGGCGGGATGAAGTCAGAATTCATTAAAGCCTTTTTATAGGTACAGTAGCAACACCATATGGAGTATTTCTGTCTGGCTGTAGCCACATGATAGTCTCTGAAGAATACCATGTGCATTCAGTATGAAGTCTGTGACACTGGAACTCTAGATGTGTGTGGAAGGGATATACACACAAAATTAAATTTATCTAGCACACAGAGGGAGTTGTGTAGTGAGTCGACCACAACCAGCTGCCAGATGTCCCCCCAGCCACTGAATTGCTCCTCTACCTCAACAGGATAGGAGAGAGTAAGAGAGAAAGCTCATGAGGTGAAATAAGAATGGGACATCCCTCACCAGTTACCATTACAGCAAAGTTTATTAAGTGAGAGCAAGCAGGCCACATTGCCATGTCTCATTAACAGATCTCTGCAGCTCCAAAAATACCTGTGTTTCATGTGCTCCTCCTTAAAACAGTGTGTAAAGCCCAATTGTGCCCAAATATCCCCTTTCCAAATGCCCATTCCAGGGAGATGAGAAGCCCAGGAAGGCTTTCTGTAGTGTCCTGACTCTGGCTGTATTATTTGTAGTAGATCCCACTGGTGAATTAACTTCTAAGGGTGTGGAGGAGCAGCCTTGGGTGAAAATGCGTAGTCTGAATTTAATAACCCTAAACAGACAAAATCCCGCCTGCCTGACAGCTATAAACTCAGGAATGCAAATAACCCAAAACAGGGGTGGTGGTTGTGTTGCTGCCATTGTTGATAAATATCAGAATACTCCAGTTCTACCAAACCAGGGAGCGTTTGCAGCTCTTCATCACGTGGAGCCCAATTCAAAGCATAAGATATAATAAGAACACTGATGCAAGTCTCTGCAGATTGCAGATCTGGGGCTGAAACCATTTCCATTTTCAATTCAGCTAATTGGTTTCCAATTGCCTCTTCCATTTCACTGCACCCAAATGTTCATTTTCAAATCCAGGAGCTACTAAGTCTGTGAAACAGAAATATTTTTTACTTAGCTTGTTGATTACCTGAAGCATTTTTCTGATATTAGTGAACTTAGAGCTGCTTATGAGACTGATAAATCAGAGTTACTTAATTTACATTACTCCTGTAAAATGTAAAAGGTTCCAGTTGGTTCTTGCTGTACTGTTGTAGTCATGTTGTGAGCTCATCACTTGAAATTACCATTAAGGCCGGACAAATACTTCAATGTCAGAAATGTTTTAGATGTAAAAGAAATTTGCATCAAGGAATGGTGCAGGTTTTGCAGGCTGTCTACACCCATATGGTGTGTCACACATGTGCCTCAGTTGCACGTGTTTGATGTGTGTCTGTTAACCAGCTATCCCTTGCCAGGCCAGAATAAGAATTATTTATGAATTTTTTATGATAGACTGTGGACATTTTAATTTTTCTTAGGTGTTTGCATGCTAAGGAAGACTTGTTATTTGTTAGAGGTTTACCCTACTGTCCATGTTTTTAGTTTGCCAGGCTGAGGTTGTCTATGCCCATCCTCTTCTCTGAGCTGGCCCTGTTCCTTACAAAGAAACCTTTGAGAAAATGTTAACCAGAAAGATTTCATTGTTAAAAGCAGTAGACATCATGTACAGTGCATTAAATTCAGTCTTTTTCCAGTTATCTTATATAACAGCGTTATGGAAATCTGGATAAAATCTGAATATGGTAATCCAAATATATATATCTATCTATATATATCCATTTTATATATACTCTTTGCACATTTTCAGTTGTAGGTTATTTTTATGTTTCTTTTTTTGTCAAGTAATACTTTTATTATAAAGATTTTAAAATGTTATGTTAAAGCTATATAGGTTCCTAACACGTGAGCAGATGTTGATGTACTTTTATCTTTAGACCATCATAGTCACATCTAGCTTGTTGATATAAAGAAAAATAGCAATAGTTTCGAAAAATTGAATGGGATTCAGATATGCTCAGATGACTAGAAAAATGTGTTAAAAGGATTGGGAGGGAGCTCAGTGTATTTCGTTGTAGGAAGACAGGGATCTGGGCTGTTGATTACAATCTGTGCATATATTTTTCGAGGAACAGAAAATTGGTAATGGAAAAAAAAACCTGGTGGTGACAAAGAAGCAATCCACCAAACTGGAGACTGAAGCTGGACTTCAGACTTGAACCAGGTTGCTTTTCTGAACAGAGAGAATAACTCAGCAATCACAGGGCCACTCACAGAAAGAGCTGGGGTTTACCAGTGCTCAGCACCTGATGGTTTCCTAGAAGTTGTTCCCGTGTGAACATGGATAAACTGGAGGCATCTGGTGGCGTGTGCTGTAGAGGTCACACTGCAGGTTCTGAGAGAATCTGTTTTCTCCCTGAGCTGGGGCCAAGTGGGTGGGTGTGTTAGCGATGGTGCAGCCTGTGGAAGTGACAGTGTGATCTCTGGGTGAGATCAGCCATAGCTGGTGTCAGGTCTCCTCAGGGCTCTGCTTGCTCTCTGAATTCTTGAATTTTTTGGTAATACTCCAAATACCCTAAGTCCTTTACGTGAAATAGGCAGACTGGCAGGAGCAGTCACTGCTCCATCATGAGAAGAAGGTGAAGTTCAGTTGTTTTCCTCATTACTCAGTAATGTTGGTGGTGGGAAATCATTGTAGCCAGCATACCTAGGTAATGATTTTTCAAAGTGACAAGCTTTCTGCTCCACTCTCAGGCACATGATTCATCCCATTGCATGACTTAGATTGAAAATAAGAATGCTACAGTTTTCATTTTTTTTCCCAGTGCAAGCTTAATGCCACAGGCTGAGTTCTCCAGAAGGTTAAAAAAGTCCATTCTTATTGAGACAAGAATTGTGCCTGTTATATGTCAAGACCTTTTGTACGGATTTGGTTTATTCGTTCTGTTTCATTTTCTTTCTAAACTGAGATCTCCTTCTATACAAGTCTGCAGTGATCAAAGAGAAGGATTTGGGATTTCTTTAATTTTTTTTTCATTCATCCCTCATTGGAGTTAGTACAATATTGGAAGAAACTTAGGTTTCTTCCTAAGGGTCAGACTCTTGGTTGGTTATGATTCCATGCTACCAGTGAACCTGCTCTCCTTAAAAAATTGTTGTTACTCTGCATTTTATAGTTGCTGATAACAATTCAGAGAATGGGATGAATGAAGCTGGAATATTAAATACTTAAAAGGAAGTGGTGGTGACTTAAGTCACAGGTTTCTTTTGTTGCAAGTGGACAACCTATAAGAAGTAGAAATGTCCCTTCTGGATATAAAAAGCTTAAAGATTCTTCCTGGTAGGCAGCATGTGCATGATTATTTTTAATGCGAGTAAAAGTGACTTTACAGCCTTGAGGAACAGTACCTCTGTTTCACATATGGCATCTCTCTTTTGCAGACAGAAATCTGTAGCAGTAGCACACACATGCAAATATATCCATATTTGTGAGTTCCTTTAATGTAGTTTGAAATATATTGGTATATGGTTATAGTTTATACTGGTATTTAAAATTTTATTAAATGGGAAAATTATTACTCACCAATGAATCGTAATAAAATTCAGATTTACTGATCTGTACTAATCAGTAGAACATGAAATACTGCATTTTCTGTACATTGTGTCATCCATTCTAAGAATACCTCAGATACCACTATGTTACAAACTCCAATATGGACTTTCAATAAGCATACACTTCAAAAAAATTTATAGTAGTATTTCTACCTTTAAATCCCACATTTGGGCTAACTGTGATCAGTTTGCTACCATGGAGTTTTAAACAAGAAATACCAACTACACTCCAGGGACAAAAGGTTGACAAGTTACTGGGAAAGGGAAAATAATTTCTTTTTAGAGATACAGAGAAAAAAAGTAAAGTTTGAGCTGGCTTTTAGCATCTTCTTCTCTATTTCAATTCCTATTTGATTTCAGCAGTTCTTACCCTCTTAAAATTTTTTTATGTATGTAAATTCATATTTCTCCTTTAGTCTGAGTTGAATGCTGAACTCAACAGTAGGAGCTAATAATCATGTATATTAGAAGATATACGCTGAAATTGAAATTGATCTTTCTGGAGGAAAAATACTATAACTGGTTTTGTATTCTTAGATCTGTGCTTAGAAGTGCTAAGTCATACTGATCAGCTTGGGCTTATTGCATTATTTCAACAGTGGAGATAATTAAATGAATGATGACTAAAAGAGGACATTTATATGACATTCAATTATTTAATGATGTAAACTGTCAAAGTTTTTTATTCCAAGACTCTAAAAGCTGAAGCCAACCTAGTGAAGTCATTTGAATTGAATTTTTCATTAGCTTTAATGACTGTTTTCAATGGTTCTTGTATGGGTCTTCTGCAAAATGCAGTAATTAAAGTACTGGTGGTAATTAGAACTTACGGAAAATAAGTGAAAGTGAATTTGAGAATAATGTGTCTTTCTGCCACAGGACTAGAGCAAAGGCAGGTCTGTGTGCTCTGTTTTCAGTTGTCTTGCTTTCTCTGGTGGAAAACCTTGGGAAATAACTTCTCAGAAATTTTGTTTGCCTTCAACCACATTATAATTAGGATTCTGTTGAGGGGTTTTTTGCTTGTAAAATTTGAGTTTTTATTACCAGAAGTGTGTTTCTGTGCCAGATAATGCTCCTTCTCAGCCTTGGACATTCTGTATGAACACTTCCTGCAGACAGCCCCAAACATTTTGACCATTAATAGTTGTGTGAAAAAGAGTAGATGCCCATTTTCCCCTTGAGCCTTCAGAGTCCATCACTCTTCAGCCTTGCTGTTTAAGGGTATAAATAACAGAACATGGTATAAAGCACCTCACCTCAAGGAGACTGGTGCAAATCCTTTGATTCCACAGTCTTTGGTGATTCAGCCCCTGTTTGATTTTGACCCATATGATTTATTGTGATTGCAGTCCTTAGTATTGGAGGACAGTCCAGTGGATAGGGTGCTAGACCAAGAGTCAAGACACCTTATTTTCCAAGATTTTCTCCCCTCTACTGAATGAACACAAATTTCTGTGTCTAAAAGAGGGGAACGTCTTCCCCTCTGAGATACTTTGAGTGTGGCAAAGAGAAAGAAAAAGAAAAAAAAGAAAGAGAGAGAGAGAGAGAGAGAGAGAGAGAGAGAGAGAGAGAGAGAGAGAGAGAGAGAGAGAGAGAGAGAGAGAGAGAGAGAGAGAGAGAGAGAGAGAGAGAGAGGAAGGAAGGAAGGAAGGACCTTTGAATTTTCATAGTGTTCCCTTTCAAGGGTTAAGTGTGAAGTGAAAAGGTATCTAACGTGCCTGTTGGATAGACTAGAGAAAGCTAAAGGCAGTGGAGAATTTTTGTTTGTTTTCTTTCTAACATCTTGCAAAATAGATGAGACTGTCTTGTTTGTTTCATTAATATGGCGAAATTATATATGTCTTAACTTCGGGCGAGTTCCTCGGGAAATACAGTTATTGTTTTGGTTTTTTCCTGGGTTTTGAATCATCTGTTAAAGTGACAGGCCCTTGTTGACAAATCAAAATCCCAAAATGTGAAGCAGAACTGTAATTTTTTGGATATCTCTCTTATTTTTACTCATATTCTTACAAACCAGTCCTGTCTCAGGGAAGGGTATACTAATAATTAGTAGTTCAGGTTTTAATTTTTTTTTTCAGTACTGTTTGGCTTCAATAATCAGTGCAAACCCTTTCCTGGTTAAGCCTGTTTTGAGTTTATAGTAAAATGGGATTTAAGGTTTGCAGATGTTTCAGTTTTGGACACGGGCCAGACTAAAGCTGCAAACTTGATTTTCTACCCTATAAGGGTAAAGAGATCTGAGAGTTTTCACCAAGAATACTTTACTAACAGATTGGGCTTCTCTTCAGAGAAAGCTGCCAATTAAAAAACTCCCTGAGATATTTATTTATGCATTTTTGATTCTGAATGGCAGAAGTGATGGGCCCAAGCCATGTTCCTGTTGAAATTAAGGGGATCTGCCCTTCATCAGCATGTGACATTGTGCCTGGGAGAAGCTTTCCCCTCTGCCAGTGTGTCACCAACACCCAGGAGCCCAGCTCTGAAGATCTGACTCAGAGTCTACCTCAGGCAAGAGTAAATGGAGTCCTTGCCTGAGGAATGACTATTTCATATAGGAATTCCCAGGATATAATGTGATTTGTAGCAAATGGAGGGAATTTGATTCCTCATGAAGTGCTGACACGCAATTCCCATTGGGTCATCCAGGGAGAATTTATTTCTTGCTCTCTGATCTTGTCTGCAGACCCATAAAAATCCTGTTTTGTGCCACTGGCATGCTGAGGGGGTGATTCCCAGCTTCTCTCTGCTGTTTGGGAAGGAATGCCGTGGTGCAGAGGAGCATTAATTAGAACACTTTATGCCAATCTGAGTGGCATTTCAGAAAACTGAGAAACTTTTGGGAAATGGGTAAAGTTACTTTTATTTAAAAAATACTACTCACTTTATATTTCATTGGTGTTTTATGAAGAAACTTTTAAAAAGCTTAGTACCATTTTCCAGCTTCTGTCAGAAAATCTAATGTTTTTTTAAAATGCCAGGTTTCTTGGGACCAAGACATAAGAATTAAAGGGTTTGTTGCTCAATTTTTGTCCCTTCCCCTTCCACTGTACTCTTTTCTTTCCTGCTGGAGTACTTGGTGCAGAGGTAGTGCTGGTCTAGATGAGTCTTGTGTGCAATTCAGCATCAGATTTCCACACACATGAACTTCCCTGAAATTACATTACTGATGTTCCTTATACTGAAACCACAGATTCCTTCTGGCAGAGGATGTAAAGACAAGTGAAAATTCAGGTTTCTGAGACATATTGGTGGGAAAATCATTACATCTTCCCATCGTAACAGAAGAGATTTCAAAGAACCTGCTGAAAGCTCCAATTGAGGTGGGTTTGTCTGTATTATGATGGTTTCGAATCTACCTTGCATCCTAGAGTCCTTTTTAGTTTTGTTTTAAATGAATTGCTATCAGGAGGGGAAAAGAGAGTGTAAGTGGCCTTGTGGCTGGTTTCTTGTGGAGAATGCCTTGAGCAAGCTGCCTTTGTCTGAACTGTGAACTTAGCCCACCACTGAGGGAGCAGCAGGTGATTGCCAAGACAGAACTCAAGCAAGCAAGGGCAAGGAAAGGGCAAGAAGTGTCTCTAAGGGTGCTTTCCCAACTCCCCCCCCTTGGAGTCACTAGCATCTGTATTCAAAAGGATGGATAACAAGACAGTTTTGTGCAAATCTACTGAAAGTTATTTTGGGTAAAAAAAAAAAAAAAAGTATCCTGAATCCCTTCTGTTACTGTGCCCATAGTTGAAAGAGTTTTTTGGCCACCAAATTCTCAGATAAAACGTTTGATTTTTAATTGGAACCTCAGTTCTTTGGGATGATTTTCTCCTGTGTAAGTACAAACTGTCAAAAGTCAACGTTTGAAGTGTTTCATATCTGAAAATTCTGTTTTCACTTGATATTTGGAACTGCCTTTGAGGAAAGGTAGCATTGTACACCATTTAAAATGTATAGATTTAGTCCTGTAGGTTCTTAATTTGCAAGGTAAATTCTCTCCACAGTTATGATTGTGTTTAATCTATCTGCTAAATTATTGCTCTTGCTTTCAGACTGTTGCTTAGAAAGATTGTTTTGGTTTTCTGAGAGAATGATGATCGAATTTATGACTGTGTTCTCTATAGCAACATCAATTATTCCAATAAAGGCCAAATAAAAAGAGCTATTTACTTGTTTTCTCAGACAAAGACTTGCTGGGACTTTCAAGTAGCTCAGACGTCTGGCTCACAGCAAGCCTCTGTAACACAATGAGTTCCCATGCTGCCTTCACATATGTGCCCACACTCTTCATTAGAAAGGTCCATGAAAAGGCAGTTGTTGATGCCCTAGAGACCAGCTTGCTATCGTGCTTTTTGTAGGCTGTTTCCCCAAATAATGCAAGTCGATGCAGTGCAGCTCAAAACAGGAGTCAGCAGTGTTGAAAATGGCTTTGGTGTTTCATCGAGAGAGTGTCACTTTAGCAGGAGTGTGTCTTTGGTCTGCTGGACTAAAATAAATTTGTTGCTGTTGAATGTGAAGAACTAGGAAGCTTCCTGCTGCTTATTTTGCAGGAGCAGAGATTGTTGTCTTGCTGTTGGAGTTTATAGTGTGCTCACACAGGATAGAGGGACACGAAGAGAAGTGTTTTTAAAGGACTGAGAAATGGTCATTTCTGCTGATAGGAGGCAATTCTGTCCTGTATGAAAAATGGAAAAAAGGCCTCATCCCATGCATGTGCCAAGTGACTGCGTAAGGCTAAAGGGTAAGACAAGATCACCTCGCTGATTCACTCGGCTCTGCTAAGCTATCACTTTTGCTCTGTTTATTGCACAGCTGATGATGGCTTGGCATCAAACTTACATAAGTGAAATTTCTCAGCTGTCCTTTTTAAAAACTGCAGGGAGAATTAGAATTAACATGGGATTTGGTTAGATTTCTTTATTTTTCTAAGAAACTTAATTTTCATTAAGTCTGTCTCACACTATGACCGTGATTTCCCTTGGCTTAAACAAAGGAAATGATCTCCCCAATTTAATATTTTCCTTTGATTAAAATTGTGAGTAGGAACATGTTTTATACTTTTTTTTCCTTTATCTGTACCACTCAAAGGGCTCCATAAAGAGACAGGTGGAGGCTGAGGTATCATATTGTACCAATGGCTTTAGATCTGCTCTGAAGCCTGCTGAGGGATGATGTTTATGGAACTCATTTTTCAGTCAGGCATTGCTTAGTGCTGGTAAAAGATCTTAATCCACAGTATCTTTTAAGCACTGAAGATGAAACAGAATCTGAGTTGCTCTATCTTCACTATTGTCTGGAAGTAGGAGGTCAAAAGTTGGAGTGAATAGTACAACAGTACAGAAGGGGTGGCCTGACTCTTTTCAATATCTAATGATACAAATGAGATAAAGTTTGTAAGAGGAGGTCATCTCTGTCCAAACCCTGCATTCTCATTAATATGCATTTCTGTTCCCTCTTCTATAGAAAACATAATCATGAACCAAAATGACTGTTCCCTTTGAGATTTGTCACCTCAGGCTTTACAGTGTTATTTCGTTTTGGTTCTCATTTAAGAAACTACTCAAGTTCTGTTTCTGAGAGAGGTTTGGAATGTTAATTAGGTCCAAGAGGTCTATACTGACACCATCAAATTAATTTTGCTTCTGTCCTATGTAGATAAGAATCTCAGCTTCCTGAATTGAAAAAGCTCTTACGTTGTATGCAAACCATTGTGCCCTGAAACCTCTCAGTGTTTATAGTACTTATAAAGAAATACTTATGCTCATTCAGAGTGTTTAAAACACCTACTTGACAGAGGAAGGCAGCCTTCCCTTTTTACTTTGGACTTGTGGCAAAGGTCTAATTAAAGTTAAACTGAAATAATAAATATGTTCTTATTAAAACTGTAAGACTTTTACAAGGGCTTCAGAATTCCTGGACATTAAAAACATAATGAGTAGAGTCCAGCCTACAAACTGCATCTAAAATACTTCACGAAGTTGAATGTTAGCAGACAGGAGGAGAATTAATGTCCCGAATTTGTTTGAAGGAGAGGGGACTTTGTGTCATTGGTGTTAGGAGTGCATTTGGATCCTAACAGAGAGATGGCTGTGATGTTACTGCTACTAGAGGATCTTATGACAGGTTTCCATCTAGGCCCAAAAAAAATGAAAATCATAATCAAAACCCTAAGGAAAGCATTGTTCATGGAACCCAGGAAAGGCACATAAGGATGTAACCTGTTGTGTAAATCAAGGAAATGACAAGTTTCAACCATTATTGCAGCTTTCCTTGTAAAGGAACTTTGGACCTTGGGGCTGTTGTACATTTTATGGGATAGAGAGGGTTAGATTTATCTCGGGACTCCTTTGGTTCACTTCTCTGCAGTGCCTTTGGCTCTGAGCTGCCTTGGGTGTTCAATCATTTGTGTGCACCAGCTTGTGCCTCGCGTCTCTTTCTGCCTCACATACAACTCATCAGTATCACAAATACCCACCTGGGAAACCTAATTCATTTATAAAAGTAGTGCCGGTTGGGAAGGACAGATTTAAAATCTTCCTAGAAATTAACTGTCCCTGTCTCTGATTTGGTATTTACTAAGGGGAGATAAGCAGTAATTGCTTGATGACACTGGGGCCTCTTACAGTTTAATTAATGAATGACTGTAGATGCACGGAGAACCTCTGATAAAAGATACAAAGACATAGAAAATACCGTTGTTTTAATGTGTTATTGCCAGGACTCTTTCTTCAAATGAGAATCTCTAGAGTAATATAATTGTCGTGATAGTCAATTAAAAGTCTATATGCTTCCTCTGTAATTTGTTTTTTTTCTTTTCCAGTTGTCACCTCAGGAAGAAATTATTCCAGTTACATTTTTCACAACCAAGCTGTAAACTTTAAGTTCAGCTTAAAGGGAACTAGTAAAGGAATACAGTAAGAAAGTACAGTTTTATGTGCGATGTTGAGAGATACAGCATAATTACAATTACCCTTGGAGAGAGTAAAAATAAAAATGCTAATCTGTAACATAAAAAAAAGACCAAAGTTTTAGCTTCTGATATTTTGAATGAGAAGGGAATTAAATAAAGCACATTACTGAGCTGTGTACTAAGGAAGACAGGTTATCCAGTGATAGGAGATGTAAATAGAAGCTTCTCACTGAGGCTTTTTCGGGCCTTGAAAGAGCCATTGAACTGTGACTTGATTTCTTCCTCAGCAAAATTAAATTAGGGATTGACATTTTGGTTCAGAATGTTGTGGTGAACATAGCTGAGTAAATTTGAATAGTTTTTCAAATGTGTTAGCCAGTAAGCTGAATATCACCGTCCAGGATAATTGCAGCTGTTATCAGAAGTACATCAAGTAAATTTTATTTCATGTGTTTTTCTTTAATCACTTAAAACTAAAGCAATGATTTAATGTTTTTGAAGTTCTACTTGGGGACATACTGGGGATTTTTTGACTGCTATATGCCCTACTATTCAGCAAAATAAATCACAGTTCCTTTCCCTCGAAAGTTTACAAGGTAAAACCACAGTAAAGTCAGTGATAGGTTCGTATTTTGATTTCATATGCGTCTGTTCCCCACAAACTTTGATGTTAATTCAGAAGACAAATTTGTACAGTTTCTTTTGGGGGATTCAGGGCTATGAGGCTTGGTTTTCCCAGCAGCAGATGGATTTTCATTTATCTGTTCCATTTAATTCGTGGTTCTTATAAACCTGATCCCTGAAGGTATGCAGTAGTCGAGAATATACCGTTCCTTATTGCTTTCCTTTCCCAGTGGTAAAAATGCCAAATACATCTTCACTAAAAGTTGTTTTTATATAATAAAAACCCAAGGAAAAGTTAAACATTGCTGCAGAGAGACTTGACAAAGCTGGAGGTGTCTGCCAAGGGGGTGACCACGGATGGAGAGATGTCTTTAGCTTTGTAAATGCTGTGACATTGGAAGTCTGAGATGAAAATCTCTGTGTCATGAGCCCAGTCAGCATTCGGGAGGGGAATGCATCCGTCATCAGCGCAGTGATTTAAAAGCATAAAGTGGCATAAATCCAATAATTTATTCCAGAAGTTGGTGAGGTTTTTGCATCTTTTAAATACGAAAACTTATAGTTTTCCTTGTGACAGGGTTTAAGAAATATCTCCGTGAACTACAGAGTAATAGATTCTCTACTTGAAAATTACAACCCATATCGTAATGAATATATGGCAAAAAGTCCCACGGCAATAAAAGGAGATGGCCAAATCCATGGCAAAAAGAAAAAAAGAAAACATGCGTAATAATATATCTGAACTAGTATATGAATTATCAAAACTAGAGCATAAAAACTGAGCTGGCTCTAATGTAAGTAAATGGGGTGTTTGAGGTGACAGCAACAACTTAGGTAAATGAATACTCCAAGGTAGAGCTGTGCTGTGCTGCCACATCCATCCGTGTCCACGCTGCCTCCAGGGATTTGTATTTCCACATTTTGCTGGCGATACTAAAAAAATACTGACTAAAAGTCAATATAGGTTCTAGCATAGTATTTTCTATGTGTTAGTTTTGATTATAAGGAAAAGAGAGTACTCTTTGATCACTGTATCTTCTGAGAGAAACTCACAGCCTGTGGATTCTTGCTGTATGTATTAAAATAGAGGAATGTGGAAAGAAAGGGCTTTGGAACTGGTAGGGGGATGAAGCATTGCCTTGACTCTGTTGAAAGGAAGTCCAGAGTGCAAATAAGAGCAAGTACAGCATTAATTATTCATTTGGAGGGTTCTAATCTCCAGGCAAATTGCTGTTTAGCAAATAAGAAGTTTTCAGTGTAGATTGGACAATCAAAATTAAGGCATTTGAGCCTTACAAAATAACATCTTTGTTAAAATGGAAGGTCAAGAGATGCCTAAAACACATGTGAGGAGATTATGAGGAACATCTCTGTGTCTTCAAGATTTTTGAGGAAGTATATGTGGAGGTAATAGGAATATTAGGCACTTAAGCAGTTTCACATATCCAGTGCATGGTTATATCATGAAAGGATCCTTATGATATGTCCATGAGTGAAGATTAATTCTTGATCAATTCACACTCTGTAGCTTAAAAATGCATGCTTTGATCTTTGGGAAATCTGTTAGCTCTCTGTTAATGAATTAATGGCAGACCATGATTTTAACTTGGATGTGTTTCATATTCAGTATCTCCTTATTTGAGCTGTTTATGTCGAGAAGCCATAAAAACCTACTTGGCTTCAATTTAAAAAAAAAAAGGAAGCGAAAAGACAAATAAATTAATAAACATACCCCAAGGCAACAACCCAGTATGTTCATGGCTATGAATATAAATGCATTTAACAATAATGCTCTTTTTTTCCTATTTTTTTTCATTGTTCTGGATACTCTCAAATATTCTTTCTGTGTTGAATTCATGGCTTCAAGTGGTCTGCTGCAATGTGTTAAAAACTTGATGGAGTCAGGCTGAAACCTTACTAGGACCATCTCCAGTGCAATTCTGCTATCTTTCATTCTGAAATCTAGAAAAAAAAATGCAGAAATACCAGATTGTAGAAGAATGGTTTGGCTTTTTATTTTTCACTGTTCCTTTGGCAAATGAAGGAAGTTACTGTCATCCTCCAGTGATTTTTTGCAGCACTTTATTTTTCAGTTGCACAGAAGCAATGTATGCTTGTCATTTGGAGAAATGTGGTCTAATGCCTTGAAGACCTCGTGTGGTTTGATTATTTTAAATTTACTGCTCCAAAGTCAACTCCCTGGACATTCCCCTTTTGCCCTGTCCTCCAGGGCTGCCTCACATAACTTTCAGGTCTTGAACCTCATGATGTTTAAGCCAATATCCTCAGACAATATCTCCAGCATTGTTGACAGACAGAGGAAATGTAAAAGCTGAAGTAGAGGCCAGCAAGGAGTTTACAGCTACAGGTGCTCACAGCTTTCAGCACTGCTGCCAGTGCTTACCTGGCTCATGCCCTTAGAGCATGAATTCTCCCTGTAAAACCTTTGAGGGGTCACACCTTCAGCATGTGTGGTTTTGTCCTCTCACAGGTAATGGAAATGTTTTCAGGGCTCAGCTTTAATAAAACAAAATGTGGCACAATTATAAAAAATCCTGTCTGGAAGATATTTTTAAAAATATTCCAACTGAACCAGTTCAGATCACTCCTGTACTTCCTTTGCTAAGCAGGAGGAGCATTTGTTTAATACTTTTCTTGAATGACTTTCTTGAATTCCCCCCACAAATGCTCTTTTAGGGGGAGGGTAGTGAGTCCTTCCGAGAGCATGTGGCTTCTGAGGGATTTAGTTAGAAAGTCTGTTGCTAGGAAGCCTGTAAAGAGAAAAGTGGTGTGAATAGCATGAATGCATACAGTAGTCCTCAAATAGCCCTCGTATCCATCTGTCACATGTCAACATTTGTTTGTGGAAATAGCCTTTCCCAGATGTCAGTCTACTTCATTCAAAATTTCACAAGTTTGCTGTAAAAATGTTTTCTTCTGCTATGCAGATAAGTCCCAAGTACCTCTAGTGCAAATAATAAGCCTTGACCTCAAGCAAAGCACTTTTATTGTTGAGTTGCTGTAGTTCTCCATTAGCTTTCTCTGCCTTTGTGCACTTATATGTGTAATTTATTTTTCATTTATTTTTTTTTCTGCTGCAGATTTCACAATTGCAGTTAAATCATTACACTGGGACAGAACAAGGATTAATTTTATTTTAATTCATTTTTTAATTGCAGTTTTCTCCAAAGCTTGAGTTACATTTCTTTGTATATTTAGATTTGTTACACTGGTCTAACATAAATATTAAACCACTTAAAGCTACATATTACTTTTAATCTTAGAAAAATCCTCTCTTTAGTTTGGAAGACATTTCATCTCTGTTCACCGTGAAATTGGCAGAAATGAGCAATAGAGTGTACTGTTAATTCCATGTGCATGGCATTGAATCATTATTCTTGAAAGCATTTATGAATTATCCTTTAAGTAAGGAATCTAGTTTTCAAATAAATGTGTGGATTTAATGTTATCTCAGAGACATGTCTGGGTTTTTCGTATTCTGTATCTAGACTATGTTTGTCTAGGCAAGGACTTCCTGCTGTCCCTTTTGGTCACAGCAAAGGGTTAAACATTTGAACTAGAAGCAAAAACAGACTGAAGGAATCACAATTGTCACCAAGTTTCCCCATTGTCCAAGTATGCTTTACAACTCAAAATCCATTTTGGAATATAAGTTTACAGCAGGATCTCTGTTGCCAGGTACCACATGTAAAATAAAAAGATAAAAAAAAATCATCTTGGTATTGGCACGTGGATAAATTGATAATATGTGCCCATGTTGGTGCTCCTTCTCAAAAGGCTTCACGGTTTAATGTTCCACCACCCATGTTCTCATGGGAAAGATGTCCCCACTGTAAATTTCTTTCTTTCCTGGAAAGCTGGTTGGGTCAGGGTAGGTGAAAAGGCCAGGAGCAAAAAGGATTATGCAGGTCTTAATAGAGCAGAACTTATCTTCTAAATTTGTCTGAAGAACTAAAACAGCAAAATGATAGCCACTTACAATAAAAGCCTTTTTTAATTTCTACAATCTCATAGTTTTGTCACTGTAAATGCTTTGGGAGATGGTGTTTTTTGCCTCTCACAGAAACCTGAGGACCACCAGGAACATGGACCTTTTCATCCTCACATTAGCAATCCTGCTGCTGTTAGTAAGAATGAGAATTCCAGTTATTAGCTCTTTGTTCCAGGAGCAGGCACAGGTAGTGTTCGATGTCACCTCCTGGCTTCGCAGTGTTACTCCAGTGAGGTCACTTTGAAGGAGCAGACAACATCTGTCAGCCCTTGGTCATGGAGCAAGGCACTGACTGCTGTGTCACACCATGATCCCAACATGCCTTCCCTGGGTTTGCTTTGTGCTAAGCAGCAATATTTCAGGAAGATTCGTGAGGATTTCAGATGCCTCTTGATGAGGAGTGACGCTCCAAAGGCCAGAGGGTGCAGTGGTGGCCGGTGGCTCCACCAGGAACAGGTGATGGCAAAGCACACAGGAAACTGAGCCAGGATTGGGTCCAGAGGCACTGCTCAGCATCACACACAGCCCAGGAAATCCACGGCCTGGAGACAGCTCCAGGAGCAAGCCAGGGAGCCCAGGGGTCACGTCCAGGTCTGGATGGAGGAGACAGGAGACCAGATGCAGACGCAGCTGCTCTGCAACTGCAGCTTGAAGTCAGCTCCAGATTTTTATTGGTTTCACCTGTTTCACCACCTTCCTTTTCTTCTGAGAACAGCATCTCCCAGCTTCCCAGAAATCCGTGCCCCTGCCTACATGCTGGTGCCTGCCAAGGGTGTAGGGGACAGTGGAGCATCAAAGATCACAGCAGTAACCAGAAAGACTTACGGGCACTTTACAAAGACTTGCAGGAACTTCAGACAGGTTGTTGTAATGGATTCACCACATTATTTAACAATTCTGAAGTATCTGAGAAATGCATGTGTTCCCTAGCAATTCAAGAGCCATTAATTAAGATGTCACTCAAGTGGATTATTCGTGCTTGTACAGTGTCACCTAAACACCGGCCCTGCCTATGATGTGTCCGGCTTGGTGACAGTGATGGAGCTCTCTGATGTTGTTAGGAATTTGACTGTGTACTGAGCTTTTCTGTAAGTACCAGTGTAATTCCCATAAGTTTCCTGGATTTTATGTGCTGTTCTGGGTACTGGCAGCTTAAGTGCTTTTATGGGTAGTTTGTGCTGCCACTATGACATTACAGCATTTGGAAAGATTTTGGTGAATCTTTTCCCAGTACTGTGCCCTTCCTTTATAGGAAAGATTTTATTGGTGGACATTAAGTAATAATGAAGAAATCTAAAAAATTCATGTTTATTTAAAACAGGAATATATTTATTTATTGAACAGGTAAAATTTAAGAAGAAATATGAAGTTATCTCAGTGAACTCACTTTCTAGACAAGGTTTCCTTCCACCACATTGCAGAGCTGCCTCTCCAGCACATCTCACTGCAACCTTGTCAATGTTTTAATAAGGCAACTGGGAATTACTGTGTTTTCACACTGCATTTAGTGTCATTTTACACTTAGGCTTTGTAAAAGAGAAGTGCAGTAGGTAAGGATTAAGTGTTAGTACAACTGTAAGGCAGCACTTGTACAGCAAGTGCTGGTAACATGCCCAGTTCTTGCTGCTGTAGATACCAGTGCTGAGCCTATTTTAAATTTGCTCATATTCATAGCATCTAGTCATGAACAATGAGTTGTTGTTTCATATTCCACATTAACAATAAAAGCAGAGTTTGCCTAAACTTTCTGTGCATGAGCTCTGGAGTCTGTTTTTCAGGTAGTTTAGCAGAGAGACCTAAAGCAGCATCATAAAGATGAATTTAATTTGTTTTGGGAAGTGCAGTGTGGGTCTGCTTGTTTGATTCCTTGTGCTGAAATGATTTTTTATCTTTTCTTTCTCTGGTGGTTGTGGATTTATCTCTCAGTGAAGTGTTTAGGGTTTGCTATATGCATGAAAGGATGTCTTCTCCAAAATCCATGTAGTACATATTATTTGCTATATGCCTTGAGCCTTCTATACACTCATCTGTGTTCGTTCTGGAAAGATGACAGAAAGATTCCTAGTAAGAATTGGGTGATAAATCAAGATTGCACTTTAACTAAGGTAATTGCAATCCTGAATTTGCTCAAGTGTTTAACTTCCCATACTACTTTATTCTAAACTTAGAGGTGATCTGAATGTTGGGTTTTCAGCTAAGATGAATGGAAATACTTACTATGTAGGTGGCTGGCTATAGGGTTTTATCACATCTCTAAAATAGAAACAATATTCCTTTTCATTTTTGTGGAGACTTTTGCCTGAGGATGTTAATGCAGCTTTATAACATTCTTGGGAAGGAGAAGAACGTTATTAAATCTAGTCTGCCAGCAGAGTAGATTTAGTCACACTCTAGCAGAGAGCTTGTACCCCAGTGGGGAGCATATTTTCCCTGTCTCTGGAGTTTAGAGCTTATATTGGACAAAGTCTTGGTGGCAAATACATATTTATTTGCAGCTAAATAAGTGCTTTGCAGCATTCATTCTGTCTCATCAATATGGTTCATCAAATCAGAGGAAACTGCTTGCACATCATTGAGATCAAACTGGGACTAACATAAATAAGCCTGTGTCACCCTAACAGCAGCTCTCCCCATTTAATACAGTGATTAAATCTGGCTTAAATCAGGGGATGTCTTTTGCGTGGGATAAATAAAAATAAAACAGCATTTCCAGGACACTTTGAAAGTCTGAGAAACCCGTAAAAGCCGTCTCATTCAGGAATCAAAGTTCATGGCAGAGGAATACACAGGCTCTGTTACGATGTTTTAAAAGCCACAATATGGGTTCAGCTAAGGTAATTATGAAATAGTGATTAGCATCCTCTTCTAATGTTAGCTGGCTGATGCTGTGGGTAGCTCCCTTTCAGAAATGTATTTCTTTTTCTCCTTCGGAAACAGATTTCCCCCCACTTCTTGCTCTTCCTCACCTTATTTTTTTTTTAATTTGGCACTTAGATATGGACAGGTTTGATGATTAGAAACTGAGATGATATTGTGTCTTTGGTATGTGGGTCCTCTGAAATTCCTTTTCCCAGTGGTCTTGACCTCATTCTTCCTTTGGAATATGTAGGTCAAATCTGATAAAAGATTTTGATAGAAGATAACAAAGCATCTTGGCTTTGTCCCCGTGTGTCTTCCTTGTGGTGTAGTAACTATCACTGTAACTATTTTCAGGTGAAGCACACAATGAACATAACCTTTTTAAGGCATTTACTGAAGACATAGAGGGAAAAGCACCTGGAAATTTATTCTGTCTGTAATTCCCAGAACTTTGTCAGTTGACTGAGAATACCTGGAAAATTAAATGATCTTACAGGAGACAAGGCCTCAGAAAGAGGGGGTGAAGCACATGGTGGGAAAGGTGGTGTTGGAGGCAAGATGGGTTCAGCAGTACTGGGAACAAGTCCTGTGCTTCAAAGGACTTGATTGGGTGCTTGCCCCAACTAAAGGCAACTAAAAAAAGCCTCCTTTGCTTTCCTCTCTTTCTCTGCTTTCTAGAAAATTCCAACAAACTGTACCAGCCTTAGAAATGCCTTGTGGTTTGCAGGCAGGATTTTTTAAAATTGGATGTATTTATGTGGCAGTTGATAGAAAAAAAATCTAAAAAACTAACATCTATGTGATGAATTCTATGTGCTTGCCTGAGGAATCAGTGCCCTCTTTGATTTTCACAGTGTATTTTCAATTATTTCTGACTCAGTCTGAAAGAGTTGGGGTTGTTCAACCTGGAGGAGGAAAGGCTCTGAGAAGCCTTAGAGCCCCTTCCAGTGCCTAAAGGGGCTACAGGAGAGCTTGAGAGGGACTTTGGAAAAGGGCATGGAGTGACAGGATATGGGGCAATGTCTCCACAATGACAGAGGACAGGGTTAGTTGGGATATTGGGAAGAAATTCTTTACTGTGAGGGTGGTGAGGCCCTGGCACAGGGTGCCCAGAGAAGCTGGGGCTGCCCCATCCCTGGAAGTGTCCAAGGCCAGGCTGGATGGGGCTCTGAGCAACCTGGGATAGTGGAAGGTGTCCCTGCCCATGGCAGCGGTTGGAATGAGATGATCCTTAAGATCTCTTCCAGCCCAAACCATTCAGTGATTCCATGACGTGTGCTGAGAGAAGCAGGAATGCACTTTCCTAAAGGAAACAAAATTATTCTGTAAGTATTTTGTTTGCAGATGAAGAATATTATGTGTAAGTGTAATGGATCTGTCAGCTGCAAGTGATCCCTATGTATATAAAGAGAGATCAAAGGTATAACCTCCCTAAAACAGACCTCTTTATGTAATCATATAAAGTATTACCACAGGCGAGATAAATAGAGGCTCATCATGGTGATAGAAAGTTGAGTTCAAGCCTTATAAGAAAAGTATTTTGTTATTATTGCTGTTCATGTATTTTAATTATTTATAAGCATACTATCAAGAACCAGACAGGATCTTTATATATAAAAACATTCAAAAGCTGATCTATTTTTCCTTTTTCTTTCTTTGAGGTTTTGACCAGCAAAGTGTTTTATGCAGGCTATCTGATAGCAGTTCAAAGTGGGCAGAAAATGAAAATCATATGAGAGGTTAAAGTATTTGACTGAAGTGAAAGGAAGCAACAATTTAATTAGTTTATAGCATGGAGCATCATTTCAGTTGCTTTTGCTAGGGAAATAAGGTATGAACTTTTAGGCTGTGTTTTATGAGCAGCTTTATAAACCCCTCGTAAAGTTTCAATAGAGTTGGAGAAACCTAATCTTGGAAACATTTTTGCAGCAACCTCAACCTGGATGTGTAGAAGCAAAGATTTAGTGTTGTTTATAAATGTTTCTAGGGCTAGGGACTAAAAAGAGAAAATAGCTGGTAGAGGTTTTAATTCATCTTGTATCCAACAGAGAAATGTCCAGAAGGAGATGCAGTGGTGAGAGGCACCTCTGCTGGGTCCTGCCCCTGTTCCTTGAACCAAGGACTTGTACCGCGCAGTCATTCTGTCTTTTTTTTTTTTTTTCTTCCTCACAGTAGTAATTTAATTATTATTTGGCCGAGCTGCACTTACTGCAGTATCTTTCATACTAATTTAGGCACTTCAGCTCTTGAATGATTAATGTTGACTGTGCTCAGAAATCTCATTGAACCTTTCCAGCCCAGATGTGTTGAAGTGTATGAACTGGTTTTGATGTGAAGTCCTCTGTGACAAACAGGAATAACTAATTTGGGCTAATTTATGTATTCCATAAGCAGCCAGTGACCTTGCTGTCTTGGCCAGTTTAAGGCTGTGTCTGACTTAGTGTCTGTTGGTTCTCTGGGGGCTCTGGGGTTGCTGTTTTCAAGAGTTTTCTCTCCTCCCAAATATCTTTTTGATATTAATCCCCCTCACTTGCAATGCTTGCTGTACCTCTAATTCTGATCACTCTATATTCATACCTTTATTTTAACCTTTTCCATCTTGACAGTATTGACAATGCTCACTTCAATGACATATATGAAACATTTCATTTTAACTAAACCCAGGTCCAGCATTTGCCTCACAGCTCTAACACATATTAATAAACCCACTGACATCTACCATTACCACTCCATATCTGTCCTTTAATCAATTCCTGTTTATAAATAAAAAACATTATTAATGTTTCATTTCAAGCCCAGTAACTCACAGTGGAGAGAGCTCTTTCTCGGAGTTCAGACAGGCAGTCAAATGCACCATATCCTCTTCATTCACTAATTTGTGTAGGCTGATGAAAAATTGCTTTCCACATGAAATTAAATATCCTAGGAGAGAAGATGTTTTGAAAGCTGGGTGGCAAGAAATGTTCATACAGTAATTAATATTCAGTGCAGAAGAGAAGTTGGCTGTTAATTTTCACAAGTATTTTATGATGGCAGGAGTACTTTAATACAGAAAGCACTTCATAGGTAGAGAAAATAGATAACTATTATCCGTGAACAACAATAGAAGCTATACATCAAGCTGTTGATGTAGCCATCCCACTTTTAAGATTTAGTGAGGCTTGCTTTTAATTTTAGTCTCTACCAAGCCTTCCTGACATATCACTGCAAAGTCTCTCAGTCTGCTGTAATGCTAAACTGAGTGCAGTCCCTTTCATAAATAAACACACCCTGTTGCTGTATTGTCTGTGAGTACAAAACTCAAAAGGAATATTTGGGCAATAAACTTTCATAAAATTTGGTTGTTGTCTCCTCCACTTTTTTTATGTCTTTTCATTAGCACACAGTAGATTTAAAATGAAATAGGAACATAAAATTTGTTCTACCAGCTTGCCAGTGGTTCTTGCAACTCACTTTTCCCAGGCCAGGCCCCTCTGAATCTTCAGCAAAGTTGAACACATCTAAGGTCAAGCATCTTTGAAAATACTTGAAAAGAGACAAAATTGCTCCCTAGCCCTCCCGCAGTCTCACCTGCTCCTCCTCAAGGTAAAAATGTGCATCTTTACCACGTGTTCTTTATTAATTTAAATAGTAACCCATTCCTTTGGTAGACGAAGGAGAGTTTATAAAATCTTACTGAGCCATTTGATTTACTTTGGAGAAACAGATATAAAAGACTTATATGAAGTTGCCTTTTGATTTTACTGCATCTAAACCAAAAATCAGGTACTTGGTGTCAATATGGGGTGTTTTCATGTGTGTAAAATTTGCATTTGGGCTTCTAATTTTTTTTCAAAAATCAGACAGTTAACAAATGGCTGCAGGAAAGGCAAAGCATGGTGAGCTGCTCTCTATGCTTGGACTTGCTTTAATTGCAATGCCCTGCAAACAGTTCAGGTCTTAATTTTTAGTGGAGGATACTAATATTCAAGTTTACTTAATGGCACATCAGTTGTTGAGGGGAAGCAAAAATCCCCTAAAAAAATTATAAAGTATTAAAAAAGAGAAACCAGGTACCGATGAATATTTGTTCTGCTCTCCCACCCACACTCACGTGTTCTACCATGGGTCAGGATCTTGTCATCAGAATTTGATTTAAGTTGTGGTTCTGCTCTCCACAGAAGAGGTGTGGTCAAACCATCCTCTGCCTGGTGGGAACCTCTAGGTCATACAGCATCCCAGATATGGGTTGTGAGTGTGTTGGGTTATGTTGTTCATTCCCATTGGACCAGCATTTCTCAGAATGGGGGAGAGAGCCTGGCAGAGTAAATGAGAATTAGTTCATTGCTCAGGGAGGAGATTTTGTGGTTGGAAGTGTTTAGAAACCACTGCTACAAACTGCCATGACTTTGCATCTTTGTCTCCAGACAAAGGCAAGGGCCACAATTGAAAGATAATCCAGTTCTTCTAACAACATTATCCCTTCTGGGTGCTGTGGTGGCTCATCACTCTTGTGTTGGTGAAATTGGTCTCTTCTCAACATTGATCCTGGTGTTCTCTTCCATCTTCTTTTTTGAATGTACTGAAAGAGTGCTGTGATGGATTACTGCTTGTTGGGCTGGTGTCTCAGTCATTAAACCTGGCAGCAGTGAAGGATGGGCATCTCCACAGGTCTCCTGAGAAGACTGGGGTGGGTTTTCTGCTCAGTCTCCTGTAAATTTGTCTTAAGCTCCTTGGGGAGGTGCCTTATGTGTGGGTCAGACTGGATCAGCCCAATATGAGTGGCCAGAAGAGGACATTATTCCATCTGTATTTTGATTTATTGCTGTGCTTCTCCTGAGTCTCTGTTGGGGGAGAGAGAAAGGTGGGAAGAGCCAGCCCTACCAAACACTAAAGCTGGGGAGTTCTCATGTGAAAAACTGATCCTACAAGAAGAAAAATTCTATTTTAATCCAACTAAAGATGATTTTTTAAAAGAAACCTAGTGATGGAGCAAGCAGAAAAAAAAGACAAAAAATGTTGATATGACTTGCATGAAAGTTTGGTCTCTGAAATGTTATGGAGGTGAAAGGAAGATCTGCCTGTGTTAAAGAAACACTCAATGGCATATGGGGTTAAATGAGGGTTTATTTTCCTGGTTGAGTGCCCAGCCCTGCCACTGGTCATGTACCTGCATATGCAAAGTGCTCCGTGTAATGTGGTACCATCAGAGGACCTGGAGAAGATGTGTCTTGGTTCACAAAAACATTACCAGTGTCCTGAGGAGTGGGACACTAGTGGACATCCAGCTCTGTATGTCTGGAGAGTGGATATTAATCTAAGGAATTAAATTTGTAGTTCCATCAGTTTTTGAGACCTGAACTTTTGAGTCTCTGAAACAAAATCTGGCCTATTCCAGCACCTCTGTGGAAAGATGACTTCTTTGTTTGTATTTATTTTTAATCTACTCTTGAAATCTAGCAATGGGATTTATACCATTTCCTCAGCTGGTGATTTGGAGGCTCATCTATTTTTTCCAAAATGTTTGCCAGGATCTGAAACAGTACTCAGAACTGTCCTGTTCTTCCACATCCTTAATTGAAGTTATAGCTACAAATTTCAAAGGTGATCATAAAGGTTCTGAAAAAAAAAAAAGGAGTATTTTTAAAACAGCTGCTCTGCAGCCTTTCTTTGAAAGAGGAGAATGAGGAAATACCAGTATTTTATTTCAAGTAATGGAGAGTATCCCTGTTAATGATGGATAAAATATCCATTTCTTTACTTGGTTAATGGCTGTTATTTTAGAATTCATAATACATGGAAATATTTGCATTTCTCTTGTAATTTTTTGGGCTGAACAGCATTTTACAATGGCCAAACTATGGCAAAGGTTTTTTTCAGTCCCCTCTTGAGAGAAATAAACCCATATTAGGAAAAGCTGCAGGTATTGGTGGTTCTTCCTAGCCAAGAGCTAAAGCATTCAACCTCATAGCTACAGGGATGAACTGAGCTGTAAAACACAGACCTGTGCTGTAAAACACTTTGAAACCAGCACAACTGCCTATTTTGCAAAGCTGTTTTTAGCCCTGTTCATGTCTGGCCAGAGAAATCCCATCACCTGTCAGGTGAGGGGCACATTCTGAAACATGGCAACAGGACAGTTGTGAATGCTGCTATTCAGAGCCCTCTAAATGCACCAGAAGGATGCTCAATGTGTATTAAGAAAGAGGTCGAGTCTTGTCTGTACTCTGGGGAGGTGATATTTGATGAAATTGCATCTGTGCTTCTTCATGTTATTTATATCCAAAGATATTGCATTCTGATACAATCTCTGTGTTATCTCTGGTACATACAGTCTCCCTCAGGCTTCTCGTGAAAATGAAGCATTTATGATTTCCCTGGAAAATTAGATTTTACCTAAATACATCTACACTGATTACAAAATGCACTGCAAAAATCTTCACGTTTAGGGTTGCGTGAATATTTCCATCCTAATTCCTTGACTGTGACATTAAACCTTTCTGAATCTTTCCTCTGAGGAGAAATTCTTCCCATCCTGATATCTGCCTGAGGACTAATACATGGCTTTTCAACTTTGAGTAAAACTGGTTCATCTACTTCTGAACAGAATGGGAGACAAAACCAGTATTTTTCGTATTATTAAATGAGCACAGGGAAATAGATCTTGCAGCTCAGGTTATATCTTTGGTTGTATAGAGCACCATCAGCCACAGCCTGAATACATTTAGAGGCTTTAATAATTCATAATTATTTTTAAGGGAACTTTAAGGGGTAACTTAACCCTTAAAGGGTTAAACAGAATTTGTCTGTAGTGTTTTGAGTCTGGACCAGATAAACTCGCTGTGGTCCCTTCCCACCTTATCCGTTCAATGAGTCTGTGGTTCTGTAATGCTTTTTCTTGCTTTAGACTTTGCAGTTCCTTTGAAAAAAGTTTTCTTATGGCTAAAGAGAAAACACATAGGTTTTTAAACTATTATTTCAAATGTGACTGCAGCTGGAAAAAAAAAAAAGGCTTTTGGGTCGAAATTCAGCAGTTTAGTGACTGCTTTGTGTCAAAAAATGGTACCATATGTCCTGTAGGCCACAACATGATCTCGAAGACGTAGTTTGTATAAAAGCAACCCCATATCTAATTTCTGTTGAGACTATTCAGCCTCTTTTATCCGTGATAAAGTACCACCTCAGGGGACCACCAAGTGGGGCTTGGTCTAGGAATTTCTTTTGCTAAATGCTGTTACAATAAATGCAACAGTTTTGTTGTGGAAGAGAACTGTACTTAGCTCAGTGCAGGTGATATTTTTAGCAGGAAACCTTTTGGGTTTGATCACTGGCAGGATGCTCGGAATTGACAAAATGCTTGGAAGATGAAGGATTCGTCTGGATTTGTATTGCTTTGCTCTGTAGGAAAGGGGCCAGCCAGGAGATCTGTCTGTCTCCACAGAAGGAGGAAAAAGTGTATTTGGCCAGACAAGATGACTGCTACTGAAAAGAAGCATCCATGGCAATATGCTGCTCCTCATATTTGTTGAAATGCAAGGGAATGAATTCCTACTTCACTTATAAGTCACCACCAGTGCATGAAGTCATAAAGAAGGGGGTATTTTGAGTTTTGGCAGCTGGGAATGGAGAAGGAAATAGTTTTCCAGATTTATATTATCTGTCATGGTTCCACCTTTCCATTTTTTCCTATTTAGCTCTTGTGAAGAAGGGCAGCCTTTAAAAATTAATAAGTGCAGTAATGACAAATGCAACAGTGGATGGGAAGGGAGGGGAGATTAGTTTAAAGGGAGAGTTGGCAATCATACAGAAGCATCCTTAAGCGAAAATTTAGAATTTTTTATGAAAACCAGACCCCTGCATCTAAAACCACTTGAAACGGAATATAGAGCCCAAGCAACTGAAAGTTAATTTTAATTTTTAATGATAACATTTCTGAAATTTACCGAGCAAACTGAAGCAAAGCACTTGCTTTTCAACCGCAGTATCCGCTTCATCCTCAGTATGTATTTGAAAACTTCTCTGTGCCTGCTAAGAGAGAGCTGCAGCAATGCTTGTTGCTGGCTTCCAGCTGTCCCATTCAATGTCATCAGCGCATCTTTGAGATTCGTAAAGAAGTTGTAACTTACTCAAAAAAACCAGCACCTTCCAATTTCGTATGTTAAATTATTTAAAGAACTAGGGGGGGAAAGAGCATTGGAGATGTATGTTGGTAAAGCAGAGGTATGGTACACCAGCTTCTGTGAAATTCAGTAGATTTGCATGCATAACTAGAAATATGTCTAGCAAAGTTAGCACAAGTGTTTTCTAGCACTCTGCATATTTAAAGTAGAGCCTGGTTGCAAATGCTTACATGAAAATGATCACCAGGCTGATTGGATAGAGGGGGGGAAATACATAATCACAGAATGGGTGAGGTTGGAAGGGACCAAAGGGGGTCACTTGGTCCAACTTTCCTGCTCAGTCAGGGTCATACCAGGAGGTACTGGACAAGGTGAGTGAAAATGGAGGTAAAGGAATATTTTGCACTGTCACTGTTAAAAGTGACACCATTTAAAAGAGGTGGGATAATGTGAAATAAAGGGGCTAAGGCCAAAGAACACAGTTCCCATTTTGGACACCTTGGGAGGTAGGAGGGAGCTGGGTGCTGTGGTTTTTGGGGGCAAGGTGGGGCATGGTTTTGACATTGAGGGGATCACGGACAGCAAATGTTGGCATTCTGTAGAGGTGAGGAAAGAGCTCCCTGCTCCTTCCGCCATGAAGTGTGATATGTGTGGGGAGTTTTCTTAAAGGTCCATCAGTAACTTGATAAGAGTAAACCAGGCACAGAGGGAGCCTCTAAAGCATGTGGCTGAGTGGAATAAAGATGCCTTTAATCAGTGCTTGCTTTCCTGTATTGCCCAGTCTAGAGCAGGCATGGAAAGACAAATTCAGTGTCAGGTTTCTGAGTGAGTCCAAGGTAAAAACAACATGCTGTGGTTGTCGCAGCTGTCTGACTCAGAGAGGCTTTAAGGTATGTGCTTCATTTGCAATAAGTTTGTTATTTAGAGTTAGTTGCTTTATTTTCACCCATCAGAGACTGGCTTTTTGCTCACTCCAGTTCCTTCATGTAAATGGATGTTAAATAACAAGAACCTTGTCTTCCTCTCCAAATTATGGGAAAATCCACACTATTGATGGCAGTTTGATGAGGAGTTCATACATAAGGTTGTTCCCAAGCCCCGGGGGTGGCAGGGGTTCATTAGGCAGTGGTCTGGGTGCAGCACTCAGCTCCTCTTGCTCAGTTCCATAATGGGGCAACTCCAGTGGAATCAGGTGCTCAATTCCAGATAAAAACACATTATATTAATCTCCCTGTACTACTGGCTTGGATTACAGTGATTTCTTTAATCATATTAACTAAAACCTATTAATTGATTTCTCCTCTTGAATGGTGTTTTGGAGGGAACTTCTACACACCTCATTTTTTGTAAGTGATACACTGAGGAGCTCCATGCAGCATGCTCAAGGGATCCAGTGGTTGTAAACACCTCGGGGTTATCTTTTCCATTGGCTTGAGGAATCCCCATGAACACAGGGGCATACCTATTCCCTCATGGTGTCCAAAATAATTCCTTAATAAGAAGCAAGCTAAAACTCATTACTGTAAACCTGTTGTTTCATACCATGGAAATGACTAAGCTGAGTGTGCTGATAGTTCACATGCTCCTGTGTTGTGCTGCTTATACCAAATTAAATATTCTTTTGGACATCAGTCAACTTCTCTGGGTAGTTTTGCCTATTTTGACCAGTTTACAAACACCATACAGAGGTAGTGAACCAGCAGTGTTAGAGACTAAGAATTTGACACTGCTTTGCAAGCAGTACAGTTTATTCTTTTACTTCAACTCTATGTCATTGGTGTGCCGGGGCAGAGATTTACTCTGTAGCATTTGTCACTATGGAAGTAGGCAAAGGCTGCAGATTTTACTCCTTAGATTAATGGTTTAGTTATTGCAGAGCAAAGGGAAAAACTGCCAGAAGTCTGTAATGGAAGCCTTTGCTCCTCTGAAGTGCACCAGCTTGCATTACTTTGGAAACTTGTCCTGTTATTGTTAATGGAACCTGTTCCTAAAATCTGTTTCCCCAAATGCTCACCAGAAACAAAGCATCACACAACAAGATTTATAATTAAAGAGAGATGTCTCTTCTCCTTTTTGTACTTTGTAGTTTATTTGTGCTTTCTCTGTTATACAGAAACATATGGAGGAGAATAAATAGAAAAAATCATGTCATGGAGGAAGGCAGAGAGAGATTAGGAGACACAGCTGAAAGAGAGAAAATGTGGTTCCACGTATGTCACTTCCATCATTACAACACATCAAGTCAGTTTATAATCTGTCTTCTTGTTTATAAGAGTCTCACAGTCTCAGCCAGGAGATGATGGACTGAAACACGGGCTCCTGAGCTGACAGCACTGACAACCTCCCTGCTACAGCCAGGATGGCCCAGCTGCCTTTTTGGGTCGCGTCCCAAGTGGTGAGCAGGACACAGCGAGTGGAGCAGCCTGTGGTGCAAGGTGGTGGTTGTAACAATGTACAGGAGGTTTTACTCTGCTTCCAGGGACAGGATACTCCATCGTGTTTCAGGCTTTCAGTTTGACTGTCAGACTAACTTTGCTTTCTGAAGACCTTGCAGAGATTTTTAATGAAGGCTGGAGACTGAAAGAAATGGGAGGAGAAGGAAGATGAGGTATTTTTGTAGCCAAGATTTGAAACACCTGCCCAGTACTGAGTTTTCCTGGCAAGCCTGCCCTGGTCAGTACAAGACTCTGGGAAATTAAAATAGCTCCTCATGACTAGCATGGATTTATAGCTCTTCATCAGTTCTTGTTTAGCTCATAAATATCTTTGAAATACTGTTAAGATACATACCTTGCATAAATGGTGCAAATAATAAAATATTGCAAATATTTAGAAGAAATTTAGCTTTTTCATTTCATTACGGTGTGTTGCTGAAGGACAGTGAGAACAGAGAATTTAGATAGGAAGAGCTGAAGCACAGAAGCAAGTTGAATTTTTTCAAATCTCTCTTGTGTAATACAGAAACCCTTGTAATATCGATCCACTGCTTTGTATTGCTTTAAGTGGTAGAAATGCCCCTTCTGAAAATTTTTGAAAGTACTTGAGAAACATCAAGACTTAGCTGTAGGATTATTGTTGCCATTGATTATAATTTAAAGTGACTCATCTTCTTTCCTTTATGTTAAGGCATGGGATCTCTTCATTTTGTGTACAGATCCACTCCTCAGCTTGCAGCTGATGAAATGTGGACCCTTTGCCTTTAGGATAATGAGGCAGCACAAAACACTGAGCATTAGCTGCCAAAATAGCTTCTGCACTGTTGTGTTTAGGGCTTGCTTTGTAGAAAATGGTTTCTTTTCACTGTAATTTTGCTGTTACAAAGAGGAAAAATAGTGGCTCATTGTGCCAGAGCAGGGCAGTCCATTAGAAATTTCTCTCTTTGATCAGAGGAAAAGCATAACTAATTGCACCTTGTCCTGTCACCCAGTGGATTGAGGCACTTCAGCTTGCTGTGGCCTCTGTCCTTTTGAGGTGTGGTGTGGCTTGATATTGATCCTTTCACTTCTAATTGACCAAAACCCCTTTGTTAGCAACCTGTAAAATGGAAGTGATAATTGTTACCTAGCCAGGAGGAGCGTTATGAAGTCTAATTAGTGAATGTTTTGGTGCTCATGGGGGC
>VYXC01009482.1:72928-115739 GCA_013397175.1 Platysteira castanea | reverse complement strand
AAAAAAAAAGAAAAAAAAAAAGTACAAATGCTGCATTGATTTTTCTCTTTTAAGACTGTATTAATTCTGCTGTTGTGGAATTGTTCTCAGGGCTTTCATGTATGAGATGGGCAATCTAAGCAGGCTTTGAAATCCTAAAATATTGTGAGTCTCAACCAATATTAAGTACAAAGGCTATCTTCTCACAAATGTAAGGAAAATAATGCTTCAGAGCCCTTCTCTGCCTTTCAATAGGATGTTCTAAAGGGAAACTATTTTAAATAGAGATGCAAAGCAAATCATAGCACTTCAATAACAGCCTCATCTTGCTGCTGTTCAGGAATGTAACTTTGCACTTGTGAGTTTTCCTGTAAGTTTGCAAGGTCTGCTTGAGTGAAGTGTGTCCAAGACAGACAATGTTTCCTGCCTTTCTGACAAGCTTAGATGATTCTACCTCTGTTCTGACTTTGTTCTTTTAGGTCTGAATTTTGGGGTTTTTTTTTAAGTTTCTGTCTTTGTCAGGACTCAGCACTTTGTACTAGTTTGAAATCAAACCAGTGGGACATCATAAGTCAGAATTATAATTTTAATAGGAGAAAATTAAAAGAAATAAATAAATGCAGTAGTACAAGGATAATGACAAAAGTCAGAATACAACCTGACACTCTATGGTGGTGGCAGTCCAGGCGAAAGCAGTCCTGTTGAAGTGGTGATCCTGTAGAAAGAAGGGTCTGAAAGTCCAGCAGTAGGTCTTGTCTTCTGGGAGTCCAGCAGGCAAAACCCTAGTGTGGTGTTCAGAATCTCAGCTTATATCCAGGATGGAATAGTTGGCTCCTCCCTCTGGGCGGAGCATCTCACAATGGGATGGTGAGTCCTGTGATAAGGCACTGATGGGCCATTAACAGGAGATAGTCCAAGGGGGAGTTATCTCTGAGTCATGGGGTGAGGCATTGATGGCCCATTAACAGGAGATAGTACAGAGGGAGAAGGCAAGGAAAACACTGCTCCACCTGGTTCCAACATCTCACAAAGATGGTAAGAGAATACTTCAACCCAGGACACACTTCTAGACAAATCAGACTTAGCACAGCAAGCCTTCCAGCAGACTGCATGGACTCTTCTTCCAAGTGGTTTTCTCCCTATAAATATGCTCATTAGAGTAGTGTTATATAAAGTGTGGGCAAGCTTCACAAAAAGGTCCCAAACTACAAGTTGTGTGCTGATGGTAAAACTTCTCTGAGCTTGATGCTCTTGGGGAAGTTGTCTGTTGCAGTGGGGTTAGCCTGAAACCTTCCCTGGCAGACAGCTTTGGCCCGTGGAAAGAATCAGGAACAATAATCTTGATAGATGTTCATGGATATTCTTTATTTTCTCACAGCCTCATGGCTGGGCCTGGCACAGACTGACTACAACAACTCCAGAAATCATGTGAACACCTACTCAAGTACAGGATTCACTGGGCGGAGTTACATTTGAAAAGACCAATGAGGAACAGGATTTAGACACAATAGCATCAGGGAGCTTGGACACCCCGTGTAACCCGACCATGCTTCCACTCCCAAGGCCCATCCCCCCCAGGGGCACCTCCACAGTTGTCTGGTCATTGGAGTGCTGTAGCCCCATCTCTGCTCTGTTTCATGCTAAGCTCTATTCAAAATATCCTCCTTAAGGAGTGCTTTTTCCAGATTGTCATGGATTGGGAACAATAAAGACAAATATATATTGCCAATGAAATTATAGCCCATATGATATGAATAGTTGAAATATAAGAATCAGTGGAAATGCATTGCTGCCCAGTCTGGGATTCCAGTAGAGAGCCAGGGAAAGGGCTGGCCAATAGTTCTGGCCTGATTTGGCAGATAATTTTAGCAGATTATGAAATGTGTGGTCCCTTCATGCAGCAGCATGACTGTGATTTCAGAATTATGGCTCTAGTTTCTGTTGGGTGCTGTTAACCCTAAGAAAAATTGAGTGAGACAGGAGACCTCTTTGCCTTCTCTCTGTCCATCCTCTTCCCTCACTCCAGTTCAAGAAATCCATGTGGGATTTGTTTCTATTGCTGTAGCCTGATATCCAGCACATGATAGTGAGTGGGCACTGTCTGAGCAAAGCCTGGCTAAACCAAAGTCAGCCTGGTGTTCCATTTACTGAAGTGCAGGTTTCAGTTAGCAGAGGTGAGATTGCAGCCTGGTGCTGTTCTCACACAGCACCCCTCTCCATCTTGGGTATATAAAATGATGGATGGGCTGATTTTACTTGCTGTTGGTCTAATAATCTAATCATGTAATGGCAGAAGACATTTTTTCCACATCTCTACATTTAGGTACAGTTTTGCTTTGGGATTTCATCACTGAGTCCATTATTTTGTCTGTGTGTGCATTTATGGCTAAGAGCATCTCCCCTGTACCTTCTCTTACTGAAATGAAAAACTTGCAAGGACATCTTGAAGTTTAGTGAGGTGATTATGGTTTGAATTTAATTGTTAGACAGGCCATAATATAGTTATTATTTAATTATATAATTACCTTGCATTAACTTCAGAAACCATTGAGGAAAAAGAACCGTGTTTAAATATTTGACCATAATTTTGACAGACTAATCCTTGCCTAGAGCAAGGGCTTCTCTTTGCCGTTCTGTCATTCTAAGATTATGCAAGCTCCTCCTTATTTTTAATTTCTCCCTTGATTAATTCTACTTTGTTTATGAATTTGTTATTTGCGGCTGACTCCCCAGGATGCTAATTGCTACTGTAAACTACAGATACTGCTGAGCTAATGTATTCTGAAAATATCAGGAAAAGATGTACAATTAAAAAAAGAAACCACTGATTTGTAATTTTCAGTTCTTTCCAAAATATATCATAAAAATACCTTATTCTTTCTTCATTTTTTTTAATCTGAGAAAACATCAATTTCTTCTCTGTTTATATCTATGAAAGATAAGAACGGAACTAGTAAAAGAAGTGAGTTTTTTCAGTATTTGGAGTTTTATTTGATGTGTTTTATTCTATAATTGTTAAGACGACAGTATGACCTCACATATTTCAGTAAAAATTTAGAGGTTATCTAGAGTATAATACTTAGGAATTGGGTCCTAGACAAAATCATAATCTAAGTGAAAGAGATAGAAAAAGTTGGTGACATAAAACTTACAAATTCTTTTTCCTTTCGTTGCTGACTTTTTCCTACTGAAGAAAAAGTGAGATGATCAGTGCAGTGCAGATCAGCTCCAAAAAATACAAGTGAAGGTACCAGTCCTTTCACGGGGAAAGTTCTCCTTGGGTATGTGATGATCTGGATGAGGATCAGAGAAAGCTTTTGTCGCTACATTGATCTTGCAGACCAAGTCTGACAGCCAGAGAAGTCCCCCTTGCAGAGGTTGGCTTTTGATGGAGGTCTCTGGATGGACACCCAAGTGTTATGAAACTTTCAAATGGCCTGAGGCAAATCAGTTTAATCACTTGGACTCTTATTTTTGATCTTACCAAATGTAGGCATGTTTGTGTTTCTCGATTGTTATAAGATCTCTCGGGGAGCTCTCCTTCCCTGCCAAATATCAGAGAAATTTTCAGTCACTCTGTTTTTCACAGTTTCTAGTAGGTTTTAGGTGGCATCTCCTTTTCCTACTTCGGGATGGATTTTGTCTCCCTTCTCCACCTTTTCCCAAAATACAATTTGTCTTCTGTCCCACCCTCAAACAGAACCTTATCTTCATCCTCTGGGCAATACTGAGATTTTATTTCATGCTTTCTTGTGGCTGGACAGTAGATTGCTGTGTGGCAGTGAGAAGTGCTCTGTAGTAGCCTTTCTCCTTCTTCAGTTTTCATTAAACACCTTAATTAGCATTAATTAGTCTCCGCCTTTAGGCTGCCTTTTCTTATTTGAAGAAACTACTGAAGAAACTACTCGTAATACTTTCTATGTCAGATTATTGCAAATATTTAGACACACTTGTCTTCAGTATTTGACTCTTTTCTTTATGTGAATGTTGGAGATCTCATTGCTCTTTACAACTCCCTGACAGGGGGTTGTAGCCAGGTTAGGATCAGCCTCCTCTCCCAAGCAACCAGCAACAAGACAAGAGGAAATGGCCTCAAGCTGCACCAGAGGAGATTCAGGTTGGGCATCAGGAAGAATTTGTTCACTGCAAGGGTGATCAAGAATTGGGAGATTCTTCCCAGGGAGGTGGTGGAGTCACCATCCCTGGAGGTGTTTAAGAAGCAGTTGGACGTGGCACTCAGTGCTTTGGTTAGTTGACATGGTTGTGTGTGGTCTAAGGCTGGACTCGATGATCTTGGAGGTCTTTTCCAACCTTAATGATTCTGTGATTCTATTGATTAAAGAAAAAAAAGAAAAGGGTGCTCAGACCAAGTACAATGTCCTCCTCCCACCAAGGCCTCTGGTTCACCCCAGTCCTTGCTTACACCCATCCTTTGAGTGTGGGCTGAGATCAACAGCAAGCAGTTGTAGTTAAATGCACGGTGTTACTCCTCAGCAGGGAACACATAAATTAGCTGTAAAATAGATGGTGATCCTTAAAGGAGTTGCTTAGATGGCCGTGACTCTCCCCAGTGGGCTTTATAGCATTTAATTCAGGGCAGCAAAATATTTGCCTGCGGGAGCAGACAGCCCTGTCGTGGTAGCATCTGTCAACTGCAGGAATTTCATTTACAGCCCGGAAGAGCTGTGCTGGGACACCTCTTATCAGTGAATTGCTGAAGCAAAGGTGCTAATAGCTCATTATACTGCAAACAGGTGGTTCAGGCTCTTGCTGTTGCAGCTGGAGAGCCTGCAGAAGTGTGATGATTCACTAGCAGGCACTGCTGGCCACTCCAGAGTCTTTGTGGGTTCTGCATGTATCTCAGCAAAATGCTGTTTGTGATGTTTGTCCGGGAGCTAGGGCTGTGCACTGTGTTTTCATGCTGCGTTTGGGCTGAGCCTTTGAATTTTCACTGGGAAATATTAGCATGCTGTAATGTCCTGAGGATGAAGCAATTACCTTAATAGATGCTTCTGTCCTTTGTGTGGTCTAGAGCATGCTACTTGCCATCCCTTTCACAGTGTTGCCTTCTGTAAAATGAAATATTTACCACCAGACTCCTGCAGCGTGTTCAAAATTGTGGAAAAGTATTATATTGCATATTAATGCAGCATAATAATGATAGTGTTCTAGCATTCAGAGATTAGAGGCTGACTTAGTTTGTGCAGAAGGAAAAAGATGAGTTATTTCATTATCTTTATTTAATCTTGCAAATGGGAAGTCCGTGTGGCTTAACTTTCATCTCCCTACCTCTGGCTTTTTGTGTAACTTGGGTCCAAATGGGCTGATTTCTAGACCCTTGATTGCTGATAGTTCATTTTCCTGATAGCTGGGTTCTTATGGCCCTTGTCCTCCTCTCTGGCACCACACAGTATTTTGAACTTCAGGCCCAATGAAGTTTGCTGGTACTGAAATCAAAGCAAACGTTAAATCAGGATGTGCCCAGTAACTGCTTAACTTGATTAGCATTTTGACTGCATTTGAAACCTGAAAAGTGCTTGACAGATGCAATATAAAGCTTTGCAGTGGCAGCAAAAGATATTACTTGTTTAATGTCAGCACTGAATAATGTAATGCTGTTGTCAAATGTCAATATTCATTGCTGTTTTCAGTGCAGCTTGATTTCTGGAAAATTAACGCATATCAATTTCAAAAATTGTTTCAGCTTTTCCTTGAAAAACTAATCTTTACAGGGAGTATTCTGAAGAAGAAAGGCTCCTTCACTCAAGACACCAAGTTTTGAAATTCTTAGATTTTGTTTATTAAGGTCAACAGGGAGGGAATAAATCTCAGGCTTTCAGATTTTAGGTTATAATTTTGAAAATCTTGTGATCTGAGACTGTTCCATAGGAAAGAACTGCAGCTCTTGCTTTGCATCGTTAATGAAGTATCAGACTTCTCATATAAATAATATCCTGTCTTAATTAGAAAGTATTTAACCAAATATTTAAATCAGAGCAAAGGTAGGGAAAAATAACATCCTGCTTTAATCAGAAAGCAGTTAAGAATCACTGCAAGCCTGAGAGGTGAGGGAAGTATTAGAAAGTATGGATGGACTCCTTAGGAACATCAGCTCCTTGAGAGTGGCCATCCAAAAAGAGATTCAAGGAATGGTTTGGGTTGGAAAGGACCATAAAGATCACCCAGTTCCAACCCCTTCCCATGGGCAGGAACACCTTCCACTATCCCAGGTGGATCCAAGCCCATCCAAACTGACCTTGAACACTTCCAGGGATGGGGCAGCCACAGCTTCTCTGGGCAACCTGTGCCAGGGCCTCAGCACCCTCAAAGTAAAGAATTTCTTCCCAATACTTTGCCTTCTGTTCTCACTACCAAAAGCCTCTGCCTTTGTATGGACACATCAAGTACCTACAACTGATTTTGTTTGAAATTAAACCCTAACACTGTCTCCCGGGGTGGCAGCTTGCCTTAAATATGTTTTTGTCAGTTGTTTGTGTACATACATTACAAATATTTCTTCAGCATATTTTATGCTGACATAATTTAATGGCTTTCTTTCGAAGTACAAGTGAGTATTAGCTTACTAAATTGCATTACTGCTTGGGAATTCCCTTTGGTAGTTTTTCTTAGTCATTAAAAATACCACAGTAGTCTAAAGCTGCATTTTGCTTAAAAACAGCGTTTATTCTCTAAAGTGAGGCGCAGGATCCTCAGCTGTAATGTGACCACATCAGGTTCTGCAGATGGAAGGAAAATTTCAGTTTGTTTTATTCAAGGCACTTTCAAGGCGAGGCCATGATTTGTGTGGCTGTAAATCTCAGCAGTGAGGTTCTTGGTCAGCTTTTGTTTGATGCATCATCAAAACACGTTGGTGATGAGACACCCAAAGCCAGTTTGCTAATGGACTCAATGTATGGCTCTGTGATTTCTGAAAATGACACTGAAAGAGGGTTAGGCCAGGAAAGGTAAGACTGAATGGCAGAGTCAAATCCCTAAGGAGTCAGTATATAGAGAAATTAAGGCTTCTTCTATGACTTTGAATCTTGATGGACATCAAAGCTTTTCATAGGGCCCAGTTAATGGCCTGGCTGAAAATTCAGATGTGGGACCTACAATAGCTTCATGTTAATTCTTATTATTTTACATGTCAATGCATTTTGTTTGAGGTCTCCTTACTTTTCTTTCATTATCTTAGATGTGTAATCTATGGGGAAAACCACATTTATGTGAAGCTGAGAGGACTCCTGGGCTTCCTTTGCTGAGACTGATTGTGTGAGGAGGGGGAAGCACCTGAGGGGGGTTTGGCCATGCTTGACAGCCATCCTGCTTTATTCCCACTCCTGCCATTGCTGAGACCTTGTGACCAGTGTCCTTTTCCCTTCTGGAATGGACATGCTACAGAGGTGGTCCTTAAGGGAGCCTTAGGTGATAAAGCTTTTTACAGCTTTTTGCTTCCCTGTGTATACATGAACAATTGTTCTATCTGTTTGTTCTGTGAAAGCACTTTGTGCCTCCGCTAATTGTTTCTATCCCTCCCAAAGTTTTCTTGACAAACTCCCTTCTGCCTTAGCTTCTGGAAGAGAGGAGGAGGAAAGCAAGCAGACTCAGGATTCCTGCTGATTTGCATGGCAACAGCATTCTCCTTCCAGTTCAGTATTTATCAATTTTGTGGCTGTGTGAATCAATTTATCTGCAGCATGCTGTCAACTTATTATTAAGAAAGTGAAAATGAGTGCTAGATAATCACTCAGAACAGCTTGGAGCAGCCTTGGTAGTCACAGAAATAAAATTAGGGAAGAAAATTTCTCTTGATACAGTGCCTTGAGATGCACTAATGGGCCAGTTGACCACACCATGAAGTTGCTTGCAATCAGTGCTAGGCTATTTTTCTCCAATTTTGAATGAAGACTTCTGTGAATTTAAGAGAATTTTGGGGGAATATGTTGATTTACATCACTGATCAGCTTAGGATTCGATGTTAGGCTACACTTTTGAAGCAAAAAGGGCAAACCCAAGAACCACTGGGGCCAAAAGGGGATCCAAGGCTCTCAACAACCTTTACAATTTTAAAACTCTTAGAGGAAAATAACTTCTTACTTTATACCTTAAATAGTTATGGTCTCCATCTATGTCTACAAGGAAGATAAACATAACAAAGGATGCAACATAAGCATTACAAAGACATAAACAACAGCTGAAGGAAGACTAGTAATTTTGGAGATTCATGTGGGAAAATGTTTTAGAGCTGCTGTTACCAGGACATTACCATTCTTGATTCAAAAATATGTATTTTTAGGGGGTGCCAGAACGTTTCCCACTTATCCCAAGATAGTACATTAAAATTCATTTCATAACTGTCATTATCTCTGGAAAAAATTCTTTGTAATCCTGTGGTTTAGGAAGGGAAACTTGGTGGATCTCTACAAAATCTCTTGTAGGGATGCTGATTATTCACATTTAGGTGATTCAGACCTTTTGTTAATAAGTGGGAGAATCTGGAAGGCAAATTAATGAGAATGACACAGCAGAGGAAAATCAGCCTTTTGCAGCATATAGAAAGCAACCAGGAAAAAACCTCAGTGTTTCTACGACGTGAAGTTATGCAGTGTGTGGATTCTGTGCTTCCTTTAAAATATAATGGTAACTGTAATAAAGAGTCTCTGGTCTAGTGAAAGGTGTCCCTGTCCAGGGAAGGATGGTTGGAACAGAACGATCTGTGAGGTTCCTTCAAACCCAAACTGTTCTGTGATCTGCACTATTAATGGTACAAAGAAGCAATTCATCGTGTTGGTAGTTCACCAGAAATTGACAGAAAGCATCTGAAGAGGTATCACTGACAATAAGTGTAATATCTTCAAAGATTGGGTAATGAGAAATAAGAGGAACTTGAAGTAAAACTGGAAACAGCAAAAACTTGTAATTACTTCTCAACTAGGAATATATTAGTTTTGCTTTGAAAGGGTCTTATTACCAGAAGGAAACTGCATATTATCCTCTTTTTCCCTATTTTTTATGTAGATAAAGAAGGATGTTTTACATTTAGCTTCTAGAAACATGGAATTGTTCCATATCCTGACACTCCAGGAGCTTGTTCAGCCAGTGCCAATGATGCAGCATCATAAATGGGGACACAGAGGTGTCCTCTGACTTTATCAGTGGCCTGTACCAATGTCTTCAAGAGAACACCCCACTGAGACTGGTGCAGACATCCTGTATTTGAATCATCATCTTTTGTGATCAATTAAAAATACTGTACTGTAAATGCAGTGGAAAATGTTATGTGTCTCTGCTGGTAGGTACTGAGAGCATGTGGGATATTGGGCACAGTGTATGCTGTGATCATCAGTTAAAAAATCTGTGAACCCTTCAGAATGAAGCCAGCTTATCAGTTTGGTTAAGGCTTCTTTACTAGCTTAAAGTCCATGTGTTTTTCCCTGTTTAGTTCATGTTTGATGCTACAGAGAGCTTTAGAAAACAGCTCTGCTAACCAAAACCAAAGTATAACATTAGAAAGAATAAAGCAACTGTTAAGATTATTGAGGCTGTTAGACAAATGACCTGGTGGGGAATGTTTGCTGATGTATAGGAAATAACCAGAAAGAACTCCAAAATGCTGCTGAGATAAAGCCAGTGTTTGGGTTTTTTTACTAGGAGAGGTTGAAAGTACGACAGGCATATGGTTAAAAAGTGATGGACATGAAGGTCTCTAATACCTTCATGGCTGGTATGTAGCATATGAGATTAAATTTCAGTGGTGAAGAGGAGATAAAAAAAATATTTAACTGTCTCTCCATGTTGATATCTGGTTGCAGAGGCTATCCTTCAGCACCTGATAAAAATCAGATTGGGTATAATATAGTGATGGTTTGGAAAACCTAATTTTTTCTGTTTCCTCCGAGTGAGTTACAGTAGTTGAGACTACACTTGGTTTGCTTTAAGTATTAAATACTTAGAAATAATTAATACTTGGCAATGCTTGTCGTTTGCATTACACTGAGCTGGTAAATTGAGTTATAGTTTAGAGAATTTTGGTACAAAATTGTATGAAATCAAAAGTTCTTTTTATCTCCTGGTAGGGTCTTGTTTCTGCTGTGTTAATTGTGCCAGACTAGTTTGGAAGTTCAGTTCCTGGACTCCTTTCAGCTAATTTTTCTTTTGACAGTTTCAGGATTTTATGTGCATCTTTAGGAATTAATGAACATGCTTTGGCTGTATTCAAGATTTTGTTTAGGACAGTGAATGAAAATGTGCTGAAACTGAAGTGCCCTTAAATTTTTTATTATTCCATAGTGATTTAAATAAACCTGTATATTTAGCTTGTACTTTAACATAGTTTTGAATACAAGTCCTTTCCTGAATTTTTAATTTTAAAATTTGACTTTTTGCAGCATGGTTATGTCTGAGCACCCCCTATTTGTTCTTTTTTGGCTGACAGCACTTTCCTAAATTAGGGAGGAGCTTTTATCTCTGCTGTGCAGCTGAGAAGCAAGGGGAGAGAATTCATGGCATACCTCAAGGTGTGCAAGAACACTGTGGCAGAGCGGGGAAAGAAGCTTGGGTCTCCCAAGTCCTTGACTACAGCAATGTGACTAAATCTTGCAGTTGTGAACTGCCTTCTTGATTTGTTTCTTTTCATGCAGCCTTTCAGTCCCTCTTGGACCGAGGAGTGAGAACTCATTTCAGGTATGAACATTTCCTCTGACTCTGATTAGGGCCAGAGAGAAAGGGTTCAGCGAGTATGAACAATTGCAGCCAGCACTTGCAACTACTTCTAGTCTCAATGCTGGAAAAAAAATGAGCCAGAGCCGACTAGTATTGCCTTTTATTAAGCTTTATAATCCCCATTGAACTCAATGTCTGAGTTCCCTGGGCTAGCATTTGTTATCCCGACTCTGGGCTAAACCATCCTTCTTCTCCAATTATAGGCCTTGGCATCAGTGGTTTTTATAAATCTTCTTCCTCAAAATTTTTTTCCCCATGGATAAGATTGGGATATTGAATGACTACCTTTCTGTAAACTAATCTAATAATGCAATGATTTTCAGACTCTTAGGTACAAAACGAGAGAAAAGCCTCTTTAGACTTCCTGCTTAATAAGATTTACAGGTTTTTTTATTATCCACAAACTTAGTTTCATTCCTAGCTTGGAGTATGTTTGCTTCACAGTCAGATTTCTTAAATTAATGCCTGGTTCTTTTTCCAGCAGTTTTTCATCTCTTTTAATTGGCCACTCTTGTCATATTTTGCTCCTCCACTCCAGCGCCAGCCGGCCGCTGCAGCCAGAGCTCATCTGTTACCTCTACTGATCCCCACCTTTCTCTCCTTCAGCCCTTCCCATTCCATCCCACCAGCTCTGCTCTCTCCTGGCAGTACAAAACTTCCAGGGTTCATCCTATTCTTCTTTATGTACACAGATACCTGAGAAAGAAATGGCTTGTTTCATTCAGTTTACCTTGTTTTAGGTGAAAACACCTTAAAAAAGGTGAGCAAGGTCCAGCAGTGTCTTTTTTCAAATAAAACGCTGATCTTTTTGCAACTTTTAGGATGTCAAATGTTGAAATTAAAGCTTTAAGAGCAACATTATATTCTGTAATATTAATCCTCTGTGTCCTGTGAGATTTATGTACAGAAAAAATGTCACACATGTAGGCTTAATTTTCGATTATATAATTAAAATGACATAACTTGCTGACACACATTTTTACTATGTAACTTCTCATATGTAAAATCATATTTTTTAAAACCAGATCCTAATTATATAGATAATGGCCAACACACACCTACTCCACTTTTCTTCATGTAGGTGGTTGTTTGTGCTTTCTAGCAGAAGGACTGTGGTCTGTTTACTTCTATTTTTTGTATTTCCTCCTTTTTAAAAATAATGCTGTAGACTTTACTCCTGTTTATCTTACCTTACACTGACCTAACTGCATTGACTTCAAGAGAGTTAACCATAGTCTTCATCTACGTGGGAGGTAGATTGTGCACATTTAGCTAATTCTCTAGGTGTCTGGGCTCAAAATGTAGTGTAATGGATCTTAGTCACTGCTGTGTTTTCATGCAAACTGTTAAAACAACTCTTTATTTGCAGAATTTCTCAAAGCAATGGAATATAAAGACATTCAAGAGCATGATTTTGCATTTTTGCATTACAGAAATGGAAATGTAAAAATGTGCTGATTTCACAGTGAAAGGTCCTGGAAGAAGAGAAGGAACTTTAATGGGATCGTGGACACCCCAAAATACCAATGGTCAACACACATTTCTAGATGTGATTCCTTGCTAATTTATTATTTTTATTATTTTAGTATTTTCTTAATATTTTTTATGCAGCCTTTTCTAGTTTTATTCTCCATGTGGAGCTGAGGTGGGTTAAGTACGATCCCTGCAAGTGCAGCTGGGAAGCACCAGTATCAGTAATAGGAAAGATAAACCAGAGCACTTTTCTAATACCAAACATAAAACAAACCTGTAAGTAGTGCAAAATGTTTTGACAGGAGGACATAAACATAAACTGGTGATGAGACAGCTGGGAGCTGGTGGGTTGGGTTCAGAGGGCAGATGCTGTGCTGAGTGTCCCCGCGCAGGGAGCTGGAAGAAGCCTCACCTGGACAGGCACTGGTCCTCATAGGGGACCTTAACCATCCCAAAAACTGCTGGAGGGACATCAGAGCAGGACAAAAGCAATTCAGAAGGCTTCTGGAGTACATTGGTGCCAGCTTCCAGACACAGGTGATAGAGGAGCTGGTGGGTGGGCACAATCTGCCTGAGCCTGACCCTTTAAAGAAAGAACTGGTCAAGGGTGTGAAAGTCAAGAGAAGCCTTGGCTACAGTGATCATGGGATGGTGGAGTTCAGGATCCTGAGGAGATGAGAAAAATAGTCGTTTCACTGCCCTGGATTTCAGGAGAGCAGTTTCTGACCTGGTTTCCCATAACATCCACACAGACAAACTGGACCACAGAAGTGGGCAATGAGGTGGACTGGGATGTAGGGTCTGACAGTCTCCAGTTCACACAACAAAGCTTCAGAAAGCCTAATGGCCCTTTCTTTCCCATGTGTGTTCTTGGGTACTGCTCACTGTCCAAGAAGAAATTTGGAGAAGCTTTTCCATGTTGACTAATTCACCCCTGCCCTCTGCAGAGTTGCTCCCAGAAATTCTTCAGAGTTGTATGGGGAACTATAACTTCACACAACATGATTTTATTTGGAAAAAGAAAATGAAGGAAACAGCTGTTAGTGAAATCTCTTGGTCCATGGACCAGCCTGCACTGAGACCCACTGGGTATAGTTATTTAAAATGGCATAAACCAGTATAGGAAACACGACACAGAAATGGAATAAGAGGCTGCACCTTAAGTTCCATTTAGCAGAGGTGGCAGCAACGCCTTAAAACCCATACTCTGCTCAGAGGAGCTGCAGACTGGTTTTGGCTTCTGCTTCCTGCGTGATACAAAGGTTAACATGCTGCTTTTGACTTCTGAGGGATGACATTTTTGTGTTGTAGCACCAGTTCAGACATTCCCATCTCTGCTTCCACATCACCTCTGTCTTCAGACTGCCTGCCTCGCTTCCTTTAGCTCCCATGTGTTTTCTGATGCTGCCTTCTTTCTTAGTTAGTAATGAATATTTTTATGCTCTTCTATTTTTCTGGGGACATCTGGATGAGGCCCTTGCCATTCCATTCCTACACTGCCATACGAGCAAACCATCCATCATTCCCTGTTTCCAGGTTTTGTCTCTGCTCCGCAGGCATTGTTGAATTGAGATAGCTTTCTGGGAAACCAGGCTGCCAAATGAGTAAATATGTGAGAAGGTGAGCAGTCACTTTCTTTTATGAAAAGCTCTGAGTCTAAGAAGATGAAAAAACTCCTCGTTCTTGCAGACCTCTGCCTGGATGTTTCCTCCCTTTTACGTTCAATACAAGCTAATATGGACTTGATGTCTCTTTATAAAGCATTGTATTTAAGAAGAGCTTTGGAAATTATCTCCTTTTCTGTAGAGAACTCTTTGTTAATGGCTATTTTGACCCAATAAAATTAGATCCCTGTCAGACACTTCCTGTTTTTCAAAAACCCCCTCAGATATCTTCTATTTTATATCTATGATGTCTAGAAAAGCTATAATTTGTACTTGTGTTTAGGCTTATTGCTTTGCCTCTGTCTTCTCTGTCTTCATGGACATCTTTATGAGTGACCCCAGACTCCTGCCCTCCCCCACTGCTTATCTCCAGAAGGTGACTAAGGAGCAGGAACACATTCGAAACCATGACGGATTGAATCTGTGTCTCAGGGGAGGGGCTTGTTCCCCATATGCCCTGATTTAACAAGCCGCCCTGCTCTTGTCATTCCCTGCTTGGGTCCCTTCAGTAATTGCTTGAGCTGCAGTTATTTGCATTCACCCTCCACATCCTTCACTCCTGATCCTCCCACCCAGACATTCCAGCTTTGCCCTTCACAGCTGCTGAGTGCACTTTTTGTCAGACTCTTTCCCCAGTTCTGACAAGAGGAAAGTTGTCAAAGTTTCTCTCATATCACATTCTAAGCCCCAGTTAATTGCTGTCCTTCCCTTCTTTCCCACTAACCACTGCAAATGGATTTCCTTGACTCCATGGGATTTACAAACATCTTCAGTGAGATGGTGCCATTCAGTCTGATCTCCTCATTTTGGGAGCTTATCTGGCACTCCTTGCTAATACATTGTGCTCAGCAGCTGGGTTTGGTTGTAGAAAGGCCCTGGTCTTCATATGAAGAGGTCAGGATAGGAGTAATTCTCCAGTTCCCTGCCCAACTTCAACTTCTCCTGCTCCAGATTCCAGCCCTTACTTTTAGTAACAGGTTTCTCCACTACAGAGTCCTTTATTCCTCTTAATTTTCTCTCCATACAGACATTTACACACTAATCAAGTAATTTTTTCAATCTTTCTGATAAGCTAAACAGATTAGGCTTTTAAAGTCTGTTACTGAAAAATATTTTCTACAGTTATTTTTTCTCCCCTCTTTTCTGCCTCCCTACTGTCCTGCATTCTATTCTGACATCAGAACAGCATTGTGGTTATAGATTTAATGTTACCAATGACAAATACAGAAGTAAATGATTTCTTTCTGCTTATTGCCTGTTTATGCATTTTTAGAATTTTTTTAATGCAGTGTGGTCTGAGGAGGAAAAATTATCTATTTGATAAAATGGTTTGGATTGGATGGGACCTTAAAGATCATCTCATTCCACCCCTCTGCCAGGGGCAGGGACATCACTAGATCAGGTTACTCCAAGCCCCATCCAACCTCGCCTTGAACACTTCCAGGGATGGGGTAATATATACTATCCTTTAATGTAAAGGATTAATATACGTAATACTTACGAGAAACTCTGTGAATTCTTCTCTTTTAGGGAGGCAGATTAGGAAGGCTGCCATGTAACTCCACGACTTTTGGTGAATTTAACCCCCTGATCTGCTGTTGCTGTAATATTTTATTTTCCATACTAAAAATACGTTCTTATCTATATAAAATATAAACGGCTCACTTCAATGTGGAAAGATCAGCTCTGCAAATACTAGCTCATGTGGAGAGGATCAACTATGAACTTCTAGTTAGAAAAGATTAAAAGCATATCTTGTCCCTTCTTGGCTGTGTCACACACTGGCACAAAGTCACCTCCTGAATGAGCAGCCTGTTCCACAGTCTTGGTCTCCTAAGGCAAGAGCATTGCGTAAGAGGGTTTCAGTGGTGGAGTGCTTTTTAACATGATGCTGGTCACAGTTTGAAAGAAACTAACGTGCAAAGTATTTCATAGCCCTAAAAATAATCTTAGAGTGAAAATCAATTATTTCAGTTCTTTTTTCTAGTATTAATACAAAAAAAAATCTAGGTAAATGGTAACACAGGAAGTAGTGGGCAATGGCTTGGCACTGGTCTGTTAAAAGTGTTGAGAGCGTAGTGCTAAATGCTCCGTCCTAAGGAATTACATTAGGAAATTGGAGAAAAGCAGTTCCTAGCAGTCTTGAAGAGGGGATATCCTAACTTGGGTCACTCAGTTCTTCGTGGGGCACCTCCAAGGATTTGTGTTATCCAGAAGATGCTCTTAAACAGACTTTTGACTCCAGTGGCTGTGCATAGAACGGGGACACTGCCATAAAATAATCCAGGTTCTGTGCTGTGTTTGCCTCTCATGATCCTGATACAAATAGGGCTAGGTTCCTTTAATGAGAACCTGTACAAAACCTGGAATAATCTTACGTAGAAACTTGGAACAATCCCTGCAATATACTGAAAAATGTGTCTAGAGCCTGACCACAGCTCTCTGCTGAAGAGAGAACATGACTCTTTCACACACTTATTACTGATATTTGAGGAAGGCAGAAGTTCTAGCAAGGATGACGGAATGGAAGCTTGACTTGTGGAGCTGTTGTATGTGAAACCACAAAGCTCAGTATTTCAGTGGCCCCTCTCAGATCTGCACAACTTTGTAAAGCATCATGAGCTACAAAAGCAGTGTCCTGTGAACCTGCCCTGCCTTCTGTATTTGTTTTTTTGATTAATGTGACTTCTCATAAAGAAGTAATTTTTGGTAATCCAGATGGATGGTGGGTCTCAATATCATTACCGTCCCAAGTGGTGACTTTGGGATTTCGAGAAGGTGATTTTCCTTCTTGGCACATTAAATAGCACTTAACTTTTCTTGTATTAAATTGAATTGTTGGAATAACCAATTAGTCTGTTGATCCAGACTCATAAGCCATTTTGGGAGTGAGAATAGACCTGGGTGTTACTTCACAGAAAAAGAACAGATGCTATGAGAAATTCATAGTTAACTATAAACTATTTCCTACATAAGACCTCACTGGGACTGATTTAAACTTTCCTAGGTGCAGCTAAATGCATATCAGAGTAGAAACAGAGACTCAGACTTGCTCTCCCACTTTCCTCTTAGTTTCCTGACTTCTGTTTTACTAGGAGGAGAGGAAAAGTAGGTTACTTGTTGTATAAATTCTCTGTCAAAATTTCTATGAATTAGGGTTAAAAGTGAATAATGAATCTTTCTCCAGCTTTCCCCTCTCCTGTCTCATACTTAAACATTCACACTCAGACGTAGCATACTCTTTATGCAAAGGTTCCTCTCTTTTCAAATAAAACTGATACATTTTAACATGTCATCTGCTGTGGATAACTTGATTACCTCATGCTCCTAAATTCAGCTGTTAATTATTTATTTGGAAGTGTTGGGTGGGCTGCCACAATTAGCTTTGACATATTAAATAAATAGTTTTTTATGGTAATTGGTGGTTGATGCCATGCTGCTTAGAATAGGCTCCAGTATTTCGTTCCTGTCTTGGAGCTAACTGCAATTTTTAATTTCATGAAACACTTCAGGAGACCGTAAGAAAAAATAATCACATTACAAGTGAGAAGTGTGGAGTAAATTTTCTTTTGCAAGAAACGCACCAGTTATAAATTTAGCCCTTAATTGATGGCATTACAAAGGGCTGAGATGGAAAACAAACAGTGGGAACCCAATAATCTGTAATGTCAGGAGTCTGCATGGTCTGCTTGCCAGGCTGTGCACGGGCTCTTGAAGAGGTAGAAGCTTCCAGTGGCAAGACACAATAACCTTCCTCTGTGCCTGAGGTGGAAAGGTGTCCAGCTGAGGAAACAAGGGGCAGGCGATGCCCTTTCAGTTCTAATCCACTTCCAGAGTCTCAGCCAAAAGGTTTTCCTGTGCTGCTGCTTCCAAAGAAGCAGGGCAGGGCATTGTTTCTCCAGGTTTTCTTCCTGCCAGGCCGCACTCTTTCCATGGACAAGGTGCCCTCTCTGTTTTATCCTGTCTGTTGTTTGCATCCAACTCTGGGAAGGCAACAGGGGCTTCTCACATCCCAGTCAGCTGAGTGGAGAAAAAGCCCCAGATGTGGCTGCTCTGGGCTGTGCAGGGAAAGGGATCTGGCTCTGCAGTGTCTTCTGACTGGAAGATGTCCAAGCTGAAAGACTCCTTCTCACCTCACTCTGGGTGTCCTGTCAGAGCAAGGGAGCAGCAGGATTTGGATTTGTGCAGCAAAGCTACCCATCCAGGAGCTCATTTGGAATTCCTTATGCTGCTCCTCTCCTTCCATTACCATGCAGGGAGTCTCTACCCTGAAGGACACACAAGGAGGATAAAATGGGCACTTTGAGAACTTTACTCTGTGTCAGGCTTTTGTACCTCCAGTAGAGTTAAGACATTATTAATATATTTTAGTTAACATGTTTCTCAGGGAGCTTCAGCCCTCCTGTTCTTCCGCTTTTCCCTGGTTACATCAACTTCAGAGACCACTGACTTTAATTTTAGGTATGAATCTGTAACATGATAGTTGTCCATTGTGGTGGGCCCTTTCAGTAGCATGTTTGGGTCCAAGTTTCAGACATATGGTCCTGAATTACCATTTTGAAGAACAGTTTTGTCTTTGGAAGTTCTCCAAACTCTCCATCTCCAGGGGGTTTTTCGTTGTTCCGTGTGGATATTACTTGGGCAATTGGCCTCAAGCTTCTGAAAAATACTGAGATTTAGTTAAAAGCCCCAGAACAATTCTTTTTATTCGGAAAATCTGTAAATTGTAGAGAGTTGATGATATTTCTGCTCTTTTCTGCTTGTAGGAAGATGCCTTTCAAAGGCAGCCTTGAGGGAAGCGGTGCTCTCTGCTCCCCAGTGCTGGAGGTTTGATGGGTGCACATTTCCGAATGATGGACTTTGTGCAAGGAGATCTGTGTCTCAGCACGCTCAGAGACCTGCTCATTACCATCCCTCAGTAGCTGACATTAAAGAAGCATTTTTAGCCCTGTCTTCCTCTCCTTACTAATCAGAATTCTGTTTCATTTTGCAAAATATGTAGTAATTTCTCTGTACAGCTAAAGCCTCTGACCTTGCTGTCTTTAAACACAGTTTAACTGTATTCTGAGAGGCTGAGAGACAGACTTTTTTCCTGATACCTCTGCAAGTCCTCTGCAATGCTGTCTGTTAAACTTCTTGTCTTCATCAGGACCTTCTTCAAGAAACAGTAGCCACAAGCATGTTTTATAAAGAGCAGCTAGATTTTGGCATGGTGTTTTGTGGATGGGTGAGGGGAACTGCATGATAGAATATCTAATATAATATAAAACAGGGGAACTATATAAATTTTTATCAAAGGACAAATTAACTTCCTGAATTTCCAGAAGGCTTACAGTTTTCTTTTGTTTTTCATTGTCTTGAAGAGGTCAGAAGTTTTGGAGGAGAAGATATGGAAATGTGAGGAATGCGGGGAACTGTGATAGACTTTGCTGCTTTTTCTACCCTTTTGCAGGGATAGTGTCTGACCTGGAAGAACTCTTCTTCCTGTAAATCCCTGCTGTACCAGTGATTTGTGACAGCATTTCTGTTGCTTAGTCAGTGGAAGGAACAAGAATCCACTTTTTTTTCTCTTTAGAACTTCCCAGTCAATTATTGTGACTTCTTACATTGAGTTGTTTCTCATTCTCTGCACCTTTCACATACTAAACTGCCCTTTCCAAGGGGATGAACTTCTTCTGAGAGAAACTTGTGAACTGACTGACAGACTGTTGTTGTCTAACACTGAAGGAGATAAGGCTTTTTAGCCTTTATCTTTCCTTTAGGCATCTGTATAAATTCAGACAGTGGTGTTTGATGTCATGATTGGTTGAATTTTAATAGAAGTTTGAATTGAATTTTAATAAGACTTCTATAGTGGCAAATAAAGACAATTACATAGTTCAGGAAGCTAAAGTCATCTCTCCATTCACCCAGGGGATGAACTAACTTCTGCCCAGTGCTCTGGGAATTTGTTCCCTTCCTAAATAAATCAGTTATGTACTTACTTGTTTCTCTCTTTTGAATATGCTCCTCGCTCTATCTGAACTTTGTCAAAACACATAGTGGGAAAGTATCTACCTAACAAACATTACTTGTGTGTAGTTCTATGCTAGCAGGAATTATGGGCTATGGTGCAATAATAGTAGAGTGCAAGTCTTAGAGAATGTATTTTGGCAAGTTTTTTTTGGTGTTGCTGCTATTGTAGATGTCCCAGACTTACTGCAGTAGACATGGCATGCAGAGAAGATACAGTGAATTTATCATCTAAACACCAATAAAGAGACTCCAGCTGTTGACAGTAAAGAGAACAGGGAGATGACAAAGATGAGCATAATCTGCTCTTTCTTCTGAGTACACACGGCCTGGCACAGGCACTTGGGTGAGACATCCGTGAAACTACTGCTGTGAACAGGGACAGCTGTCACAGGAAAGGTTTGCAAGACTGTTTAGTTTGAATGCAAGGAGGAACTGGAATATGAATGAATTCCATGAAAAGATGATATAATCTGTCTCCAGTGTCTCACATCTATTATCTTTCCACTTTTCTGTAAACACTTGAGAATGGATTTTCCAATGGGCAAACAAAAACTCCGCTGTGACATCTCGTGCTCCTGACAAACTCCTGTCTCCCTGTGTGATGATTTGGTGCTGTCACTGAGGGGATGAGTTCGGATTGTGTGGACTTTATGGCATAAACACAGGCTTCTTTGATGTTGGTCTGCTTTTTCTAGAATGTGACTGTACTGGTTGGCTTTAAGAGCATGTCTGAGAGGAAAGTAATCAAAAACTGATAGCAGCAAAAATTAATGAAGTCAGAAGAAATTGCTGTGCCTGTGACTACCCGAAGGGAAAGGCACAAACTGAAACACAGCATGTTAATGAGGATTGCAGCAATCTTCCTTATTCATTTCTGAGCTGGGCTCTGCAAACTTTTGTGCATTCTGGACATAACTCCATTAATTTAGATGAGGTTTTGGGTATCCCCAGGTAGAAAGATTATAAAATTATCTTTTTTTTTTTTTTTTTTTTTTTTAATAGTGGTACCATTTTGGGTTAAGGAAGGGAAATTTTTTACTGTAAACGATGGGACCTTATTTTGTGTGTACAGCTAGATCCTCCAGTGTATTGCATTTCCCTTGATAAACCAAATGTTAATCTGTAAGTCACAAATGATAAAAACAAGCGAGAATTTTTCTTTCTTCAGGTTTTCCCTAATAGTAGGTCTCCTGTTTCTGATAGGGGATTGGTCCTTTGATGAGAGGAGAGGTCATGAATATGTTGGTAAGAGCTTTCTAAAAGCTCTGGTTTTGCTTTTCTGGCCTCATGGCCTGGTGAGGTGCATTTGTGTGGCAGTCAGTGTTTGATGGGGAGGATTGCCAAAGTAAATCTGACACTTAACAATTGGGTAGGGTCTGTTTGTGCTTCCACCATCTGTACAATGAACAGAAATGACGTGCAACTGCACCCAAAAAAATCACTTTGATTACTCAATAGCGTAGCCAGGTTTTTTTCAGGATGGCATTGCACTTACTGAAATACATCTTCAGTGATGATAGCCTGATTTGCTGTAGGAACACATTGTTTTTCAGAGACTCAGTCTCATGGATCGCTTCTATGGCTTTCCATTTTCTGTCCTCCCTCTGTAGTCTAAACAATGAGTTATTCTATCCACAGGCAGTTTGTGCTGCTTCCTCAGGGCCCCCATTCTGGGGACTGCTTTTTACAAGGTTTTATGCTTCACTAAAAATGGAGATGAAATAAACTGTCCAGATGGGACTTTAAAGGTCTGGACTATGGAGATGTTCCATCTACACATGCCACGAGTGGTTTCTGATAGTCCTGCAGCATTGTAAGGGAAATTTTTTGTGCTTTCTTTAATAAAATCACAGAATGGTTTGGGTTGGAAGGGGCCTTAAAGCTCATCTCATTCTAATCCCCTGCCAGGGGCAGGGATACCTTCCACTAGAACAAGTTGTCCAAAGCCCCATCCAACCTGGCCCTTGAACATCTGCTGAGGTGATGCTTGAAGCGTGTGTGTGAAATAGTTTTTATGATACTTCACACAGAACTATGTGGAAGCATCTCAGCATTTTCACACTGGGTCCTGGAGTTGTTTGACAGTGATTTTAATTTGGTTATTTAAAGGTCCAAGTCATTGTATTGTCATTACAAAGCCTCCAAATGCCCAGCTCTGCTCTGACAGTCTCTGTGCACATCTAAGCTTCAAATGGAGTCTTCAAATGTCACCTTCAAAAATGCTTTCTGACTAATAAAAATTTAAAATTTCATGTTTGTCATAGAGTTGTAGTCTATATTTCTCATTATTCAGGCTGCAAAAAGCAAGGAATCCATGGTGCACTCCAAGAGGACCATGATTTAGGTTTTGGGGAACCAGGATTCTGGAGCAGAGCACCTGTGTTTGTCAGCCAGGACGTAATTCAAGATATAAATCCAAACTTTAGGCCCATAGATAAGATAATTCACTTTTTGGGTGCAGGATGACATTCCCATCAAAATGTAATACAGCAGTAAAATCTAGTAAAAGAGCACGTCTGTCCCAGAGAGCAAACCCGAGCCTTGTGGTTTGCTAGAAATCTAAATTCTCTAATTCTTCAAAAGCCGTTTAATTTATATAGATAATTTCTTAGTCCAAGCAAGTATCTCTTTGTACCAGTAGTATATTCTCCCGAGTGCTAAAAGTTTTGCTTTTGCTTTCCAGCACATCAGTACAAGGATTATAGCAAAAAATGTCAATTTAATTATTTGTGTGTCAGAGCATATATTGAGAACCCTAAAATAAATCTGTAGCCTAAGTTCAGGCTATTGAAAGTTGTAATTTACACTATTGAAAGTATAAAATCATGTAGGTGGGGAGAACTGTTATTTGAAAGCTGAAGATATTTTTATTTTCAAAAGGATATATAGGTTTGGTGACAATGCTAACATAAAGATGTTAAAATATATAGAATGGGCATTTTGCTCAAGGGAATAATGCATCTCATGGATTTTAATGTCTTTTGATGAACTGTCCTCAGAATTTATAAATACTTGAGCAGTAACTCATAAATAAAGTAATATTAATTGAACAAGTTAGTAAATGACTCTTTCAGTGATTATCACGGCATCTCTTGTTCAATTACTTGATGAGCTGTCCTGGGGAGTTCCTGTCTGAAGCTGCATTCTTCTACCTCTTATTCCAGTGCTGATTTAGAGGAGAGTAAAATAATCTTTTACAAGTTTATATTACAGTCTGGTCAAAAGGTTGAGAGTTAAAGCTTGAATTGATAATTTCCAAGTGAATGAAGGCATTAGGTGGAATATAAAGCTTTACTTGATAGACATATCTAAAAAAGGGAAATGAAACATCATTTTAAGCCCAAAAACTTGCCAGTAAGGTTTCTAGGGAGTCAAGGCTGATCACTGAATGATCGCCAAGTGTGTAGGAGCATGAGCAAGAGGAGAATGTGCTTTTTCAAACAGCACTGCCCCACCTCAGCCATCTCTTGGGCACTTTCCAGAGAAACACAGGTTTGTATCAGCAAATTGGCTGGGAACTGCCTGGGGCACCTGGGTTTAGGCTGAGCTGTGCCTTGGATTAGAGTGGCCACATGGCCAAATATGCCGTGCTGGAGGGGAATTGCAGAGGTCTTGGGCTTCATAACTCAAACACCAGGTTTGCTTCATGAGCTTGGTGTCCCCAGACTACAGAGTGGAGAAATTGGAGAAATTTACTGTCCTGCTGTTCCTAAGTATCCGGTTTATGAGTGAAAAGGGTGGTAAATTCTCCCTCTTTGCTTTTCTGCTTCTCTTCCTTGGCTGTTCCAATGATTTGTGGGAATGAATTTTTTTTTAAAGCTACCTTTTAAAAAAAGAAGTAATTTTTAACTTGACAGCCTTCCTGTCAAGCACACTTGAGCGGAAGGGACCACACAAGGCATTTGCTGCCACTGAACAGATCAGAAAAGATGAAAGTCGGGAGTTAGAAATCTTTTCTGTTAAAGACTTCGGGGTTTTGCATTATTATTTCTCCCAACAATTTATTTTTTAAATAAACTTTCTCACTAGAGCAGTGTTCTAATGTCAAAGCCTGTTATGTCCCCTTAAAATGCCCTTAAAATAGTAACCAATGTTCTGCTTGCCTGTTAATCTTAGCCAGGATTTTCTTCCAAAGAAGAGATACACATGAAATGCAGTCTATCTGAATACAGGTAATTTGGTGTCTTTTGCAGAAAAAGTAGCACAAAGTTTTTAGACAAAAGAGACTTTCAAGTTTTCTGTGTCCCACGGAAGGGGAGGAACTGGGGAAACCATTGTTAGATGACAAAAGCTTAACCAAATTCTCACTGCAGGAAAAATGAGGGTAAGAAAGAAAATATCTCCTGTAAGTTTTTTAAAAAATTGTTTTCCTGTTCATTATGGGTGAATGGAATCAGTGTATTATCTCATAGTGGTACTAAAAGATGTTCCTAACCGAACATCTCATTTAACGCTTGATCAGGGAGCCTCTCCTCCTGCATTATGGAAGCCCTAATTAAATGTCAGGCTGTGTTCAAAGATTTTAGGGGATTGGCCACTATTGGTTTATTTTAAAATTGTGGGTTTAGTTGCATTAACAATGATATTCTCATTGACAGTATGTACAGTAGTCAATAAAACTCTCACTTGTTTAGTTTTCTTTTATTGTTATAGGAACCACTTTCCCTTCACACTGATAAAAAGCACTCTATAAATATCTTTGGCCTTTGGAAATAAGAGACCCTTTTTTGCACTTTATATATCCTCAAAGTATTTACTGAAGCAGAAGTGCCTCCATTTCAGAGTGTTTTGCTCGTTGCACGTTTCCCTCCCCGTTTAACAAGATATTAAAAAGATATCCTTCAGGGCAGGCAGTGAAATGTAACGGCAGAAAGGTCACCCAAAGAGCATGAAGATGGCCTTTGAAGAGCTATTTCTGCAGGAAATAGGGAAGAGAAAAAATTGCTTTCTAAAGTTTCACTTCAGGAATAAGAAGTTTTCTTGTCTTCCCCATTTTCCCCTGTTTTGTTTTGAACCCAGCATTGCCAATTTTCCCCCTGCATGACTAGCAGCTTCCCTGTTTTAAATTTTTAGGATACTTTTCTTAATATTCTGGATATGTTGTAGGAGGCCCATAGTGCTACGGGTTAAAGTTGCACCTAGTGCATCTAATTTTGGGTTGTGCTTCAAAGGCCTGTTTTAGCTAGTGGAAAAATTAATAGGCCTCTGTTTTCTTAAAATGTCGTTACTTTTTATAGCTTTGATATAAACTTTCCTGCCTGATCATATTAGCAAGAGGATGAGTCTTTCTAACTCTGAAATAAAGGAGTGCTGACAAGGTGTGTGTGCTTAACTAGGGTCAGCTAGAGTTTTAAGATTGATGGTGGCTGATTTGTCTTCAAAGATCCTTCCTCCTGAGTAATGAATATTTGTTCCATGGTGTTGTTAATCCTTCAGTTTAACTGGAAGTCATCACACTTCTTTGTGTATGAGTACAGGAAAGAAAAAAATGCACAGGAGAAGGGGCTGCATCTATGCTTTTGCCCTTTTTCAATTGCTTCAGTTCACCCAAGCAATTTAAAGATATTGTAGGTGCTACATCATCATTTGTTGAGAACTGCATGTCTAGTTCTAGTCTGAAAGTTTTAGAGGAAGAAAACATTTATGTTATCTTTCTTCCTAAATTTTCAGTTCACTTTGATACTGCTTTTAGGGCAATGAGTTATCAGAAATGTCTTTCCACAGATGAAAAAACAAAGAGTTTCTCTGGTTTGAATATCGGTTCCATATTAGAAAAAGGTTCTTGTTTTTCACCCAGAGGGTGGTTGGGCACTGGAAAAGGCTCCCCAGGGCAGTGGTCAAGCACCAAGCCTGACAGACCTCAAGGAGTGTTTGGACAACACTCTTGGGCACAGGATGGGATTTTTGGGGTTCCCTGTGCAGAGTCACGTCAAACTCAGAATATTCTGGGATTCTGTGAAGGTTTTCACCCCTGGATACCTTAATAAAATAATGAAGCATGAGGAAAACAGAGGAATGCAATACCCCAACTAATTAATCACTTACTAAAGTAAATCAATAACAGAACCAAAGCTGTTTTGATGCTCCAAACAGATTAGTCAGTAGAGCAATGACACTTCTCTGACTCACCAGTTAAAATTAGTAAAGGAGTTCTGATAGGTTAACCAGTAACCTTCCATTTCATTTTTATACTTTCCCTTTTCTTTTCGTTTTCTGCTATCTATATAGAAATAGCTTTCCTTGAGGTGCTCTCTTATTATAAAGAAGCTGTGTTTGTTTCCCTCATACTCTTTCCAGACTGCCTCTTCAGAAGTTTTTTATTGGAGATCCCATATGGAAGGCTTGTATATATTGTGCTTTATAGAATACAGCAATTCCCCTTGCTAAATTTGGATCAAAACCTAGAGACATTTAGATATGCCTCTTTGCTAAGGACATCTTTCATAAAAATAAAACATGATCCATGGTCCCAGCATGAAGTTTTGCAAAGAAGTGGCCAACTCTTAGTTCAGCTCCTACTTCCTTCATTTCAAGTTTTGGGCATGGATGCTGCAAGACAGTAAAACTGTAGGTGTTTCGTTTTGCTTTGTTGGGGTTTTGTTTTATTTTTTTATTTTTCAGTATTTCCCTTTAAGGATTTTTATTTCATACATGATCTTAATGCCTTGGAAACTTCTTAAAAGCCCAGAACAAAATGAGTGTTGTTATACTGGTATGTGAGTGACTTTATTATGAACAAAAACGAAAAGTAATTTTACTTTTGCTATCAATTACTGTTTCAAGCAGTAGTCGTAGGAGCATGGGCACAGATACTTAAAGAGCTGCCTTTCCTTTGTGACTCTCCTGATCACCAGAGCTCAGTCCTTCCCCATGCTGTCAGTGGCCATTTCTACAATGATTTTATGTTCCTCTTGAGTATTTTAAAGGAATTAATCTAACTCCATCTAGTCTAAATTCAGGAATATTCTTTATTATTTGCTATGTTTAAATTCTCTGCTAAACCTTTGTTGAGGTCATTAAGACACAAGTGTTATTGAGGCAAAATACTAAAAGTAGGATACTATCACAACAACATTTTTTCTTTTTATGCTCTATTGCTCTTAGAGTAAATCTGTCTCTTTGTCAAAAGGTTGTTGACTTAGCAAAGCATGCAGATTCTTAATTACTTACAATTAAAAGTACAAGATAGGAAATGTTCAGCACAGTTAGAGCTGTTGTTCCCCAGCCCAGCCTGTAGTGAAATTATTCTCTGGACTAACCAGATAAAACCACTGTGCAGGTTTGTGTCTTTGTGCTGTTCTTCAGAAAGCCCGTTGTTAACTGTGAGGTCTGGAATCTGACACCATGACCTAGAAAACACCCTTTTCTTTGATCTCTAATTTTTTAACTTGAAAAGCAGGAGTGATTTTCTGACACAGTTTGGCTGCTAAAGTTGTGCTGCTACACGATGAGCTCCTGGTGTGCAGCAGGGTGCATAGCAGGGGTGCTGGTTTTCAGAATGATCTAAGCATGACACAGTGAAATAGAGACACCACTGCTGTTGGGAAGAACATCATAATTCTCTCTGTGCTTTCTATTGCCCTCTGGATTTTATTTCTTCGTTCCCCCAGAGGGAAAACGGGGAACTGAGTCACAACAGTTCAGCTGCTTTTGGTCAGACTGAGGTCCCCTGGTGGTGTGGAAGCTTGAAGGTGCTCTTTCTCTTAACACCAGAAGAAACTCATCTCTAATGAGCAGAAGGTTTTGACTTTCCTTCTATCCCTTCATTTCTGCAGCCCTTAAAGATGTGGATAAGTTGTGCCAAGTCTAAGTTGTACCCTTACCTCTCTCTTCTTGAAAAGCAGTGGTGGAAACCTGAGTCCTTTGCCTGCCTTTTCCTGTAGCAGATGTCACAAAAAAACAGAAGTGCCAGAATGGAGATCTAGATATCGAGCATCATATAAAATTTTTGTTAGGAAGGGACCATAACCTCAAGGTTAGATCATATTTTTTGGATAGCACCAGTGAGTTTAGCAAATCTCCATGGACAGGGAGATTTCTGCTGGTGTGCGTATTTCTTTTCCATGTCTCTGATCAGGATTTCCTTCATTAAAACTTTAAACCATTGCCCCTTTCCTTTTCTGCACCTCTGAGAAAATCTTACCCTGTCTTCTTATGTCAGGACGTTGATGGTGAGAAGGCCCCTGAGCCTCCTCTCCCATTTTGTTGAGCCTTTCCACCTCCATTGTGTGCTCCAGCCCCCAGCCATGTGAATTCCTTCCACTTTGTCAACATCTCTCTTGTACTGGGGGCATTCCAAAACTGGACATTGTATACCAGGTGAGGCAGCTGAATAGAGGAGAATAATCTCTTCCTAAGGATTTACAGACTGTGCTCTCAGGAAAGCAATCCAATGTGCATTTAGCTGCCTGGACACCTGTACTGAGGTTGTTCCTTCCCAAATGCAGAACTGATCTTGTGCAGTTTCTGGCAGCCCATTCTTCCAGCTTCTGGATGTCCCTCTGAACAGCAAATCCTCCAGCACCTTGACAGCTCTTCCTCCCCTGTCTGGGGTCATCTGCAAACTTGCTGAGAGCTCCTTGCGTCCCATCAGCCAAGTGTAGATGGGAAATGGTATCAGCTCTGGTACTGGCCCCTGAGAAACATCCCTTGGAACCCTGTGAAATCTCATGCTCAGAAGCACAATTCTGGTTATGCTCAGTTTCTTTCTACCCAAGGGAAAAGAAAATAACTAGAGGAAACAAAGGCTCTTTTTTACTTCAAATGAGAAAATCTAATTCTTAATGTCAGATGGGGGCTTTTTGAATGAGGATTTTCTTTGCTGAGTATTATGGCAATGTAGTAGAGTGGAATTATTGCATAAAAAAGCAGAAAAGGATCATCTTGTAATTTTTTATATGCAATGTGATAGTCAATTTTGTTCTAATTGGCTTACTATTACCTCTCATCTATTTCAGCTCAGCTGCAAAAAGTCAAAAGTACTGCTGCAGTTATTCTTGACAAAATGCCCTTTCAAAGACCAGCTTAAAGCTTCACAGAACCACTGGTATGGAACAGCCAGTACTGGTCCTGGTCTGCCTTATATTGATGTGTCCTTACGCCTGTGGAAGATGAACACGCTGAGCCTCAGATGAGTTTGATTGGCAGAAGGTTGCATGTGCTTGGTTGAAGGATTTGGGGAGAAAGAAGGAGGAGGTTTTCAGCGTGTGGCTGTGGAGAGAAGTGCCTCATCACAGGCTCAGTCCCCTGTGATTCTTTTCACTTAGATCAATTTAATAACCTGACAGATACAAATTTCTTTACTGTCAGCGTGGCACAGCCAATATGAGAGTGAAGGATCAAGCAGAGCTTGGTTGTGTCTCTGGACTCCTCAGCACAGGGATGAGGATGGAATACTGGTGGGAAAAGGTCACTGGCTGATCTTTCAGTGCACCAGGCTGGGCTTGCAGGCTGAACAACATGAAATACCTTGTTTTGATTTGTAAACCGAGCAAGCAGAGAATGAGACCCGTTGGGGGAATAGCTCTGAGACCATGTAATGCCATGGCCGTGCATGGCTTTCATACACAGAGCCAGTACTTCTCCCTTTCCTTTATAAACGTCTTCAAATAGACCAAGATGATTTTTTCTCCTTTTTAATGACTCCCTAGGCAGCTGACTTTTGCTGAGTGGTGGAGATTACAGCTAGAGGAAATCCTCCTCCCCTTGCACATCCCTATGAGCAATATTTTTCCTCTCCTGGGAAAGCACATGTGTGTGCCAGATCTGTCCACTGACCCACCTGGGACCAGCTCGAGGGCTGACTGGGCCACCTGTGTTTCTGTGGATGCTGCTGAGCGGTCACAGTCCAGCCTGCAAGCCCAGCATTTGGCTTTTTAATTGTTATTATTTGAATGCAATCACAGGTGCTGAATGACTGCTTGTGAGGAGTGCAAGAAGATGGTGTTAGCTGCAGTCTGGGCTGGTTAATCATTGATGGACAGGCGATAGCTCCTGGCCTGTCTCCTCCTTCCCTCCCCTCGCTTTCATTCCCTCTTCCCCACATGAAACTTAATTAATATGCCACATTATTGCAGGACAAAACCTGATCTTAAAATATGCAAAATAAAGTTCTCAGTTTTATTTCTTCAATCACCTTGGCAGGGGGTATTTTTAGCCCAATTTCCACATGAATATTGTATCACAAAAGGGCTGATTAAAATGAGGTAACATGACAGGGTTGGCTCGTAGTGAATGGATATGTTATTTATCCTGTTGAAAGGACATTACTGTAACCTTGCCTGCAATCCTACAGAGTGGTTCCCAGTAAGTTATGTGTCATCTAACCTTCCCTGAAATTTATTCCTAACAATTGACATGTAGATTATCAATGCAGCATAAGTCTTTAATATTCTTTTCAGATCGGGGGTGGCAAGTAAGCAACCTTTCAAACAAAAATCGGAGGTGTCCATTGATAAAACTTGAGATACATAACTTAGAATTTTGTTTTAATTCTGGATTTCAGCAGAGGAGTAAAAGAAAAGCATTGAAAGAATTTGGCAGTCAAAAAAAGTAAGCTTTTTGTTCTCTTTTCAAAGAGTTTTGCCTTCACTTTGAGTAAGGTGTTTAATTTCCAAAGCAGATGCCAACTATAGTGTGAGCCTATTATTTTGGGAAAAAAATGACGGTCTTATCTTTTGTATTGAAGATTTAGTTAACCACTGAAAAAGTTTCCTGAGTTAACAGTATCATCACTTCATTGAAATATTGTTCAGCAGTAGACCTTGAAGCACTAAACAGAAGACCCCCAAGGACATCCTTCGCACTTGACACAGTGAGCCACCAGTTTGCCCAGCACACCGGTGGCACAGCTCTACCCCAAATGCAGGGTTTCAGAGTTCTGCTGTGTCACTGGGTGCTCTACAGTGCCACGGGCATCATGCACTGAGGCACAGGGAGGTCGACAATTGCTCATCTCCTGTTCAAGAAACATCTAGGAAATACTGGAATTACAAAATGTATGTGAAATCTCTTTGCAAAAACCTGGTACCAGAGTTCTTGACCAGTGTAGCTTTCTCCTTTAAGGCATCCTGCTCCTCTCCCGTGTTTTCACAGATCTGGTGACTGGGTCTGAAGGAGAATTGCTGTGGTCATTCTGTTCCTAAATATCACAGATACTACTAAAGTTCTTCATTTCTTCACTGGACGCAGTAAATTCTGGTTGATATACCACAGGATTTTCAGAAAAACACTGATTTTGCTTTGAATTTTCCACGTCCTTTAAAAGTCAACCAGCCCTATGATTCATCTTTCATTTCCCATTCTAAGTCCTCTAGGTTTAACCTCTGCCAGTGGATGTCATGCTGATTTTGCTAGAGTGGAGCAGCTTTTCAATGTCAACTAAATGAAAGTAGACTCTAATATCAGTTCTCTGAGCAGATATGGTGACCCAGGTGATGGTTCGTTTTTTTCCATTCTACCTTTCGGTTTGTGCCCAACAGGTGAAGACTAGTTGAGAAAAGGACAAAAATATTCTCTGTAATCAGAGGTGAAGGGCTTTGAGAAAGGCCCCAATGTAGTATTTCTTCCCTCAAAACTGTGACTTGTTTCTCTGCTGACTGAGAATTTAAAAAAAAGGCCAAAGGATATTTGCTGTTCTAATGATAAACAGATACATGGACATTGTGCACTTTCGTTATCAGCTGCTCTTGTGTTAATGATTGATGTAACCAAGGCTGTGCCTTGTTTCTGTAGCTTGGCTGTAAGTTAGGATTGCTGTAGGTAGAGCTAGAGACACATGGGGTGAAGGAAGGGGGAATTCTGGCTGGCAATACAGGCAGGAAGCTGTTTTTTAGCTTTATTTCCTAAGGAAATTAGAATCTGCAGTGCTCTCTCTGTGTCCGTCCACAGTAATTTTTCAAGTTAGTGATTGATTTCAACAGTAATTGAAACAGGATAGAAATCTCAAAAAATAAAAGTGGGCACAGGTGAAGATCTCAGTGGGACAGAGATGGTTTCTCATACCCTTGATGGGGTCACAAGAGACTGGGTGGGAGCCAGGGACAGTACATGGGACAGTAACCATAAGCTTTTGAGGGAAATAGGGCATTTTTTCTTCTCTTGCTTGCAGGAAAACATTTTCTCTGTATGCACATGGGAGGGCATTGTGCAAGGGCAAAGCTGCTGCTGCACTGGGACACAATTTACTGCAAATTTCTCACTTTCCATCCTTTCATTCTCTTTTTGTGAAGGAAAAAGTGCTTGTGGGAGAGGATTCATCTGACTCAAGGTCTGCAGCCGGTGAAGCCAGAGCATCCTTGGGCTGCTTGGGGCTGAGGCTCCTGGTCACGCAGTAACGTGCTGCTGCTTTGGCACAATTATTTTTCCTCATTTGGTCCAACACACAGGGAAGGGAAGTAGGTGCCAAAGAGATGGTTAGGACAAGCTGTTTGTATCTTGTCTTAAATAGGAAACAGTTTCTTCATCCTTGATTTCTTTCTCACTTTATTTGAGCTATATTAAGTGAATGTTATGCACAAGCTATTTTCAGAGAGTGGTAATTATATTAAATTTTCTTCTTCTGGTATTCTTTCATTTTGTAATGTATTCAAATGCTGCTAAGATATTGTCCAGACAAGATGACGATAGAATCTGATCATCTGTTACTGTTTACTAATGAAAGCAAAATTGGAAGATTATGTAGCAACTTTGAAAAGGGTACTTTAACAGTTTTTATTTTATTGGAGTTGCTCTAGTCTATTATTTAACAAACCACTTCTTTATTGCTTAAAGAAGTGATTGCAGTGTTTCACAAGGAACTCATTTTTCTTCAATTTCTATTCACTCATGCAGTGTTCTTCTGATAGCTTTGTGCTCTGCTTTTCATGCTAAATCCTTTTAAAGCAGTTGCTGGATGAAGTGAATTAATGAAATTTGGCATTACAGCCCCTTTCATTGCCTGAAAATACAGGGCCCAACACAACCTGGGTCGAGCACGTGTTACCACTTCAGCACAGGCTGATGTTAAAACTGGCCACTCCTGAGCCTGTAAAACTTTCATCAATACCCTTTATGTAAATGCATAGCCCTTCTTTGGGACACTGCATAAAGCAAATACTAGAACATCTTTTCAGGACCAAATTGGTATTGCTCCAGCAGTGGCCGAAACAAAATATTTGTACCAGAAGAAAAACATGTATCAACAATTGTAAATATTGTAAACGGTGGTAGAACATTGCTGCAGGTTTTTGATCAGACAACCATCAGTTTGCTCTCTGGTGCTATAAATTGTTCTGACATTTCAAATCTAGTGAGTGATATGGTGAAAACTGTATTAATACACATGAAAATCAGCCCTGGTTTGAAACTCTTGGCAGGGATTTCTGCAGGTTAATTGAATTAGAGTCTGTGTGTGCTGCTTCATCCTATCAATTTTTATCTTTTAGTTTTATTGATAGATCATTTGCTTGTGTAGTCAGGAGAAAATGAGAGTCTAACCAGCTTTCTCATTCTTTTTCTGCTGTTCAATCATCAGTGTTTTTTCATTCCTTGTCTATAAGGAATGTGATGAAAATGTTTTCTACATTCCTGTAAACACAACCAGGCAACTTTCATTTAGGCTGCAAAGGTTTGTTAGGTCTAGCTTCAACCTTCCTATTGTATATCTGGATGAAAATAAAATATTCTTGTTTTCTTTATACTTAAGGATATATATGAAAAAATATATATGAATATGTGTGTTTTGCAGAGATAAGAAATTTTGGAATTTTATAGTTGTGAATTCAAGGTGTAGCAAATGACTTCTATTTGCTGCACAAGCTGTCAAAGGAACTTTTACAGAGGTTAGGAATGGAAGGTAGAGGGGTAACAGTGGCAGTGTAACCTGTCATTGTCTCTGCAAGGCAGCTCTTAAAAAAAGGATTGTCCTTTATATATCCCCAAGTCTGCAGTGAATGAAAAGCAGTCCTGAACAGAAGTTGGCAGTCAGTGGAACATGGAGAAAGCGGGGAGGGGGTCTTTCTTCAACGCCTTCTTCATTCTGATTGTTTTTTCACTCCCTCTGTGAAGTGAGAGAACTTACTGCCTCTTGCTCCTTCCTGGCACCAGGAGCCTGGCATGTGCCAGGGAGGGACCTGCTGCAGGGACAGAGCAGGCTGGGGTGTGACTGGGGTGGTGCAGCTGTCACAGCCTGATGTGGGTGTCCTGAGGGAGCTCAGCGGGGACAGAAACCTCCCACAGAGCAGAAGGGCAGAAGCTCACTCGATGAGCGTTTTCAGTACAAATACAGACTGTGAAAGCAGGGCCTCGTGATCCTTCTGCCTTTTGGTGTTCTAAGCAGGAGGTGTCAGAAAAGTTACCACAGGGATGACTGGCTTGTGGCAGCCAAATGTTCATAGCAAAGTTGCTTTTTGATCCTTCCATCTTGGCTCTTCCTATTGTTGTGAAACAGAATTCACCAAGCACTGAATCGTTCACCCATGGTAGGGGATGTGAGCTGGGATCAGACTGCTGTGAGAGAGGGTGGTTTTACATATTGATGATGCATTGTTGCAGAAACAATCCTGCTCAGTTCAGGGAGAGCTGCAGGTCCAGCCCCCCGGTCTGTGCTCTTGAGAATCAGCTGTTGGCACAAGCTTTTGGAATTTTTCACAGGTTGCCTAGAGAGGTGGTGGATGCTCCATCCCTGGAAAAAATCAAGATCAGGCTGGATAGGACTGTGAGCAGCCTATTCTAGTAGAAGGTGTCCCTGGTCGTTGAAGGGGGGTTGGACTGGGTGACCTTTAATGGTCTCTTCCAACCCAAACAATCCAACAATTCTTAAACCGGCTTGAAAGTCTTTGCCACCAAAGAGACATTTTATACTCAATGCCGTGTTTCACTTACCTGAAAGACAAGCCCACTGCAGGGCTATTTAGCAACCTGCTTGCTTTTGTCCTTGCTGTTGGTGTCTCAATGTTTCTCTTAGCTGTCAGGTCCCAGGCTCTGGCTTTTTGCAAGCCGAAAAGCAAAAGTGTGTTCAGTTCTGTACTGTGCTCTGGGGGATTCATAAATTGGTGTGTTTCATCAGACAGTATTTGTTCCCTCCTCTCAACTCCCAGCTCTATACTCATGGCATGTCCATTTTGCACTCACAGGTTGATAAAAGTTGGATACAGAGATGAGGTTGCCCTGTCCTGGTCTGAAGGTGAGCCTGGGAGGGGAGAGTCATGCTCCAGGTTATCATCAGCTTCCCAGCCCTCCTGCTCAAGGAATGCAGTGGATGTCTACAAGCAGAGTGTGTAGTGTTGTGATGTTGCTACAATGCTCAGGAGCAATTCTTGTGGAATGCTGAAAGGCACTTTTAATAAAACCCCAACAATCTACCACAAGCTTTTTTTGAGGAGCTGGGTTGCCACTGGGGTAGTCACTCTAATGGAACTGGAAAGGTGTCGTGCTGCAGTTGTTTTCACATTTGTGTGGCCTCTCTTCATTATTTTACTTTTACTGGGTCCACTATTGTATTTCCCAGTTGGAGCTAAACACTCCTGAGCCCTGGGGATTTTTTGCAGTTATTGCCACTGACAGAGCAAACAGGAGTGAGGAATCTGAGCTGTTTCTACAGAGGCTGTATATAACGCAATGCCCGTGAAGCACTGGGCATAATAACCATAACATGAAAAACGAGCTATTGATTCTTTGCCCACTTCCAGGGAATGAAAAATTTCCTCCCAATCTGTAATCCAGTGCACGGAGAACATCATCCTCTCGAGTGCTTGTCCGTTGAGGTCTGACTCCATTCTATGGGCACCATTTAGTTTAGACTAATGAAAAAATGAGTGTATTTGAGGAAGAAGCTGCTCATAGGCTTATTTAGTGTCTGTGCAGTGTAATCTGTGCTATGATTGCATGGCACTTAGGCCTGCAAGGGGCTGTTTTGACTTTGGGTGGTTACCGGTCCCGCCTTGCATCTCAGGGAGCAGCCAGGGCTGAATCATGGAAAGCATCAAGGGGCAATTTGGCATCCTTACTCATTCTGAGCATTGTTTCAACCCCTGCATAAATATCCTACTTGATGTGAGCAAAGATGTCACAGTTTAGGTGATTTTGGCCTAATCATACTGGAAATGTTCAGGCAAGATCAGGCCCCAGTCCTCTGTCATACGCAGAGACAATGTGAATAGCAATCCATCCATCCATCCATTCATCCTCATGAGCTAAAATGCAGATGTTTCCTTTGATGTGATCAACCATTTAGTCATTCTTGAAATTTTCCTTTTGGTTCTCATTGCTGGGATTTTCAACACTGTCCAGTGCAGGCTGGCTCTGATCTCTTTTGTATGCCTTGGCCTGGGAGATCGTGACCCTGCCACAAGGATTGACACCAGTTTTGCTTCCCATGACATCCCTCTCATTGGCTTTAGATCCCAATTTACAGGGCAAATAGCCCACACAAAGCAATATTAGTTCTTGGTGGGCAGCTGAAAGAGAAGCACCATGTGGATATCAGCAAAACTTGGCTGTTTGTCTTGCCAGCGTCAGTGCCAGCATTTTCTTTGGTTGGCTCCATGCAGATCTGGGACCTTGTGTTTCATTTGGAATTTTGCTCGGGACTCAACCCAAGGTTGAGAGATGATGCTGCCAAGTTTTCTCTGGTTTTGTGTCAAGAGCAACTTTGGATTGAAGCTGGAATCGAACCAGGCACGTGACCTAACTCCTCTACTGTCTCCTACATTGAGGAAAGCCAGTCCTGTCTAGCCAAAATGGAGTCAGACAGAGGGTGCTATGGGTTCCTGGTGTAAGATCAAAGTAGCATCCATGGAGGTTTTCACTCTCCCATTTACTCTCAGTCTCACAAAAGAAATTTTGTGGAACAAACCTTCAAGCGAAGGTCATGAATGTTCTTTGTTCCCCTCTCCCTTTCTGAAGCAGTGGGTTAGAAGATGACTCTGCCTTTTTTGAGTGTGTGATTCAAAGAAAAGGATGCAAAAGCAGTGATTGAACCTCAGTGGTTGAATGCCAGGTGCCTGGAACTGCTTCATCTCCACAGTCTGGGGGAGAGGTCCCCAAAAGCAGCAGCTTTGAAATCTTTGTAATATTTTTCTGGGCACTGAGCAAAAGGCTGTCACCTGAGGGTAATATATAAGAAGCCAAGTAAATTGTTTGATGTGTCAGCATTTCTGTTGATACAAATAATTAATGAGAAAATTGATTTTTGGACCAAATTCCTTCTCTCAAGGAGAGAGATTTTCTCACTAAAGCTATCTTGCTCTGTATATAGGTATTTCTGCACTATTTGCCACATACCAAAAAGAGGCATTGTGAAAGAGGATTGGGATGGCATTTTTAAGCCTGTTTTCAACAAAATCCATAGCATGAAATTCTTGAATGTGAGCATGGCTCTGTGTAACCCCACAAAGAATTGGGAGGGACAGGCAAACGACCTCTCTGTATCTGCAAACACCTTTTCTGTGCCTTGCTGTTGCCTCCCTTAGATCTTCATCCCTTCATTGGCTCGTGTCTGAGTGCTGCTGTGCTGAACGTCTCTGCCTTGACACTGGGTCCAGAACCAGAAAACCCCTTCCATGGTCTTCTGCTGAGCTTTGCCTTAGCACAGAGGGTACACCTTGGGCATGGGCCATTAGGTTTAGTGTTCCCAGCTGGAGCTCCTGTTACTTTTGCTCATGCAAAATACCTCTGCTGTTGACAGGAATTAATTTGCCCAAACTGGGAAGAACCAAGAGAGATGTTTAAGAGTATATATTTTTTTTGGATGGAGATATAACTTCCACCTATTCATAACCAACAAGACTTATTTTCAGCATTTGGATGCAGAATAATAAACAGGCAGGGGGAAAAACAAAGCCACCTCAAACTCTGTTTTCAAATGTATAGAGAAATCAGTGCATTTCGTGGAGTTTCAGCTCTCATTTCATAGCAGTGTGTGTTTCTGAGCTCAGCGCTGAATCAATCTATTTGCTTTCCATCTTGGGCTGCCTTTCAAGCAATACCTGACCAATTCTGATCAGCCTGGAGAGATGCGATATGTGACCTACCCCCTCGACTGGCAGCAAATCAGGCTCCACACTTCTATTTTTAGAAGTCTGGTTTCTGTGTTAGGCTCCTGGAATTCTGCATTTGCTTCATCTGGAGTACCGCAAAAATCTTTTGATTAATTTTAGAGGCAAAGCTCCTTGGAATAAAATTTGCTTTAATAATGGAAGTGCATTAAAAATTTATATGAGAAGTGGGAATTTATGTCTCTCTGGGAGCTGAGATTTAAATACAATCTTACCTGAAACAGACTTTCAAGATGTAATAAACACCAGAGTCTCGTTGGACATCTGAACCCTGTTGGGGTCTCCATTCCCATCCTGTTTAAAAGCCTTTCTGGCAGGAGATGGTGTCCCGCTCATAGCTTTCCCCTGTTCTCTAGCATAACTAAACACACTCCCTCTTGGTGAAATGAAAGCCTCTTACCTCTCTTGTTTCCATCTTTCTGACCACTTCTCCTGCTGATCTCCGCTGAGTCTTACAGTGTGGGCCAAACCCAAAGCTGTGTTGGAGCTGAAACTCCAGCAGGGCTGCCTGGAATGGAGTGATGCCCTCTCAGACTCTCTTGAACATCAGCACAGCCCAGAGGAGCCTCTGGTATTTTGCTTCACAAGCCACTTGTGCCTGGTTACACAATCTGGACCAGAGCTGCTGGTCCCCAAGCCAGGTTTTTGGGAAGGTTTCTTTTTTTAGCCTCTAGATATTTATATTTGCATTCTCTTGCTGAAGATTTCTGTATTAGCATTTTATCCTCATCTTCAGTGAATTGCATTTTGCTGATTTTTGGGCTGTTATCAAAATCCTATTGAATTTTATTATCTGCTCCCAATCATCAGTAGCACCTTCTAAGTTGAATAAGTTTTCCTCAATTTTTTAGATTATTTTTTCCCCACCTCCTCAAACTTAAATTCTCAACAGAAATTTTGGCTAGATCTCAGAGCTCACCCTCATGGGTTTCATCTCTTTGAAATATTTCTGGAAAAATAAATACCACATTTTCAGTGATCTCTCTCTGAAGCCATGTTTTGTATTATCTTTAAATGACATAAATTACACACAGATTCAGATCACAAATGGAAAGACAGACAGTGAAGTGCTATGGCAAAGGCTGTCGCTGTTCTTCTTCCATCCCATTTGAAAGCAGGAAATTCTCTGATTATCAATAATTATTGTCTGGGTCAGCTCGATTTTGTAGCCCTGCCTCAGCCAGCCTTTTGAGTTCACAGTGAGGGTTTAAAAGCAGGTAACCTATATAAATGTTATATCTGTGACAATATGAAACAGGCACCCTGAGGTAGTAGGTATTTTTGAATTTGGGTTTAGGAAAATGAAAGAAGAGATGATGTCATTTAATTCTGGGGTCTGAACACAAGGCTGAGAATCCTGAGCCTTAAAACTTTGCACCTGGCTCTGTGACTTGGCATTACAAAAGGGAAATGGTGTTTTATATCAATTTGTCTTTTTTTTTTAAATAAGATGTGTGTGGGCAAAATGCACTAATTTACCACTGTGAAGGGATAACATTTTTTAAACTTACTTGTGCCCACACAAATTGAAATGGAAACTATTATTTTAGCATTAAGCATTGACTCTTTTTTTTGTTACAACACAAGGTACTCTTTCTCAATGAGTCCTGGCCCTAAATCAGATTTCAGTCTTACAAATCAATCTTATTTTTTCTTCCAACTATCTTTTATTCTTGTTTGTTTCTTGCCTTTTACAACCCTTCCAAAAATCTATTTAGTTTTTGTGTTCTGCTTAATATACTCTCCCCATACTCAATTTTTCAGAGGTTAAGAACATTCTGATTGAAGTTTCCATCAGTTCAGAAAAAGGCAAAAATGATAAACTGGGGAAATTGAGGGTATTTTTAAATTTAAAAGGCTAATTTAGGCTAAATGGAAAATGGGTGTGAACAACTGCCCTAGCATTTTCACAATACCCAACCAGATGCTGTCTGAAAAAGAAATAGTCTTAATATCCTCATTTCTTTTTATCCTAAAACATTGGCAGGTATTGATATAGGAGGCAAACTAACTTATTTGTACTAAATTGGGCAGTTCACTCTGCACAAAAGGCTTTCAGCTGCAGTTGCATAAAACATGGTACAAAGGCCCCTGGATCCTGGAAAGCAGTGTGTGAAATTGCCTCGCAACCACAGGTTTGGCAAATTACTGTTTGCCTGTAAATATCACCCACTTCTGAGCTGGTTTTTACTGAGATTTTTCTGTCCAACTCCTCTCACTTCCAGGGGTCAGAGTGGAGTAATTGCATCTAAAATTTGAGAGCTCAGGACTTGGAGTAAGGAGTGTGGTGCTCTGCTCTGAAGAGCCTCTCAGGCAACTCATTTGAGGTACAGGAGAAAAAAATAACAAACCACCACCACCACCACAAAAAAAAAAAAAAAAAACCCAAACCAAACCCCACAAACAACCCCCCAGAAAACCAGCACAGCGAAATGCTTTGAATATTTGCCCAGAGATAAAATTGGGTTTTGCCATGGTAGCAATGATTTGAATGGGAGGAGAAAATTTAGTCTTGGTTAAGGTTGTTCTCTTGAAAATGCTGTAGATTTAAATCCCCTATAGAGATGATTGTCATAACAGCAAAGAGGCTCCACTTAAAGATTTTCTATGGAAGTGAGAAAACTTTGGGTACCAAGATTGCCTTTTTTTCTGATGTATTTTTAGCACTGATCATTATCTTTTAAGAACAGGAATGAAACATTGGGTAGGATATGCCAATTTGTTTTTATTTTATACCTTATGAATATGCCCTTTGTGTAGCTGAAGCTTCCTGCTTATCTCAGTTAAAGCCCTCTCCAAGGATCAGTCCTTCTTCCATCCCTGACTGTGCTGTAGTCAGTAGTCATCTCATTTAGGATTTTTTTTTCCCCCATGATATATCCATTCTGAAATACTCATCCTGTTGCTAAGAGCACAGTCTATTATCAAATTCAGTCTCTAGACAAGCAGACACAGTGAATGACTGGCCTGATTCAGCTCTGTTAATTCATTAACTACACAGATGTACAGCAGTTGCACAAATATATTATTATTGCAGGTAACACCAGAATTAAGTCTACAAAAAAGCCATCCCACAGTACTTGGAAGGTTCAATCAATCTATGGAATGAATAGATTCCCTCAATAGATATTTGAGGTCATATTCTGGAACTGTTAATATCAAGAAAATTCATTCTGGTGAACTTACGGAAAGTTCAGTCACTTTCTGCTATCAGGGTTTTGATCCAATTCCATTTCACAAAGAAAATTATCTTAGATTTAGTTGGCTAGCACAAGTCATACTAAGGATGATGATCAGTTGACTTTGTGCATGAACTTTGTTGATCTGCTAAAGGCCTTTGCAAGATGCATCACATAAGACCAAAAAAAAAAAAAAGGCATTAGGAAATCAAAAGAGGAAGGAAAAAAGAGCCCACTATGTGGTGTTTGAGTTTCTCTTTTGTAGCATGATTTATTGGTCTCTCAGTTTTGTTTCAGGCCCCAGCATGGATGACAGTAGCTTACAGTGAGCCCGCAAGGCTGGCTTGACAGAGATGCATGGGAGATCTGTAATGTGGAGCAAGCTGGAAGGAAAGGTGGCTGAGAGTTCAGGGAAATAAGGCAGCCTTTTTTCTTTCTCTTTCCTTGTTTCTTTCTCTTCTTCCTTTTGTTTTTGTTGGAGTTTGTGCATAACACCACACATTTGCTAAACCATTTGTTTTCCCTAGGCTATTGAAAGTTTGTATCTGCTTGTCCTCATTATATTTTGGCATTGCTTACTACTTACACAGAAATATAACTTCATGCCCCTGATTTCTCTTTAATGACCAATAAGCCATGAATCAGCAGCAAGATAAACAAGTTCCAAGAGTATTGCCATGCATTGTTATTTATCTTTACAGTGGATGTGAAACAAGATGAATTACAGAAACCCCACCTACACTTGTGACACCTACATATTTCTCAACCGTTCTTATGCCCATGGTATCTGAAAATGGATTTGGTGTCAGAAATGTGCCTTCAAAATATTGATAACAATAAAAAGGCAGCCCACTGAATTACTGTTAAGGTTGTGACTGTAGGAGTTTGTGCGTAATTAGCTCACTTGTGGATTATAGGTATAGATATAGATATTAATCTCCTTTGATTTGAAATGCCTGAAAGTCCAGGCTCTGTCCACTGTCAGTGGAGTGAGATGTACAGTCCCAGGGAAATTCTTCCCATCCTGCAAGAGCTGCCCAGGATAGGTAGAGTGGAAATACATTTGGAAGCATATTTATCTCCATGAACTTAGAGAGGATGTTGGTTTTGCACGGCTGCAGTTTGAGGTGATTAATCCTATTGATGGGAATGGTTGTATTAGTTTATATGCCTTTTATGTGGAAGACATTGCAATTGCATTTGTTTTATGGGGCAGGTCTGAGGAAGAAGTTTATTCTACCTGACCAAAGAACCCTCCTGTGTGGAACTGCACACAGAGATTCAGCAGAAATGAAGGACAGATCATCAACTCTCTTTGTCATAGCCCACTGAGTGTCACTCAGCTACAATATTACCAGCCTGAAGACATTAGGGATATATGTTTCAGTCTTCCAGGAATTCAAATGTGGGCTTCAGGCAGAAAAAGAAGCAAGAAAAATCCTGGTGCCCATGCCCATGGGCTATGTTAAATTACTATGTAGGTGGAGTTCCTTCGGGACATCCTATCCTCCCATCTTCCAGAGAAAGTTGAAAAATCCCAAAGCATGGGAGGCACAGTCTGTGCTCTAGCATGGCTGCTGATTAAAAATAGCAACAGCTGTCTCACATGATGCTCTCCTGGCCCTCATCTCCTGGTTTTCATTAAAATGCAGAATTTGTTGCTGCTGCATGTGACACCCCTTGGAGGAGAGGCTGTGGTTGCTCTGTGTGGCTCTTTCTTCCTTCTTGATATTCCCATCATGGC
>VYXC01009482.1:37930-72523 GCA_013397175.1 Platysteira castanea | reverse complement strand
GGTGGGGGAGGACAATTCAACGGGAATTGTTTGAAGCAAAGGCAAGATTATGATTTTCCACAGCAAATGAAAGTCTTGGCATTGTCAGACAATAACTCATCCTGGGTTCTTTTGGCAGATTGGCTCAATGATGGCTGATGAGGGCTCTGTAGCCACAGTGGCAGTGAATCTGTCAGAATCATTGCAAATGAGTTCTACTCCAAATAAAGCGATGGAGACTTTTTTTTTTCTCTTTTTCAGTGAAACCTCTGTGACTGATGCCACAGCCTGGTCTGGCGTGACTAAAAATTCGCTCTGTCCATTTTCACTCAATAGCGCCTTTTTAGCCTCACAATGTCCTTTTAATGAAACCATTTAGGAAAATGATTCTATTTTGCAGTAATGCTGGCAGGCCAGGGAGGTTCACGCTTGTAAAGCAAACTGGCTCCTACACTGACCAAATCACTTCTGCAATACACTCTTGGAGAAGGCATTTATCACTAAGTGTTTGTTAGCACAGAGAGAACCCAAGCTGTTTCTAAACCTTTGCAAATCTAATACCGACAAGGCTTACCCTAGAATATCTTTTTTAGGAGGTGAACTCAGGAGCTATTAAGAGGCCAGGGTATTGTTAGCAGAGAGAAGAAAATAAAATACATGCTGAAAAGAGAAAATAAGATTAAAGATAATAGTTCTGCTGTAGGGGCCCCTTTAGGCGATCTGGAGAAAGAGAATAAGGTTTGTAATATTCTACTCTTTCTCTCATAGCCTAGAGAAGTCTTCATGTGCAAAATATTTTTAATCTTGTTTTCTATTCCAAGACTCTGTTTCACAAAGTCATTTTTATGCATCCCAGTATAAACACTGCAGCAGATTTAAGAGGGATTTTGTGTCTGTCAAAATTAAGTGCATCAGTCTGTGTGCAAGGCTGGGAAATGTTGGGAGGCAATCATAGTGGAAAATAAACATACAAAAAAGGCAAACATCAAGTAAGGAAAGTTTTATTTCTCAGATAACTGACTTTATTCCCAAGGCTGACTAGTGACGAAGAGAGAGGTTATTCAGTGGTTATCACAGACAATGGATGACTGGGGCTTTGGGGTTCTTTTTCTTTGCTGACTCATTTTCTGGCCTTTAATGAGTCAAACTCTGTGTCATTGTAGTCTGCAAAAATGGGTGGAATAAGGATGTGTGTCCCAGCAGGATTCTGAGTCTTAATTGACGTGGGTAAAATATTCTGATATTTTTGTTTGAAGATACCAAAATGAAAATAGCATCACTAAGGGAAGCACCAGGGCTTTCTGTATGAACACTTCTGTGTGGAACCACACCCTTGTGGACCTAAATCTTCTGGATTTTCTTTGCTCTCCCTTAGTTTTTATACTTCGTGGATTATGCAGACAGCTGAATGGTTCCACTACTGCATTCGGCAATTCCACTCGAATCAGACATTTATGTCTTCCCATGTTTCTCTGTCATTCTCTAGCAGGAACACTTTTATATTGAAATTTAAGGTTTACCCTAACTGAGCTTTCTCCTTGACAGCTGCTGTAAGTCTGCTTTTGTGTATGTTGCTTGTTAAGTCCCTTTCACATGAAAGTCTGCGACAAAATTCCATTGATTTTCGGTAGGGCAGGATCAAACTCAATATTAAGAAAACTCCATTTCCTGCTAATAATCTGTTTTGTCTCCAGACAATTTGCAGAGTTGTCTTTAAAACAGATGTCTAAATCTGATCGTCTGCTTGTTTTGTTCTCTCTAAATAACCTGCAAAAAAATTGCATTTATAAGGCTCAGTCCTGCAGATTTTTATCTGTGCCGCTGCTGCTCATTCAAAGGTGACCTTTTTTGTAAATCAGGATTTCTTCTTAGAATGAAGGCTGGCAGAATCAAGCACTAAAATTCTCACAGCCATTTGTATTTCAGACCAAATTTCATGTCAGTCACCTGATGTGTTTGCTTTGACTGCAACAAAGCCTGGCAAATAGAAAGTAGATGAGTTAATAGTGAAATCAACTAAATCAGGAAATTTTTAAGAGATGCTAAAAGAAAAAAAAGGTCTTAGGCACATAGAGATGATGGCTTGAATGAGAGAGCATTTCTGTCCCATTGGATGGCACTTGGATTACGTGGTCAGTAATGCTTTGTGCAGCACCAGCCCCATTCCAAGCAATAGCCTATAAATTGTATTAAACAGAATATAAATAGGATCTACAAGTGATTTCCAAATAGGGATTGTATAATTCAAATCAAGGGAAGCACTAAGAAGGAGGGGTAGACACTGTGAAGCAGAGACATGGTTATGGTGCAAGTTCCAGGAAAGAGACACTGAAGTGGTGAGTGTTTCTTGCAGCATCCTTGATGAGATGCTGAGAGGTTCAGGGCTGGGCAAACACAAATCATAGGAGAAAAACTGGCAGAGATGTGGGGCCATATTCAGACTGTTTTTCTACAGGAGCCTATCTTTAGCATCTGAATTTGGGAAAGTGTTCAGTGATTCAGGCCACCTACAATCCAGTGCTGCCAGACCAGGTTGGCAGTGCTGTCAGTGCAGAAGAGCAGTCATGATACCTAAATTAGCTAGTGGGAGCAGATTATTCTGAATAGAGCCCTGAATTTAGGAATGGAAGGAAGTTCTTGTATGGTTTAACTAAAAAATGTTTTGAAACAGCTGGAGACCCAAAAGGATGGAAGTCTGCAGATTGCTTGGCTCTGATTTCCTAATTTAATAGCTGTGGAGGAACATGAAAATCTGGTTAACTTTAAGGTAAAATTTAGTGGAAAAAATATAAGGAGAAAATAGGAAGTAATGGTGCTTTCCCCAGTGCCCATGCATATTTTGGGCAAGGATTGAGTCATGCACAATGGGAAAATCCTAAGTGTTCAGTCAGGAACCATAAAACAGAAGTGAAATGAACTGCAGGAAAAAAGTCCTTGTATTGCAGCAGGATTTTTTTTAGCTGATAATGGTGATGCCAATGAATATATTTAGCAGAACTCACTTATTCACTGCTGCTCTTTATCTTTCTCATATGGTTCCTTGTTGTCGAGGTGGTTTTGCATTGTTTTGCTTTTTTCAGTTTTATGTTGCTTTTAACCCATTGTCACACTCTAAAATTTTAGCACTTCTTATAATTACAGACATGTTTTAATTGTCCCATGCGGGTCCATTATGCTCACTCATCCTTGTTTGGGTTTCTTCCCCCTTCTTTAGTTGGTGTGTTGTTAGAGTTGTGTTCAATAATGTCTAATGAATTTCATGGGTGAATAAAAAAAGCTTGTGCAAATAGGAGACAAAGAATAGAGAAAATGGGGATGCTTGAGCTCAGAAGCGTAGGAAAAGCTAAGAAAACTAGAATTAAACATGCATTACACAATTCTCTTGCATACCTCTGACAAAGATGATTTTAGCCTCTCGATTTAAAAAAAAAGAAAAAAATTGGAAGTTTGTGGGTGGTTTTCTAATGGCTCAGTGGGTTTTAGCTGACTAATACTCTGAGTCTTAAAGAATATGAGCAAAGTACTGTTATCTGTGTTGCAGTTTAACTGTGTAGCACTCACTCCCCTCTCCTTGGGGGGATGGGGAGGAGAGTAGGGAAAGGTAAGATCCATGGGTTGAGATAAAAGCAGTTTAATAATTGAAATAAAGTAAAATACAATAATAACAATAGCAATCCCACCAACAAAACCAGGAATAATTAAAACAGTGAAAAGCAGAGAGAGGAATAAAACCCAGGAAAGACAAGTGATGCACAATACAGAGTCCCAAATCCAGGGGGAAACCTCATCAGATATTTTTCTGTAGTGGGAGCTCTGAGGTCAAGCAGGTGAATGCTGTCAGTCTCTGATCCCACACTGATTGGCTTAAAGAGGCACAAGAAGATCTGCCTGGTTTTGAATGGGTCAATATAACGAGATTTCTGATTTTCCCCACTGTAAATGGAAGGAGTGAGGCGGGTCAGAAAGCTCTGGACATATTCAGCTGTAGGTGAGGAATTTGTGACAGTAGAGATCTGCCTCTGGGATGTGCCTGTGGGCAGATGGTGTCCACACAAGCCTTGACGATCACTCAGAAATTGGACTGAACTTCTTTCAAAAGAGGAAATTAATGAATGGCATTCACAGTGCTGCTGCTCTCGCTTCCCAGGCAGAAGCCAACCTTGTCAAATGGTGAAACAAAAGAAAGATCAAACAGCTCTCTCTCATTTAGTGTCGTTATCAAGACAGAGGTTGCTGTCAAGAAGCCCAAAAGACTTTTGGTATTTATTTTACATGGAAGGTTTGAGGAGGTTTTGGTGAAAGGTGGTGGTAAATAAAAGGCATTTTATGATGGAGTCAGAGCTCAAAAGACTCACTGGAGTCCTGTATGTCTTCTTTCCCGTAGCAACTGGGCCAGCATCTCTGCCTGGGAGTGTATAATGGACATCTAATCTCTTCCAAGCAAACCAAAATTATCTTTTCTCAGCCCACTTGAGGTAATGGCTGGTATTTCAGGCATCATTCATGCACTGTGTGGGTGCACACTGTGTTAATCATTAAGTGTGGAAATGACCAGTTAAATACATGAAGCATTAAGTGTTCCACCTTGTCTCCTCAACAACTTCCCACCAGGGGCAGCTAGATCTGTCCCACTGGACTCTGCCTGACAGTGCTGCTATTTGTGATGCACAGGAACGTCTTTCACTTGACATTTTTATTTGCTAACTTTGATCTCAGCTTTAGCATTTTGGAGAGACTGACACTATAACTTTTTTTCTCAACTCAGTCATTACATGAGGAGAAATACCACCAGGAGGTCATAACGTGCTGCTCCATCTGCTCTGTCCTGCCCTATGTCCTCATCTGGATTCGCAAATCAGGTCATGGACATAAATGTTACATGGGAGCCAGAACATAGGAATTACAATAGCAGGTCAGAGCAGTTGTCTGCCCTGTCTGGGAACCTGTCTGGCAGAGTTGGCACCATAGGTCTTAGAAAAAGGAGCCTGGAGGAGAGTAGGATTGTACATGTGCTGGGAAGATGAATGGTGGTTCTGTGCTTTCATATGTCTGTGTTCAGGACATCCTGAAAAGGACAGGAATTACCACAGGCCCTGGCCCCTGGAACCATTTTGTGGGAGCAAAACAAAAACTAAATGTGTGATCATTCCTGTATGGGAAAAAAAGAGTGTTTGCATTGCTGACTTTCTTTTCTCCTTCAGTCTCCCCAAATGTCTTTTGAATTTGTTCACCAATTTTATGCAATTTGATAGAGAGGTAGAGAGCTCAGTGACAACTGAATTCCTGCAAATTTGTGAATCTGAAGGAGAGGAGACAGACTTGAGGGAATGAGGGAAAGGCACTTACGAGCAAGTTGCAGTTTGGGCAAAAACCTTTGCAGGAACCACCAAGCTCATGTCATAGAAGGTGAAAATGTCCCTTGGAAGGGGCTGCTGGAAGTCCTCCAGCCCGAAGTGTATCGGGTCATCTTTGCCTGGAATGAGTCTCAAATACCTCTAAGGCTGGAGATTTGACCAGGGAGCAGAGATCTGGTCCCTGGATGGCCATTTCCAGCACTTCACTACTCTGCAAGTGAAGAATCATTTCCTGATACCCAGTCTGAACCTCCAAATTCTGGTCTTTTGCCCATGATTGAGAAGCCCTTGTCTCCATCATCTTTGCAACTCCCCTTGGAGTAGTGGTAGGCTGAGATTACAGTCCCCCTTAGCCTCCCCTTCACAAAAGAAGCTGACGTTGAGTCAGTCAGCTACAAGAAAAAGAACTTGTAGGTGACCAGTACCCTTGGAATTACTTTTTCTTTTCTAAATGCAAAAGACAGAGGGATGAGAATAAGATATTCCTTCACTTACTGCAAAAACGCATAAATACAGCACTGCAATGCATTGATCTCTACTTCTTCCTGTAGTCCTAGAAGAGTAACAGCCACTGCTACAAGAACAACTACAAATGCTTTCTTTCTGGACAAGTGGTGTGAGCATTACAGAACAGAAATCAGTCATCTGTCTGCCAACATTATCTATTCCATGGGGAGTTCAGATACTGTTCTCTCTAGTGCAGTTTCAAATCAGCACCTCATTTGCAGAGTTTATGTAATGCCTCATTGATCTACCATAGTGGCTCCTTAATGTTTGGAGGTTTGAGTTTCAGTAGATGGGTTTTAAATAATTGCAACATTGCAAACTTAATTGTTTTGTCGTTTCTCCCATCACTTTTAAAAAATCATTAAAGTATTTCCATTTTATTTTTTACACAGAGATTTGTAACAGCTGTTGGTTACACAGGAAAATACAGGCACCAAGAAAAATGGGTAATGTCAAAGCAATGTAGAAATTTGCAGTATTTCTGATTAAATGTCAATTTGCACTGTTTGGGCCAGCAATGGGATAGGCTTTAGCAACCCTATTCCACTGCAAGCTAAGAAGGTTCCACTTGATGGCTTTTGTATTGTTTATCCTCAAAGTTGTACTCTCTCCTCTATTTCCAAATGAAAAGGGATGCTTTCAGCAGTAAATTCAGGAGGTGAGTGCAGCTGGAAGAGGCAGCCAACAGATGAGCAGTTTCTATGCTTTCCTTTGAGGTCTCCTCGGAACCCCTAGGGCTGTTGGAGGTCTCCTGGGAACTCTTCAAGGATTTTCAAGGGTGCTGGGTTGGGATTTTCAGGGTTGGGAAAGGATAGCTACAGGAGGCCTGTGTTCCAGCAGGCTCTAGCAGCTTCTTCCAGCCATTCCTGATCAGTGTGTTTCGAGTTTCTTTTTTTCCAGGGAAGATCAAGCACTCTTTCAGCAGGTGCTATGAAGAAGCCTATATGGCTGCTGGGCTAAAAGCACAGCTCCCATGTGCAGCAGCTGGTGCAGAAGTGCTCCAGAAAGAGGGTGACTGGTTCTTCTCCAAGACCCTGAAGCTACAAAAAGCTTCATTTCCTGGCTGCACTGAAGGATGTGCTGGGAATCTGTGCTAATCAGATTGGGAAATGAAGATTTCTGTGATGGAAAACGCAGAAATTTGTGACTTCTGGCCTCTGGAGGAAGGCTCCTGCTCCACCTGCAGATCTGCAACTCCAGAACAGCTTCTGGGTGTGGATGAGGGGCTGGGAGCTCTGTCCAGTGCAGCATCTGAGCCAGCTGAGGCTGAGAAGGGTGGCTGATAGCAGCAGGCAACTCCCTCCTGTGGGGGTTGTAGTTCCCATCTCTCAGCCTGACCTGCTGTCCTGGGATGCTTTCTGCTGACCAGTGGCTCAGTTCTGGAGTGTTGTAGACTGACTGCTGAGGCCTGTCCAGCCCCTGGGCTATTGTCCACTTCCAAGTGGACACCAGTGATCTAGTCAAGGAAACCTGGAGCATCTGGTATTTCCAGATGATTTCACAGGTTGTGGTTGAGCATATGTGGCCCAGATTTTTGTTTTCTGTTTTCTCCTTAAGTGAGGAGGGCCAGAGGAGAAGTGGACAGATCCTATAGGTCAGCAGGTGCTGTCAGCAGTGAGGATCTGGCTTTCATGACTATGGGATCTTCTTTGGGAGTGAAAGATGACTACAGAGAGACAGGATCTGCCTGGCCAAGTGGGGCGAAAAATAGTAACAGGAATGACAGGCGAGGGCAGCAAGGATCCACAGCGGGTTTTGCACTTTACATGAGAGTGGAGGCAGAATTGATGGAGCTCTGCCTTGAGATGGATGATGGATCAGCTGGGAGCTGCTGGGTCACTCTCAGAGAGCAGAGTTGTGCAGCTGGTGCAGTGGTGAGTATTTACAACAGACTGACAGTGAAGGAAGAAGGAGATGAGGCCTTCTTTGGACGGTGGGAAGAAGGCACCCCAGAGAAAGGGATTTTATTCACGTGTGTAAATATCTGATGGGAGGATGTAGAGACAGAGCCAGATTCTCAGTGGTATCCAGTGAAAGGACAAGAGGTGATGGGCATGAGTTAAAATTTAGGAAATGCCATTTAAACATAAGAAAACTTTTTTTAAATGGGGGTGTCTGAAAGCTGACACTGGCTGCCCAGAGAGGTTGTGGACTCCGCTTCCTTGTAGTTATTCAAACCTGGGCAAACTGCTCTGGCTGACCCTGCTTTGAGCATAGGTTGGCCTGGATGATGCTCAGAGGTCCCTACCAGCCTCAGTGACTCCACAGCTCTGTGAAAAAAACACATCCCTTCTTTTCCTTTATACCACACAGCCACGAGGAGCAAGCTGTGTCATTTCTGGGGACGTGCTTGGAGTTTCCATGAAGAGACAACAAGTAGGAATGGTTTGCAGCACAACTTTCCCAGGGCATATTTTCTTAGAGCAAAATGTAAATGTTCATGAGTGAAATAATCTACCTTTAATCACTTAATTATTGGCAATAAAAAAAAAAACCACAAGGCCTACCTGCAAATTACAGGGATAAAAAACTAAGTGCAGGTGTAGACTTCACTGAAGCTTTGTTGAAGCCCTGCAGGTATTCCAAGTGTATGTTTAAGAGTGTCAAATGAATAAATAACAGCTACTGGAGCTATGTACTCTTTTTAACTGCAATTACTGGTACACTGCAATCTGCTTTCTGAAAGTATTGGAAATCTTCCAGAGACAGAATAGGCCACAGCAATTTGGTACAGTTGGTAGAGATGAAGTGATGTGATGCCCTTGCAAGGTGGAGGAAGGAAAGCAAGAAGAGAATGACCAGGCAGATGCTGGATGGTAAATATCTGATTTCAGCTCAAACTGGACAAAGGAAAAGACTTCACAGGCTCGTAGTCAGACAATAGCTGGTGTTATTCTTAAACCAACACTTTGAAAAGATCTTGAACATCTCTTCTGAAAATAGCAGCATAAAATGAGTAACAAATTCATGTATTTCAATAGCAAATTATCTTCAATGTAGATCATTTTCTAAGTGCTGAAATCCAGTCATTCATACAGTGTATTCAGTTAAACATATTTTAGGATAGGTAGGTTTAACACCTGTGGGAATGTTTTAAGGACCATTCAAGGAAGACAGAAAAAGAAGCCGTCTGGTTAAATCACAAACAGTAGCAAAGGGAAAGTCAGTGTCATGGTAAACCTGGTTAACTGAAGCAAGGCATGTTTTGGACTGAAGGCAGCCCTGGAAACAAAATTTCTTTTGAAATTTAGAAATTCAGAAATTCATCGAACGTACCAGCAGTCAGAAGCATGTTGGATGGTAGATGCAATGGCCAGAGTCTTGACCAGAGCAGCTGTAACAAACAGAAGTGTTTGCCAAGTGCTGCAGAGCTGCCCTCCAGACAAATGGGATCAGTTCTTTCTGGCTGTGCCAGGGGGAGGTCCGGGATGTGCCTCTGGGGTGCAGGATCACCCGTGAGGGAGTGATGTGGAATTCTCTGATGGGTTTTGGCAGGTGCTGTTAAGGTCCTGCCAGTTTTCAGCAAAGCTACAGCCACTCACCCAGCGACAAGCCTGGTCTGTTCCCTCCTCCTGCACAAATTCCTGAAGTGTGAGTGGTGGCTCATCCCCACAGCCTCCCTCCTACCTCTTGAATGTCCAGTTGCAAGCTCTGGCCAGCGTTGATGTAATGTGACCAGCAAGGTTTCCTTCTTGCCTTGCTTATTTTCCATTGTCCCATTACTCATACTGACAGAGACTGACCACTTTCTCTTTCCCTCTGGAACCTGCCTCTTTGGCCTTCAATTGGAAGATCATTTCAGGGTCTCCACTCTTGCACCCTCTCTGTTACTTCTCTTCACCTTGACATCAAAATTTCACCTCTTTCTCCTTTTCTTCTTGTCAGCCTTGTTTCATGAAGTCTGCTTTATGCAGGGCTGTATTTCATTGTCTCCACTTTGATGATTCCTAGAAAATACATTAGTATTTATTATCGTGTTGCTTTTAAAGTTAGCTGTGAAAGTAGATGCACTACAGTATTTCCAGAGACATAGAAAATAATATCCTAACTCTATGCCAGAGAGCTCTACTACAGCTCACCTTTCCCTGTTGAAGGGGAGAGAAGAATTGTCTATGTAGCTAATGCCAGTGTGAGAAAAAGAAAGCAACTTCAAAGGAGTGATGAGTCTGTTGGTTGCTATGCTGAAAGGGAGTAAACTACGAATGAAATGAAAACAAACCTCAAAAGGTGACATTCTTCTGCAGAAAACTGAATAAAATTGTTTTTGCCTAGCTGCAAGTTCTTTGCTTCTGTGAAGTTTGGAGCAATTGTTTTTCATGTGTGTTGAAAACGAGTTTTTTGTTAGAGGCAGCATCAGAGGGGACAGAGCTGAGGAGTTTGGGGGTCCTATTCCCACCCATGGATTTGGTGATGGTGTAGCTGTAAGCAAACCGTTTGCCCCCTCTGTGCCTGTTTCTCATTATTAAGTAGGGCTAATGACCCTTCCTTCAAAAAGCTTTTTCAGTCTGGTTGGAGATCCAAGCTACGAAATGTACATATCCTGCTACTATTACACAGCAAAGGCTGTGTATTTTGAAGGCCTTTTCTAAAATTTAAGAGAGGACACATCTCTGTATATCCAAAGTCAATATGAAGCATTGCAGCTGGAATATTAAGACTTAAGAATCCAAATAAACAGGAGTTTGTGCCCAATCCACATTTTTATGCTTTATGTGGCTGGTTGTTCATATGTAGAAGAGGATATTTCTTCTTTTACCCACCATCCTCTTTTGATTGTGTAGATCTTTTTAAATTGCCAAGAATAGAAATGAGTACATAAATGGATGTATTTCTAAACCACCTTCCTCTCCTTACAGAATGTAAAATGAGGTTATTTCTGCTGTGCTATAAAACATGTGTAGTTGCAGTGGCTTTGAGAGGCTTCAGCACCATAAGCTTTACAGTTAGTTTAAGGGATGTGGTTCCGTTACTAGGACACCACAGGATCTACCAAAAAAGAATGAAAAATAGTCCTTTTCTTCCTTTATTTCTCCAAGGCATTGTATTTTTATTACAGTACAGAGTGATGTGATCTGATTACTTCAAAGGCAATCTAACTTTGAGCTCCTTGTGTCTGTAACCATTTGGTCATCACACGTTGGTCTCTCTGAAAGTCTTGGGTAATGATGTTGCCATCAAAACTTTTATCCATGGGTTAAGTATTTTAGGGAATTCATTCAGCTCTGCTGCAGAGACAGCACTGATAATCTGTTTTCCCTTTCTGCCTTGCTGTTTACCTTCTGAGATAGCTGTATTTTGAGTGAAACTGTGTGTGTCTAAACAAAGAGCTCGGTCACTGTAAATATATGCAGGAAGAATGAGTTCTGCAAACAAGGCAGACTTTGCGATGCGACCTCTTTTTCTGAGATGATCCTTGGGGAGAAATATAGATGAGTAAAAGTAATAGACTTCTCAGTACATTGACTTTCTGGAGGGGCTGTAGGTCCTCCTGACTAAACCTGTGATCTCTTGAAAAAGATGACTAAGGAATAATATTTCAGATGTGTTTGCTGCAAGGGCCAGCGTGACTCTCAGCATTGAAATCAGTGTGTTAATATCAGCTTAAGCTCTCTGTTGGTATTCAGTGCAGATTGGCTAAGAGTTGTCTTCTAAAAAATAGTTGAAGATCTCTGTCCTGGTTATCCACCTGACATCTGTACCTATTTTATTTGCCTTTTTAGCAGAAAGAATAAGACTTCATTGTACACAAACACCCCCTTTTGAGAGCTGAGCTTCAAATCCAAATTCATGTCGTGCTTCTGGGGCTAATAGTGGTCCCATTCCTACACGTTATGTTAGGGGGATTCAAAGCCAAAACTCACTTATAGTTTGAAAAGCTACAAATCCTTCTGCCTTGGAATATGTTTTCATCTTTACAGTGCACCTGTCCAAAGAGAGAAGTCTTATACACAATTGTCCAATGTGTGAGCTGTAGATTCAGGACAGAGAACTGGAATCCCACATTGGGATGTTTCTTTGCCAGGATGTGCAGTAATGCTTCTTTTTTCTTTTTTCCTTTTCTTTTTTTTTTTTTTTTTCTTATCCTTTATTTCTATTCCTTAAGCAAGGAAATAATTATGAAAAAATAAAGAGAATATTTCAAATGTTCTTTACAGGTAAAGAAGTGAGGCTTAATAGAGTTCTCTCTTCAAAAGTTAAACTAAAAGTTTAAATTCTTAGCTGAAACCCTTTAACACACCATTATTATTAGACAAATCATTTCTGAAAGCAAATAGGGGTTAGGAGATAGGTAGTCTGGTCATGCCAATGAATTGCTTTCAGTTGTGCCATAAATCTGTCTGAAAGCAAAGAAGTTGTAGAGTTGCCTCTAAGTTGGTTCACAGCTCTTAGAGATTGGGCTGGACATGGAGCTTGGGAGGGAAGCCTGGTGCTGGAAATGGGACTGCTTAGTAAAGGGGACATACAGGACATCTGGATAAAAAGTCTTGATTACAAATACAGAGGACATTATTTTACAGAGTATTATTTATAGGAATTAGAGTTGAGAAGGAAAACTATCATGCTTAGCATGAAGGCAAGCTGTACCTCCCCAGCCAAATTTCAGACCCTGCCTAAAATGCCTGAAAATGATAGAGTTGCTGAGGAAAAAGAATCTGCAAATTCTAAGATCAGATTAGAAACTTTTGAGTCATACTAGGAACCATACTAAAAAAATCCCCCTGCTGTTATTGTGCCAAAATGAATTCATCTCAGTGGTGAAAGACAGAACTGGCATCTTTGGTCAATATTTATCAAGGATTATTGAAAAGCAAAATCTCTCTGCTGTCACTCAGACCACTGTATTATCTGAAGAAATTTGTGGTAGCATTCAAAAAGCAAAAATTAACCAAAATACAACTCTCCTTCTGGAGAAAAGCAATTTAGCATTAAAAAAAAAAAGTAACTTCACTTGAGGTGGTGAATCTGCAGCCTATCAAGCCTGCCATATAATTTTAAATTTTATAACTCTCATTATTAGAAAATGTCAAGATAATCAAAATATAGGGGAAAATTCAGCTGCTACAGTACATGAATGCTCTGAAAGTACTGGGATTGTGTCATGCTGTAACCACATAGCAATCCTGACTTTTAAAACACTCTTGTCACACAGTGTTTTGCTTATACATTGCTTGAAGATGGTGAGGGTTTGGGTATGATTTCAAAGTTGATCTTAAGAGTGAGTTATTAAATTTACATTTTACACTTGATACACGGCTCTGATAATGATCCTGCGCTGCAGAGAAAGTGTCAAAAAGTTTAATTTCTTTTGTGCTCAAACCCTCCTTACAAATCTGCGTGGGTAATAAAATTATAATCACATATTCATGGTTCTTTGCAAAATAAGTGTAATGATACTTTGTATTCCCTCGGCGCAAGCTCTCTCAGGTTCTTCAGGCACTTTATAAACATTAATTAAGACTCGCACCTCTGCGTTGCGTGAGCCCTGCTCTGATCACCTGGATTGTTTTGGAAAGTGTCTGCCATATTTTGATTACTCCAGAGCCACCTGTTAATACTGTACACATCAGTAAACTGAGGCAGGGCAGTTAAGTTCACCTGATAAAATTCTTACAGCAGATCAGTAATTAAGGTTGGGGCATTTTTGGAGTGTTTGGCTTTCCAATTCCTGATTGTAACCACCAGACTTAACTCCTGTGGGGACTTCAAAGTATTTTCAGTGATTCAAATTGGTTTCTGACTTGGAAGAGATTTAATTCATGCCGTTAATGGGTGTAGGACTGCCAATGCATTGTCACCAGGTATCTCTTGAGGCCAAGCATGCGACAATAGGACAGCCATGAACTGAACTGTGGCACCATTAAAGGCTCTTTTCCTATAATAAGCTGTGATAGGCAGCTGTCTGCAAGCATAACCTGTTTTATTATGGTGAGTCTGTGGCTGGTTTATGATTAAATGGACTCTTTTTCTGTTGGTCCTTAGCTTGCAATGTGCTACTTTTTCCTCATTTTCCAGTCAAAAATTTGTAGCTTCTCATGGAATTGTCTCTGCTCTCTTGCCCAAGGCTGTTTTATTAACTCCTGTCCGACTTCCATTTCCTGTCATTTTCTGCTGCTTTTCCAGCTGAAAGAAGACAGTGGTCATATCTTGTCATAATTATTTTCTTTAGTAATTGCCACGGAGATGCTGAGTGTTTCCTAATTAGATCAGGCAGTGTTCATAGTGAAACCTCAGAGATACTGTCCGAAGACTGGAGTTTCCTTCAGATCTTAGTAATTGAGTTGTACAGCCCATGCTTGTGCAACCCGAGTTTCTCCCTGCAACTCCTGAGGCACATCAGGGGATATTTTAAGAGAAAGAGCAAAAAACCTTAATATGAGAAGTAATGGGATTTTTTTGCCCCCCTGTTCTTTACATATGCCATGGTGTGGAAATCTGACGCTGCCCGAGGCCGCACGGTGTCCAGCTGCAGACGTCCTTGGTGTCTGCTGCAGCGAGCAGGAAAAAGCTGGCTCCTTCACAAGGAGCGAGCCCCAAACAAAGGTGTGGAAGAAGCATCAGCGGAGGCAAAGGACGAGAGAGGGGTCTTCTGTATAGGTTCCAGCCGGTTTATTGTCTTCTGAGGTTCCACGGACAAAAGACCAGGAATGAGGGTGAACACAGTGTTTTATACAGGGGCGGAACAAAGGGGAAACAACCAATGGGGATCAACTGAGGAGGAGACAACAGGGGAATAACCAGTGAGGATAATTTAGGGGAGGGGATTACATGAACCATCCAGTGAAGCATCGAAGAAAAGTGAACTTTCTAGAACTGATACGTAAGCAATTAGGGTAAATACATTAGCATGAACTTATACATGAAACTGGGTGGAGAACTCCTAAACCAATAACCTAGAAACATATAAACTAAATCCCACTGGGAGTATGGGAATTCCCTGTAACCAAGGGTGAGAGTTAGATCTCTGTTCACCAATCCTCCGGTTGATTTATTGCAGTGGCCACCGCCACATGCACAGCAACAGAAATCTCCTTTGTACCTTTGTAACTTTGTACCTCATCACAGTCTCATTTTGCAAGTAGAAGACTGGAGCTTGTTATATTGCTGTATAGGTGAGGATCAGCTAAAAAAAATTGAAGACTTAGATTGGTTTTGGGGGCAGATGGATAAAAGTTATCCAGGGATTGAAAAACCGTTTGCAAATGTACCATTATTTTGATGTGAAATAACTCTACAGAATGTTCCAAATAGTGCCTTATTTTGCTGCTGGAAAGCTGTAAAATTGTAGATCATAGCACTGTAGATGAGATGTTAATACAGGGAAATTTGTGAGCAATATAGAATGGCTGGATATATTCAGTGTGTGCTGGTTGCTTTCATTTTTATTAGTCAAAATGAGCAGGGTAGTCAGCATTTGAGAGCCTTAACAGCTAGGATGTTCTACCCTCAGGATTAGTGTTCGTGGCAAATGTTGGAAGCAATGGGACAAATGAGAAAATTGCTTTTATCCAGCACTGTGGTAAGGGGGATATTGCCTTAGCCCTGCTATTCATGTTAAGAGCACCTCCCTTCCACCTTTTTGGTTAATGGATAGGGATGGGACGTTTATCTGGAGATAGGAATTGGGGTGCTTATCCAGGGATAAACCCCCAGGCACCTGGGGGGCTGTGATCTGATCCTCCCTTTGGCCACTGCTCTGCATTTCCAGCACAGTGGCTGCTGGGGCAGGATTAAATAATTCTCTGCTCTGAGCAAGCATCATTACAAAACAGATTAGGAAGCAGGGAAAGCTTGCTTTATCCAGCTCAAAGTTGAGGTAGACCAGACAGCTTCTAACACCCCTCAACTCCATTTTTCCCTTGAAAGTTGGCGTTTTAGTTGTAGATTCTTGGTGGTTCTTGGGGCTGTCCTGTTCAGGCCAGGAGTTGGACTCTGTAATCCCTGTGGACCCCTTCCAACTCAGGATGTTCTATGATTCTGTGAAAACAATTGCAGCTTCTTGGCTTTTGTCATCCATGTAAAACCTGCAGCAAAACTGCCCAGGCCTTTTTTGGGGGAAAAAGGGCACATTTTTGCAGCACAGTGTTTCCCTGAGCTCTCCCCATCACGTGATGGTCAGACCCTGTGCAGCTTGGCTTATGACTTTTATTGAGCTTTTAACTTTGCATGGCTAAAAATTATTTTGATCCTTAAAATAAAGTGTAAAAAATGGAAAGTATCAGTTAAAAAAGGCTCGTGAAGTGTGTGTGGTCTTTTTGTGTTGGCAGGTAAAATGCTGGAGAAAGAGAAGCCATAGGTTAGTCAGAAAAAGAAGATAATCTAGTTTTATGTTAATAGCTGTGCTTAATAATAATTATTATTATTATAGCAGATGATACTTTTCTGCTATGATGATAAAGAAACCAAACAAAGTCTGGTCTTCTCAGTCTGGAGTGATACTTATGTACCTTTTTCATACCAGTTATTAAACCCTTTCTTTGATGAGCTACTTAGTGTAAGTGCCTTGATGCAGCATCTAAAAATTACTTGAATCCTGAGGCAGAGGCAGAGCACAGTTATTTTGCTAAGGAGGAGGATGAAAAGGGAACCATCCCCTGGAAAACAGGTAAAAAGACAGGAGAAAGGCATGAGCCATCTGCTTCTCCCTTATCAGTCCTTTTGGTCTTACATTTAATGGTACCAAATGCTGCAGAAGGACACCAAGGCAAAGTAGCCTTTCCTTTGTCCCTCAGGTGATGGAAAATGTTGCTGTCATTTCCAGGGCTCAGTGGATTCACTCTGCTCACCAAAATCTCAGCCTGTGTACAGCATGGTAATGGAGGGCAGCTGGTGCAAGCTGCACGAAGAAGAAGCAAATAGCAGCAGCACAGCTCTGCTTTGGTGTTCTGGCAGTGGTTCAGTCATCTTTCTCAAGAAAGATTAGGAAGAAATTCAAGGAAAATGCTCCTTCTCACAGACAGAAGTTACTCTGATATATAGGATGGCAGAGCTGTGGTGTATTAGCAGGGGTTTTTTTTGGCCTTTCTCCACATATCATTAACATAAATAAATAAAACCCCTCAACCTGATTCAACCTGGCTTTCCATCAGAAAAAAAAGGATAAATATTTGTGAGATTCTAAAATATATTGTCATAAAACAGACTTGTGGCTGGATTCTTCCCAGTGCTTTGTGGTCTCTTTGCCATTCTCATCGGGTTTGGCCAGTTAGGTTCTCCCCACAGTCTGTAAGGTCATATACATATTTGAGACTTTTAAATTCTCACTTTGATATGAAGTAGCAATCACTTAACTAGTAACAACAAAAAAATGTAGTGTGTTTTCCTGCAATGTGTGGCAACAGTGAATGCAGCTTCTTACACACAGCCCATGACTCAGGAGGCTATTTGCAAAATCCAAATCAAAAGAGTTGTAATTGATACCCAAATTATGCCAGTCAGACCTGGTTTAAGAGTTTATTTCAAAAATAATTGGCCCTGGATTAAAATTCTGAAAGTCTTAATTGATCCCTTTGACTTTCCAAAGATTGGTGAGCATCCAAAATAGTGTTTGGGGCATATGGTTCCAGCTACAGTCTGCCAGACAGATCTTGAGAAAAAAGAACTTTTAAAAAATATATTCTGGACTCTGCAGGCTTTTATCATCATGAATAAAAGCTTTTTTCATTTATTCATAATCTATCAGATCTCTTTCCATGCGGTTTCCAAGTAGAAAGTGTCATAATTGTTGCTGTATACACCAGTTTTTCCTTAAAAACCAGAGTATTGTTATTCAAGTGCTTGCTGTTCATAATGTCTGAAAACCAAAACAGCAAAGCAATGACCTTTTAGTGCCAAAGAAACACAGATGCCAAAGAAGCACAAAGCAAAACACAGAATCACAAAATGGTTTGGGTTGGAAGGGACCTTCAAGATCACCTCGTTCCAACCCCTGCCATGGGCAGGGACACCTTCCACTATCCCAGGTTGCTCAGAGCTCCAGCCAGCCTGGCCTTGGACACTTCCAGGGATGTGGCAGCCACAGCTTTTATGGACAACCTGTGCCAGGGCCTCACCACCCTCACTGTAAAGAATTTCTTCCTATATCTACTCTAAACTACCTGTCCTTCATTTTGAAGCCATCCCGCCTTGTCCTGTCATTCCATGCCCTTGGAAAAAGTCTCCACTTTTTCTTGTAGGATCCTTTCAGGTACTGGAAGCCCACAATTAGGTCACCCCGAAGCCTTCTCTTCTCCAGGCTGAACAAACCCAATTCTCTCAGCCTTTCCTCATAGCAGAGGTGCTCCATCCCTCCAGCAGCTTGGTGGCTCATTCCAACAGGTCCAGGTCCTTCCTGTGCTGAGGACTCCCAAGCTCAAGGTGGAGTCTCACAAGAGCAAAGGGAAGAGTCACCTCAATAAAAAAATGGGGACACCTGAACCCAGCCTGGCTTCCTCATGCCTGGTTAGCAGAATGAAAATATCCTTACTGAAATCATGACACATAGCAGCAAATGTCCCTCATACAACAGGCCTGAAGAGGCTGCTAATGAAATAAAGGAAGGTAATTTAGCAAAGAGATGAGACACTTTGGTTTTCCCTTGGTGGTTAGCAATGACTCTGGTTTTTCCTGCTTTGTTTAAGTTGCTAAGGAACCTTATTTGCTCTTGAATCTATTTTTAATTGACCTCGAAATGAAGAGTTTTGTTACAAGAAAATGCTTTCTTGAGTCTACATTTGTGACTCAATGTCATTCAAAGGAACAGAGTTCGTTCTGGACTGAGATGTCTGATATTTTCAAAGCAATTTTTCAGTCCTTCAGAAAAATGTTTAAAAGTAAATGCAGACTGTAATGCACTGAAGCCTGCTAGATATTTTGGAAATTGACTGTGATTTATTGGTTTAAAAAGTTTAGGAACAACTTTACTGTTCTTCCCTGAGGGTCCTATGTTGAAAAATGGTGATATTCCTTGTATTTTGAGCTAATAACCACAAAAGAAAACTAAAATAAAAAACCCATACCAAACTGAAGTCAAGACTGCTGGCGATCACACTCGTGCTACATGGTCTGACTTTGGGAATATGTATTTCAGTTTATATTCCCTTTAAAATAACTTTCACAAGACTTACAGGTTTGAGATTTTGATGTATTGCTGTTTCATTTAGACCATCTGTCTTCTGATGTCCTCAAATGGTATTTCTTGTAGCACAGTTCCTGTCAGAGTTGTGGAATTATTAAAAATCGAATTTCATCCTTTTTTTTCCTTTTCTTTTCTCTTTGTGGTTGGGTTTAGTTCTTTTTTTGTTTGGTTTTTTTTGTTTGTTTTTTTTGTTTGTTTGTTTTTGGGGTTTTTTTAACCAGGCAGAGCTGCTTGGCATCAACACTGTTGGTAAACAAACACAATCAAATATTCTTCCAGTACTGCATTCCCATGTGTGTTTGTTGAAACTGCAGCTCAGATGAGGTTGGATGCAGCACTTGTACCTGACTGCAGACAGGCACAGCAGTATTTCCTTCTGCACTCAGCCTGGAGAAAGCACAGGCTTGTTTGTTAACCTAAGTCCTGTCCAAGGTCTTCCCATTGGAGATGAGTTTGCTGTAAGACAAAGTGCATCATTTTTTAAAACAAAATTAAGTGGATTTCTGAGAGATAAATTAACACACCTTTGGATGCTGCTGTATAGCATTTTGAGATATTGTATCCAGGAAATTCTAAATTAAAGAAGATATGCAAGGTTCTTCTTGACCTTTTGCCTTAGATCACATTTAATACCAGATTAATTTAAGGTATCCTGTATTCAGGGATGCATTCAATAATCTAATAGTCCCCCTCCATTTTTAACTGCTCTGATTGTATTTATCTTAAAATTATCTGGCATTCATTGGCTTTCCTGACAATTTTAATTTATTCTAGTACATTTTTCTAATTTCTTCCTTTGCCAGAGGGTAGAGGAGGATAGAAATATTAGGATACCAACACCATGTGAGAGTGGAATTACTTTGAGGCCAGAATATAGGCTATAACTAAGAGTAATGGGGTAAAATTAGAATGGGAACATTTAGACTAAGACTGAAGGAGCCTTGACAGCAAGATCTATTGAACTGTGCAGGTATTTCCTACAGGATATGGTGGAAATCTCATAATTTTAAAGTTGAAACTAGACTGGATAATTTAGAAGAATTACTGGACATGGAGCAATCATAGCCTTCGTACGGTTGGAGATTCCTGTCTTTTCAATCTCAAATTTGGCAATTTCTCCTCTTTTGCTTTATCAGGCCCCTTCAGTGGGCCTGGAAAGAATTTACAGAGAAGACGTTTTGCTGTGTTTGTGTAGAGGATTACCTGAGAAAGCTGTGCTGCAAAAGACATCTGTAGCTTTTTCCAATGGATCCAAGAAGGACTGGAGCTCTGATTTTTCTCCATTTCTACCTGCTGGGGAGAGCAGTGCTATGCCTGTTGTCTGCCTTGCTCCGTAAAGAACTAATATGCCTAGTTGTCTCCACTGTTAACAAGATTTTTTGAGACAAAATATGCAGAATGCAGAATAAGAGGTCTCTTCTTTGCGTGGCTGTGATGGCATCTGTTATATGATATCAATGAATTTTTATTCCTAATCTAAGAAACGTGCCTTTCTGTAGAGCTGTGTTTGATAACAGGTTTTTTAGGAGAAACTGGAGAGGAGAAAGCATTTGAGACCAACCTTGGTAGCAGGACAGAGTGTGAGGACAACCAAGGCCATGGTCATGGATGGAGATGGGGGCACAGCAGTGTGGACCAAAATGATTCTGTGATTCTAAGTAGCAACTGTGATTTTTTTTTTTTTTTTTTTTTTTTTTTTTTTTTTTTTTTTGCAGTGAAGCATAGGCAGTCAGGGCCAGCATCGAAACACAGGGTCATATGACCAGAAGATGGGCCAGGACATAAAGCCAGGCTATTTTGCCACTTCTGAGTCTTTTTCTTTGAGCCCATTAAGAGTCTCGTGCAGTGATCACTGCTCGTTGGTGTGTTAGATATGTGATACCAGCTTTCAGTAGGGATTCATTCATTCCTGAGGCATCCTTTGGGTGCTGCCAATTTAACAGACGCGTAACAGCAGTGCCGTGAAGATAAAGGAGAGAAATGTAAGAGAAAGCACCCAGACAAGTAAACAGATTTTTAGTCTTTGGAGAAGAAAGGGATTTTTATCTCCCCCTAACTTGAGTGATCTTTCTGAATAATAACTCTTTCAGAAGTATTAGGACACACTTCATATAATCACTGTTACTTTCATTGCTCCAGGTCTCTTTCTGCAAGGCAGCAGAGAAGCTGGAAAAGCTGCAGTCGTAATACTGGCTCTGCTTATTGGTGAAACAACCTGCAGATAAACTTTGGCTGTTTTATTAATTAACAGCTGTATATTTCTCTCCTGGAAATCCCAACAGAAAGGCCATTCTTGTGACTGCCCAGGACAAATTGCTCAGCTGCCAGAGCCAAAGATGACAGGTGGTTTTCCAGGGCTCTCAGTACAGCCTGTGTCATATTTTTGTTCTGCCCAGGACTTGGTGAGTGGGCAGTCAGGGAGATGGTGTTTGCTGGCTTTGATGGCATTTCATGCCATGGCCAAGCAGTAAAGAGCCACGCTTGCAAATGATCCAAGAGCACATTACAGTCCAAAGTTCCAGACAATGCATATTCTCATTAAAGGATTCAAGTAGGTCTTCCCATTTTGATAAGCCTAGGCAAGATCTAAGTCTAAATTGCTGCTCAGTGTTATTAACAGGCAAACCGCATCACAGAACAAAGATTTGTGTAAATATTTCAGCAGACTGCAAGAAAATGAACGTCATGCTGTTCTCAGAAGGATTTTCCAAAGTGATTCTGCCATGGTTGCTTTCAAATATTTAGATATATTGCTGGGGTTATTGTGAGTCCATGAATTCACAATGCGTGAGCAAATATGTGCATGAAATACTCCTGCATTTGCAGGGGAAAGGCTGACTGAGCAAATGAAGCCCTTTTTCCATCTTGGTATCAGGTAGAAATACTCCAGATATTACTAGACCTTGTATTTTTAGGCATAGAAAAGCTGTTACTGGAATAGGAAGGAGTCCTTCTGGACAGGCATAATTCAGTAGAAAATCCTGTCTTTAATGAGCTGTGGACAGGGATGGGCAAGGAATGTATGTGAACTCCCAAGATCTGAAATGTGAAATGACTCTCAAATGTGTGGTCAAAGGGCAAAGGAAGTTGCCATGGTTAAATGTGCATGACGTAGCTGTTATGTATAGATAGCTCCCAGCTGCTAATCAATTATTAACTATTATTAATAGTTAATCAACTAGCTGTCTTAAAAACGAACGTGATACCTGGAATGAGTGTTTAAATGTATTTTCCTATAAGTCTAGTGGATGCATACATGGACAATTATACCTATCATGAGTTCAGCAAGGTCCTAATACCAAGTTTCAATAAATGCAAATGGCCCAAATGCCAAAGCCATACAGGGTGTACAGTTGTGTATATTAATTAAGCATCTTATCATAAAGGTGGAAGACTTTTCCTTTCTAGACCATCAAACCATGGGCAGGACAGAAATTATCCCCTTGGACCCCTCTCAGAAAGTATACCCACCAATTTTTGACCAGGTTAATTACTATTTACTCACAGAAGACATAATTACAGCTTATATTTTGTTAACCAAATTGCAGCCTACATTTTATGAACCACAGGCATGTTTCTAGGTTGAAAGGAGGTTTTCTTCTCATCAGTTTTGTTCCTCATTCCCACTTCTCTGAACTTTTTTAATCATGTTTTCTCATTAGCAGAATATACTTGATTAACTCACTCGTTTAATGAGGTGCTTTGGGATGATAAAGACAGCAATCTATTCTGCTGAATGACTTTGAGATGTTAAAAATTAAATAGAACTTCTAAATACCAACAGACCTCCTGCTGGTCTTTACTGGTACTTCTTCTTTGATGTGAAGGAGTATTCAGTTCCAGTTAGTGCCACACCTTCAAGAAAAGTTGATTTTCATATTGTTATTAATAACAAGTGTCAGGACATTGTGGCAGAAACTGGTTTCTTTTCTTAGAGAAATACTTAGATTAGTTTAAGAGTAGCTCAAGCTTGCCTGATTTGCAAGCAATTAACAATTGTATTAGTCTTTTATAGAGAGAAGATAGTGATATTTATTTATATTAGATCTCAAAGAAAAGTGTCAGAGGAAATAAACCTTTGTAATACAAAGCATTTTTCCCTTGAGGCTGCCGTGCTCTGGAAGGTAAAAGTGGAGCCCAGCTACAAATAAAATTGGGAAAACAAGAAGGTGGATATTACAGTTGAGTTTTATATCATTCAGGTCATTAGACAGCTGGAATTGATCTTTCCTGTCAAACACAATTCTCCTCTATTTTTCTGTAATTTTTCAGTGCTTTGTTTTGTGAGTTTGTTGCTTCTCTACTTGTGAAGGAAACCCAGGAGTAGTGTTACTTTATTGTATTTTATGGTGATAAAGGACTTGGCTCAGCATTTTTAAGACAGGGAATGAGTTCCCTTTTTCCTGAAAGGTCCTGTGTTTGGAGTTCAGTGTGCACAACATCTGGATATCACTTCAATAGCTGGCAAACTTGCTGGGGAGCATCTGCCTCCTATTGCAGCTACTTTTCATTGAGACAGATTGAATGTGGCATCTGAAAGGGCTCATTGCGTACATGGAGATTTCTCTGGTCATTACGTGACAAAGTGATTATTTAAGGGCACAGATTTTGCCTGTTTTCATGTAGGGCCTGGTGCACTGTAGATGCTGTCAGAGGCAAATGCAAGAGACATTAAAAAATAGTCAGGAACAACGTGGATAAAGAATAAGACAGGGAAGAAAATTTAGCAGAGCCCTACATTTGTAGATATTTACTACTGAGCTTCTAAAATGCTTGAGCTGAACTTTGTAGTTTTGAATGAAATGCTTCATTTAACAGATTATTCTACTCTGATGGATGTCTAAGAGTGATGCAATTTTTAGAACCCTTTCAAAGTCAAATCTCTCATGAAGGTGATTAATTCTTTACCTCTGGTTTTCCTTTCATTTGTTTTGATCATGGATACTCTATTGATCAATTTGGTAACTAAATCTAGTGAAATCTCACTGTGTTTCTACAACATTAACATGTAAGTATGTGCTCCTATCACTAGATGTGACTCATTGATACCTTTATGGAAGAAGCAATAACTTGGATTAGGCCAGTGATCTCCCAAAATTGCCACCTTACCCCAGTGTTTCTCAAGAAAGGATTTTAAGAGATTCTTATTGAGTGGGCTCAACCAAAAAATGCCTTCAGAGGGAAGGTCTATGAATGGTTTCCTCACAGGTGATTATGTAGCTGCAGACAGGAGGCTGAAGCCACCTGCACCTTCCTGCATTCTATCAATAACATTGGGACTATGGGTCAGGACATTTGATTGACTCACAACATCCTTGCCCATCCTCATTTTTTCTGGGAATTCCATCTTTATTTGAAGAGTGAAGAAAGAGCTCTCCAGATGTGTGTGAAGACATTCCAGCAGGATGATCTGCTGAGCCTGGTGCCAGCACTCAGTCCCTTGCAGCTCATAGGCTCGTGTTGTGTTTGATAGTGAACCTCAAGGGAATTAAGATTTACCGTGACGTTTCCTAAAGCTCTCAGGTATCTAAATGTGAAGAACTTCTAGGAATTGACTGCAAGTTGTTTTCTTCCTATTCCCGTCCTGGCATTTGACATCCATTTTAAAACATAAAGCCAGGAACCACAGTTTGCATTCTCTGGGTGAGCCCAGCTCTATCCCTGGTTTACGAAGGGGACTGGAATATCTATTCAAGACCTCTGTGGAAAAGCAGTTCTGTTCTATTTTGCTTGTTACTGCGTCCTTGTAGCTGTTATCCAATTGTTCTGCTGTAGTCGTGCCACCAAGCATGCTAATGCCATTAATGGAAATGGATGAGAGAACTTCATTTGTTCCAGAGAGTTTTCCAGGAGAGGGCAGCCATAGTTAATTCTGGGTCAGTTCATGCAATACAATGTGAATATAGATTACTGGCAGCGTTTGTCTGTGGCGCTCTATTGCCCAGCATGGTTACTGTGCTTCGTTCTCTTAATTTGTTCTTTTGTTTGGATTGCAAGTGCGTAAAAGATGGACTTTTTCACAAATTAATGCTGGAAAAGACAACCCACATAATAGAGTGGTTAACTCCCAGTGCTGTGTACTTGCTGAAATCGCAAATGCTCTTGGGAACAGTTTCCATTATATGTCACTGTTTGCTTTATATACTTTCCAAGCAACTCATGAGCTTCTCTCCACTCTCTTACTTCAAAGATATTTTTGGAAAAGCATAGCCTAAACTGTTGCTAGAGACCTGGAAAATTCTGGAAAAAAATTCCCTGGCACCGAAAACTTCTACTTCTTTTGTTTAGAAAGGATCAGGACAAATTGATCCTCTCTCCTCTCCTCTTTGCGTAATGAGGATGCATATGAAGCCTCTCTTGGTTTGGATGTAAGGATGAAAAGTTAACACTGAGGGGCATATCCCACATGCACAGTTTGGAGCTGTGCTTATGCAAACAGCAGCACTGATGTAGATGGCATCAGGAGGCTTTATTTAGTACTGGCCTCCCAGGGCTATGGCTTTGGCACAACTTCTGGGGCTGGCGTGGCAACCAGGATCCCTGGAAATACACCCTCAGGCTTTGTATTAAGGCTTCAAGGAAAAATTCCTTTTAATATGATATGGGTAACTTCCTTTCCTGAATCAGTTCAAACCATCAATAGCTATTTTTCTTTTATCCTTCTTTTTAAAATTTTAAACCCCCCAACTTTATTTTCCTACACGGCTAAGTAAAAACCATTTGCCAGACCCCTAGGTAGTGTAAATCCATGGAAATTTATAACATTAAAAATCTGATCCCAGCAGGTGATGGGACTTGGGAGGATTTTCTGTTCCTGTTTTGTAGGTGGAAACATGATGCAGTTCTTTAAACTTCACATGTAAGTTCACAGAATGATATGTGACTTCAGAGGTAGACTAAGGAAGCCATAAAGTCTTTCCATACATTGAATTTTGAAGACTTTCAGCTTCAGCTTTTTCAACTTTTTCAGCTTGCTATACTTGACAACCTCTCTTCATTTCCTAAGCATTCTATTAATGTACGCACATAATCTCAAAATACATAAACCATGGAAAGATTGTGCCAGAAAGGCCTTGTCAGATGATGCAGGACTCTTTGCCTGCCATGGAGGGTGAGGAATTAATAATTTCTCATCACTGTTTCTATGTCCATGAGTCTCTGGAAGGTGGAGCAGCCACCACACTGTGTCTGCAGATGAGCTGATAGCTCTGGCTGGCCTGTGCACAGAGCCTTGCGAAAATAATTCTTAGAAAAGGGACTTAGCTGATTTGTGCATAATTGTGTCTGTCTTTTAAAAGCCGGAGATAAAAGGACAGAATTTGACACCTGCTCATTGCTCATTTCCCCAGCAGCTCTCTGGGCTGGAGCACAGTTGGAGGGGTTGAGCAAGGAAAAAGGTTTTACCACCCAGGTTGTCAATGAAAAGGAGAGGGGTTTGCAGGAATGCTTTGCAGCACTTGACAGATGAAGCCCGAGGCATGGCTTGCAGTCTTGGGTATGGAGAGGATTTAATTTTTTACTCTGTCTAGCTGAACTCAGTGTTTCTTTTCTTCTCTTCCCCACAATGTCATATTTGCAGTTTTATTTAAACACAAAGTTTTCATCCTCTGTGCACTCCATTGTGCTGATAGCTGAGGTCTCCATTCCTTCAAAATGCAGTGATGGGAAAGAAAGGATTTCTAGCTATTAATTTAAGTCTTTTCTCAGAGAATTCTCCTTTAAACAGCATTATTTGTATTTCAATTTACTTTTCCTTATGGCTGGGTTTCCTTTTATCCCCTCTACACCCTTCCTCCATGTCCTATAAATCCTCAGGCTTTACCTTTGGTTTAGTGTGACTTAGTCCCATAAGAAGCTGGTACCCCAATGAGCCAGCATGAAGATTTAAAAACCTACAATTAAGATGTTTTTCTTTATCTTCTGGAAGTCACCTTTCCCTCTCAGTTCTTTTTGGTAGCTTATTTATTAACTTCTGCTTATTGAGAAGTCCTTACTTCTCTTCCCAGGACAGCTTAACTCCTCCCTAAAATGTCTCAGTGTCCCCATGTGGAAAACTGCTGAGTGTTCACTTCCTTGCCCAACCAGATTTGAGATACAAAAATAAAGATATTTATAATTTATTTAAGGATTTGGGGTTTTTTTATTTAATTGTTTCTCTAGCAGTGCTGTCTTTACATCCCAGGAAAATAGGGTTGTGTAGTTCTAGGTGCCATACAAATTGTTCTGCTAAGCTCTTAGGAACATGAGTATTGTGGTCCCTAACATCTTACAGTCTTTGTCCCTGAGTGCTTATAGTCTAGTATTTTATATCTATGTCTCTATAAATACAGATACAGATACAGATTTATGCACACATATATATGTGTGTGTGTTGTATGCTATAGAGATATATATGGTATATGTAAAAAAAAGTGAGCAGGGAGGAGGAATAGGGCAAGGAATATAACAGAGTAATGAGAGAGTAGTAGTTTTGCACACAGGTAGCAGTGAGCACAATTTGCCACCTCTGCAGGAGTCACCAGGTTTCTGTGGTAACTACTGGGTGACCTCAGCAGCAGGTTTCAGCTGGCACAGGAAAAGATGGGTCAGTAAGTGGGAATTCAGCCTGGGCTGAGCTGTACTGCTATATCTAGGAAGCTGGGAATGAGATCCATGCAAGGTGCCCTGTGGACATAGCCAGGTCATGGACCTACAGGATGATATTTGGTGCAATGGCTTCAGGAGAATAGAAAGTTTGGAGGTGTCAAAAGCAGAGATGAAGTGACTTTAATTGTTAAGGCTTATAATCCAATTAGATCGTGTAGGCAGAGCAAAAAGGTTAGTTTTGGAGAAGTTTTCTAGAAAGTGGCATCAGGATTTAATCACAGGCTGGAGGTGTGAGTCATGAGAGGATATCAAGTCAAAGTGAATGCCGAGATTGGCAGGAAGGAGTCTGATTTTATTTCTGAAATTAAGACAGATATGGGGAGGAAAGGACTTCATCAAAAATTCAGGAGCTAGGTTTTGAGCATGTTCCGTTTTAGAAGTAGTAAATTATTAACGGAAATATCTCCGAGAAAAGCCAAAAGTAGTTTGGTTTGATGACTCTAGGTTTAAAGATTTCTGATTTTTTGTAGGCTTGATTGTTGTTTGAGTGTTCATATCCAGTCTAGCAAGGAAAAATATGGATTTGTGTCACAGAGGACAACTGGAAAGGTTTATCTACACATATCTGCATACACAGTAATGCAGTTCTTTAGTGCATTCAAATTGGATTTTGAGATAGGTCATGATATAGAAGCAGGATGCAATCAGAATAAAGAAGTCATATTATGGTTTGACAGTTTCCATCTCACAGCTGCCTGGATTATTGTCTCATGTCTTAGTGCAAAAGTGGACTAATCATACATAGGGAAAATGGGAAAAAATTAATTCAATCCATTGGCAAGTGAAACAACTAAGAGTCATCAGACTAAAATAAGCTGTGAGTGAAATTTAAAGAAACTTCATGAAGATATGTTCATTTTAGTGGACACTCCTGCTTTTGAGCACCCCCAGTGTGTGGCCATTTGGGCACAGGTAGTCTGGTAACCACACATCACCCCTGCCCTGCACAGAGAGCAGCATTTGTGCCTGGGCTTGTTTGATATCTCTCCTTCAGCTCAGCTGATTGCATTTCAGTTGTGGCTGGGCTAAAGGAGGCCCGTGAAGCTCAGTGTCCTACTGCTCATATTTACACAGCCACTGAAATGTGGTAAATCATCTACCTGCCTGTGAATAGGGGGTTGTCCATTATCTCGTACCAGGCTTTGGCTGATCTACGAGGACACAAAAATTCTTACGGCCTGGACATATCATGCAGTGTTTCATTGTTCTTTTTTATGACAAGCATGGAAAATGAGTCACAGACTCACAATTTTTCTTAAATCATCAGTGTAACTTTTTTTTTGCTTACTTAAAGCATCTTGCACTGGTGTCTCTGTACATCTGGACATGGAGATACTGCTGTCTCATCTCTCTTCTCACCTGTGTTTGAGCTTTTTCTGCTTCAGACAGTACCTCAGAGATCTCTTCATACAGGCCTCAAATCAGACAATTATACTACATGTAGGATTAGTTTAACTAGCAACTTAAAAAAAAAAAACAAACAACGCCCTTTTAGGTATTACCTCGGTAAGAGTCCAGACCACCACTGTGTGCTTGTTGAATGGGTAATGCAGAAAATACTGCTTCCACTAGAAATAGTAGAAAATTAAAAAAAAAGAAGTCCACTTCCATACTGACATATCGCATGAGAGTTTGGGTAAGTAAACTGTGGGACTGAACCCACATGTTTGACTTTTTATGCACAGAATTGAGTTCAGGAGTGCAGTTTTATGTCTCTGCTGTTAAATAGGCATGACTTCTCTTGTGAGCAGTTGTAGTTCACTGCCATCTCCATGGCAAATGTGCCACGATCATCATCCTTATCACTGATTTCTAGAGCAGGTAACACTCTCTGGAGGTCTGCAATCCATCCAGTGTCTAGACTAAACCTGCTTTGAGGTTAAGACGTGCTCCCAAAACAGCCCAAAGTGCTGTAGGCTCCTTTTTACCATTAACTTTTGCAGCCACAAGTCAGAAACTCTGACGAAGTTGGCATGAGGCTTTTCAAAATCTCTTCTGCAGAGGGAGGGGTTTGTCCCACATCCATCACTGCAGAATGACAGAAAAAAAGGAGAAAATTTAAAGTCTCATTATACAACCAGTGAGGAAAGAGGTGATTTGCTTTCAGTAAACTGTAGGTTAAGTCAAGTCATGGTGTGATTTTTGTACTTTGTGCAGAGCCAAAAGTTGGACTCAAAGATCCTCATGGGTTCCCTTCTTATTCAGGATATTCTATGATTCAGTTCAGTTCCTGCAGCACAAAGCTACCAGTATACAAAACCACTGTTATATGATACATCCTAATATGTTTTAGTTGTCTTTAAATGTAATACAGGGCTTTTTTCCCCCTCCTTTTTTTACCCCCCACAGGGCAGGGTAATAATGCTCTGAAAGTCATCCTGACACAGACAAGCTATAGAAGTAAAGTTTTCAATAACTTAAAATAACATGCAAATCCCAGGCTTGTGAAATTTCAAACACAAGACACACACCATATGCCAGCCTGACCTCCTGGCTGTGTAGCAGATAATAAAAAGAAATTTTGTCAAACCTGCTTGTGATGAACAGATAAAAAAGGGTTGGCCCACATTCATAAATGAGACTATTTAAGCAAGCTGGAGCCGTGTCATGGAATATTTTAAAATAAGTCGAAAGAAGCTCAGGCTTATTAGAAAACACAGAGCTTTGAGCATCTTAAAATTTTAGGGATCTGCCTTTGTGCATTTACATTAGGACTGGACACAAGCAAGTAGAAACTCTGAAGTATTTTCACTTGATAGCAAATTGGGCAAAGCACCAAATCACAGGTTATCTTGGCTGCCAGAGGAGAGATGAGACAAGCAGGTGCCATCCATGTGCCAGCAATTTCTTAGGGAAGTAGAAATGTCTGTCATAAAAGGCATGTGTGAAGTAAAATAACTCCCACCAAAACCGGGGAGGTTAAACTGAACTGACACATTTCTGAAATAAATCTGTGGTTAATGTGCATTCAGATTTTAAGTCCCAAATAGAAGCTGGAGGCAGGCAAACCCTGGAGAACAAGTTATGTTCCTGCCTCCCTCCTCAGCCAGTGTGACCCTATTATTTGGAGTTAATGGAAGAAGGTTGTACCACATTTAGATGTTCATAGCCAAGATCAAGTAGTGTAAAACTGAATGCTGGTCACATGTCCTGGAGATTAAAATTGGACATGAACATTGTACTGATTTGGAGGAAGAAATCTTACTCAGGGCAAATGACAAGGTTGAGGAATCCTTTTGCAAGCAAGTCCCACAGGGATGCTGCAGCATCCTCAGCCCGTTGCCATCACAGAGTTAAGAACAGACACAAACTGGGAACAATTTGGCAAGAACGATAATGGGACCAGTCGAGATCTGTCATCAGCATACTGGGCACTGCAAAAGAGTGATTAAATAGGAAGACATGGACAATTATCAAAGACTAATTGCTTATTGTTGCTAGAACTGTATTTTAAATGTGTTTTTCTTTTTAATTGCTTTTGTAGCGAATAAAGTGTCCTTAATTCAATTCTAAAATGTTTGGGAATGGGAAGTCTGCCAGGAACCAGGCGGCTCAGAGGTCTTGTGGAAGCAATTACCTCTTTCACCAGCCTATATTCATGTCCAGTTATCCCAGCCTCTGCCAACTTTCCTGTTTTCTGGTTCATGCCCCTGTGTTGGCTGAAGGTCTCTGGGTTGTTGGTACTTGCAGGAAGCTGCAATAGCTTGTTCATATCTTTTCCTGTATTTTTCATTCATCACTGTCCAAAGGCCTTGACCCAAAGAGGAGCTGAACTCTTCAGGTCCACCAGGGGTTTGGAGGAGCATCTCTGAGTATAAGGGCAGTTTTTAGGACAGGACTAGCAGTGGTTGACAAGGTGAGATATCTGTGTTGTTTGAACCTGTTACAACACAAACATCTGTATATCTCTGTGCTCTGGTACTACTGACTGCAGGGAAATCCAGCAGGGCTGGATTTGCCTCAGTATTGTGTCAGTACAACAATGAACGAACATGAGGATATTATTCCAAATTAAGATGCTCAGGTTTGGTGCGAGGAGCAGGTCCAAATCACAGACAGAAGGTTTTATGCAAGTAGCTAGGAGGATCTTGTGTTATTAAATAACCATTCAGCATTTTCCTGATGAAAGTGACAGGGAACACAGTTTTTATATTCATAGAAATACCTTTTGTATGCATGTATGCAGCTCTGAAAGTACTGCAGGACTCCATAATGGACAAATGAATGTAACAAAATCTCCTTCTCTGTGTGCAAATAATTTGCAGGAACAGTTTGGAAAATGAAAGGAAACTGGTCTGCGTTAGGGAGAACAAGTGAAAAGAGAGGAAAGAGTGTTTAGGTTCATACTTTAGAGGAGACACACAGGAAAGTCCAGTGATCCTGTTGTCTCAATAGAATGCCACATCTCCTGCTCTTCTAAGCTGCCCCAAAAAACAGGCTGATAAATCTGTTGCTGGCTTGACACAGAGCATGAGAGGAGGGATGGAAACCTGCTTGTTTGGAGACAGGCAGGATCAGATTGCTCTATACAGGGAGTTTTCCTGTAGGACAGGTTTTTTCCTCCTTTCTGATCTCTTCTTCCACCTGCATAAAATGTAAGGTAAGAAATGGAGAGAATTGTTGAACCTATTACTGAATAAATTATTTCAAAAATAATTCCCTTTTCATTGTTAAGTTCCTTGCAAAATCCTGAACAAACAGTCTTGCAAAAAAAGGACAAGGAAAAGAAATAAACGTATATAAAGAAGTTACTCCAGACATCATGGCTGGCCCTTTCCGTGCTCTTTTAGGGCAATTAGAAGGAAAGCTGGCCTGGGCAAACATTTTAATCAGCACTTTAGATTTTTTGAACACAGGAAAACTGAATCATTCTGTGAGACCTTCCTTGCAGCATCTCTGGCTTGGGCTCTAGGTCTTTGTTTTCCCTCCAGCAAAGTACCTGATGCATATTATCCAGAGATGTCAGTGGTGCTGCTGCTCCTCTCTCCTCCCCAGGCCATGGCTCTCCTGGTTCACAGACCAAGATGAGTAAAATTAGTATTTTTTAATTAACAAATCTAGCAGCATAGCAATGGCTGATTGACAGAGTACCCTAACTATAACAGTAAAGCTAGGCACAACTTGCTTTTCTGGTTTAAAGCTCTCTTTTACCTTGTATGTGGGAGATATTTGCTCATCTGGGCATCTCATGTCTTGGGTTTTGTTGGCCAGTTTGTTTGTGCGAAGCTTTTCCTCTGTGAGGTGTTCGCTCAGAGTCCTGGGCCAAGTTCCCAGCTGCAGAGAATTGCAGAGGCCAGTGCATGTGCATCAGCTGGGAATTCGATATCCAGTTTAAAAGGAAATATCTAATCAAAATTTCTCTATTCCCCCCTGTACAGATGAGCAAAACCACCCTGCCTTTGTCTGCAGCCCATTTTTTAAAATCAGCTCAAAAATGAGTGAGGAGAGAAAACATTGCTGGAATATGCATTTCCACAGAGATTAAATGTTTTTGTATGCGGCTTTCCAAAATTAAACTTGAACAGTGGCAAAGAGGGACTTGGGTGTGAAAATGCAATTAGCTGTGACTCAGGGCTCTTGATATACAGGGGGACCAATGAATTGTGAGTTTGTGCATGGAAACTTGACAAAGTGGCAAGAACAACTTACAATGTGTTAATATGAGCAGAGTAAATAACACAAAATGTTATTAATGTTTGGTATTCATTTCCAAGCAGCTCCTGTAGGTGATGTAGACAGAAGTGCACCTGGCAGGTGATGGTAAATGATGTTTTTCTTGTAGAATAGTCATTGTCTTCCTGTTAGTAACATTCATTCCCTTTTCTTGAGAGTTCTGAGATCCTGAAAGAAAGACATTGCAAGAATACTGATGTATTATTTTCACATAATGGTCTCTCACAGGCTTCCTGTGGTGTCAATAAACATCATCCATCAGCTAGGCCATGAAGTAGTTTTTCCATCTTAAAGACTAATTTGTGGAGATCTAAAAGGCTTGGCAAAGGCTCTCAATGAAAAAGCAAGGTTTTCCAATCACCCTTCTCAGTGGTTGTAGCAGCCTCATCCTCCGCCTTCCAAAACGTGTTGGATAACATTTTCTGCCTTGATACAATAATTACTTAGGGAGGGTCCTAGTGAGAAAACAGAATGGCCCTGTGCCTGTTCATGAGTGACTGGAAGAGACAATGTCTGTCTTTTTTTCATGGCTATCAGGCATTGCAAGGAAATTTTGGCACCCAAGGATGCCACCATAATGGGCATTGTAGGTAAATTAACAGGGAAAGGGTGGGGAGAACAGCATTCTGTTGGCTTATTGCATTACTTCAAAAATTATTTAACTTTTAATTAGAAGGAGGTTGAGAGATTGCTAGGTCTTTATGCTTTTTTTTTCCCTCCTGTCATCCAGATTTTATGCTGCCACTTTTAATATGAAATTTATATATGCAGTTTGAATTAAACTTGGTCCTTCTAATTTTCTGAAGTGCTGTTTCTCTCGTATCTGAGTCTTTGTAGGATGGAGATACAGCCACGACTGATTTCTGTGCTAGCGACTGCATCTTCTGATTCAGAGCTCCTGTATTCCGAAGCCAATAATGATTCACTCTCACAGCAGTGGTGTGAGCAGTCTCAGCTTTTATATGCCATCTGTGTGAGTGAGCTGAATCTGCAGAAATGGGACCCTGTGCACATGGCTTTTCCTCTGCTCATGGATGAAAATATTAAAGCAAATCCGTATGGTCCGTGAGATGTTTTCTGTGTCAGGAAGGGAGTAAAGCTGCCTGTCAAACCAAGCTGTTCTCTCTGATGAAAGGGGGCTGTTTTTAAACACTCCTTTCCATAGTATTTTGCACGCCAGCCATGTGTGCTTTCTCATCTGACATCTCATTGAGATCCTTGGCTCCGGTACTGCAGGAGGGAAGTGTGTTCTGGGAAGGAAGGAAATTATCTCTCAATATGTACACAAACACGTGTGCACACACACCCTCTTAAATCAAT
>VYXC01009482.1:0-37911 GCA_013397175.1 Platysteira castanea | reverse complement strand
TTTTTTTTTTTTTTAGGAATGTGAAAGAAAATTAATCTGGTTGAGCCAGACTTAATTGCTTCCCTTTTGTTTGGATTTTCTATTTTCTCATGAAGATGTTAGAAAGAAATTCTCTGAGCTATTATTAGATACAAAGGTAGAGGCAGAGGGCAAAGGGTTCATTTACAATTCCTACAGTAGACTATTGAAGCTAAAAGGCAACTGATGAGCAGCTTGAAAATATAGATTCATCCACTAAGCTCAGGGAGTATTTCCAAAGGTTTGTGCTGGTCTGGGGATCTAACCCTTTGTGCAGCTGTAAAACCCACTGGATGGAGAAAGCAGAATAAAAGTGGGTTTGTTTTTTTTTTCTTTTTAGTTAATGAGAGGAGTCACCTTGCACGGAGAAGCTTGAAAACATGAACTAATATAAAGTAATGAATTGATATAAATGCATTGCTTTTGAAGGAAGCAACTGGACTTCAGCTGTGTGTCAGGAGACTGGGAAGCATAAAGGTTATCCACAGATATACATTCTTTGTGTTTTGAGAAACTCAAGTCAGTTAATCCCTGATAATGGGATACCATTATAACCACCACTTCACCTCCATGATCTTAGGTCGATACTGCAAGAAGCAATTTGATCATGTTGGGCAGGAGAGCCCACAGCGTTAGAGTGTTCTGTTGCAGAAGAAATCCAATGCCAGAAAGGTTTTCTAGCCCTTCCCTAAAATGCAGTGGTGATTATCAGTTCCTTCCAGAGAATCACAGAGATGGGCAGGGACCTCTGGAGATCATGTGGTCCTATCCCTGTTCAAGCAGGGCCACCTAAAGCATTTGCCATGGACCACGTCCAGATGGCTTTTCAGTTTCTCCAAGGATGGAGACTCCACAACCTCACTGGGCAACCTGTGCCAGCACTGGGTCACCTTCACAGTAAAAAAAAGTATTTCCTGATGTTCAGAGGGAAGCTCCTGTGTTTCAGTGTGTGCACATTGCTTCTGATCCTGCCACTGGGTACCACTGAAAAGAGCCTGGCTCTGTGATCTTTGCACCCTCCCTCCAAGCGTTCATCAACATTGCTGAGATCCCCTGGAATCTTCTTCAGGCTGAGCAGTCCCAGTTCTCACATCCTGTCCTCACGGGAGAGATGCTCCAGTCCCTTGATCCTCTTCGTGACTCTGCACTGGAGTCTCTCCAGTGTGTCCATGTCTGTCCTGCACTGAGGCGCCCAGAACTGGATACAGCACTGCAGTATTCCCCACCATGTTCTAATTGTCCAAAAAAAAAAAATGAAAGGAAATTTTGGAACAGGGGCTGTTCCAACTGGGACACTAACACTGGTTTTGGATAGCGTCAGCTTGAACACTGCAGGGTTTTTTGTGCTCTCTCTGCCAAGCCTCTTGAGTCTGGAACTTGTTACTGTATTTGGACAGCTTTGGTCAAGGAGGGGTTTTCATCTGGGTACCTCAGCTTTACTGACCTGACCTCTGGAATAAATGTTCCTTTCTGAACTTGTTTCTTCTTTGGCAATAGCTTTAGTTTATTTTTTTTTTCCAGTGGCTGTGTTGAGGCTTGTTCAGTTTGCCAGGCTAAAGGGCATCACAAGAACATGCATCATTTTGTACTTTTTGTCTAAGGCAACAAAACTAAGTTTAAAAAAATCACTTTGGTGTAGTTTTTTTTTTCTCTGTGAAAACTCCTGAAGCATAAAAATAGTGTCTTTCCTTGAAGAGGGGATATTACTAATGTAAATCCAATGCAGAGGAATAATATGATGTATGTCAAAAGGCAAGCAACCGAGGGGGAGCTGGAGTGATGGAAGTGCCTCACGGGCATATGAGATTGTGGGGATAGGTATTCACACAAAGGATGCTTTCTTACATGTGCCCAGGGCTTTCTCTTATCGCTGAACATGAACCCATAGTGAAATAGAAATGTTCCTGTATTAATAGTGCATTGGAGATAACCCTCATCTGAAAAATACAGTAATACTGCACAACTGGGAACCCTTTCAGAGCAGGGAATTGGACTGGCAATTTCATAGCATGTTGGTAATGAAACATTTTGGTTCTGTATAAGCAAATGGGCAAGGTTAATGGACACATTACTCTGGCTGTCATTGTCCCAGCAGTAACCAATTTAGAGGCTTTATATTTTCTGCTGTCCCAGTAAGAGAAAGAAAAGTAGAAAGTTAAAAATAGAATTCCCAGAGTGATTTAAAGTGCAAAGAGTGAACAAGCTTGTAGTACTCTGGCATAATTTAAAAATCCCTTTTTTCCTTATAATCTGTATTTTAATATATGTATTACATTGCAAATTCTGCCAGTGTCTGTGCTGCTCCAAAAGCTCATCTCCATACAGAAGGATTTATTCTGGCTGTAACATATGAACATGGGCCTCTAGCCCTGGATCTCTCCAGCTGCTGTTTGTATTGATGTTTCCTGTTTGTATTTCCCTTCACCTGATGCTGTTGATTTGCAGAACCATGAGAAATTTTCTGTGGCTTTGGCCTTCAAGGGAGGAGGTTAAGAATATACCTTCTGGTGCCTTTGTATAGATCATAATCGGGTTTTTTTCATAGCTCTTTCAACAGTGGTGGACAGATACCAGGCCTTCATGAGCTGTTTTTTCTCAAGCAGGTGCCCTACACAACAGCACAGCACTGGGTTTTCTTTCCCAGAATTAACTGTCCCACACTCAGTTTCATTGAGGTCACTTTTTTCTTCTTGAGTCTCCTGTCAAGATTAATGCAGTTTCTGAAGCAGGTGTCCAACCTAATGAGGACTCGTTTCCTTGATTTGCAGACATCCTGGTTGATGGCAAGGTCTGTGACTGCGACATCGTGGTGACCTGCCACGTGGGGGACCCTGTCCCCTTGCAGGTGAAGCTGACCAACTGGAGCAAGCACAGCGTGGGGCCCTTTGCTCTGACCATGATGCCCTACCAGGATTACCAGAATGGGGTGCACAACTACGACCTGCAGGATGCCATCACCTTTGTGGGGTCCAACACCTTCCACATCGACACCGTGAGTTGTTTTATCACACGGATCAGGATTTTGAGTGATGTGCATTTAAAAGGGGCTTTGTTACTCTACTGTGGATTTTAAAGCAGATTAATTGTGGGAAAGCCCCATGATTATGGCAGCTATTGCTAACAGTGCTGCTGGGTTCCTCTAGAATGATCTCTCTGAAATGGTTTAAGACTGCAGTTTCCTACCATGTAAACCACCAGTAAATTATCAGAGGCAGCAACTTCTGGTCCCTCCAGATCTGACTGAATGTGAACGGGTAACCCTAGACTGAATGTTCAATACCATATTGCTACTCCCTTGAGTCACCCAGTGCAGCCTGCAGTAATAGATTTTAAATAACTTTTCTTTTTTTCTTTAGTCCATAAGAAACATTCCCCAGGCTGAGCCAAGGAACTCAGCAAATCAGTTTTAGTCAGGTCCTGAGGAAATGCAACAGACTGCAAAAAGAAAATGCTAAACATTAATGGCCAATCTGATGAGCTGGTTCATTTCCTGGATGCTTAGCATACTGTTATAAAACCATAAAAAAATGCTTAAAATGAGACCAAAAAAAAAAAAAGAGCCCCTTTTTAAAACAATTGAGATTATGATTTTTCTCTCAATTTCTCTAGAAAATTCAAGTCTAGGAGCCTTTTGCTTCTAAGGCAAGACACTGAAAATACAGATAATGCTACTCTCTCCCACATACTTCCCTCCCAAAACTACAACAACAAAATACCTGGAATGAAAATTTGCAGGCAATGCTGCAGAGTAGAATGAGCAGCATTTCTGGTAACTCATGAAATAGACATGAAGAAGGGGTGAGTGTTTGGGATAACGCTTAGAACCTTTGTTTAGGTCAGCTCTTCGGATTGGTAATAAAATGTACCTGTCAAATTTAAATATGTAAGTGAACCTTAGTTAGAAAGAAATTAAAGGTTAACCACAGGGATAGTCACCATGCGTATTTTTCAATTACGCATCACAGAAGAAAATATTTCTAAAAGCTAATGAGCATGAAATATATCATCAACTTGAATTTTAATGGGGGCTAACTGCATTCTTATAACTGAATAATTGAAATATGTCAACAGAAATCATCCAGGGATGGCTTTCTTTGACTCTGTTTCTGACAATGTGGAATTTTTAATCAGAGTGGTGGTGTTTGGATGCCCAGCTGCCAAAGGGCCTGACCCTCCAGGCTAATGAGGGAAAAGGGAGATGTCAGTGTGATGTATTCTTACCTTCTGATTGAGTCTCCTATGGGGCAAAAAGTCAGGAGGTCACATCTCTGGTGCCTGCCCAGGCAGCCTTCTCATACGTTACGGTCCCTGCTCTTGCCCCACTGCTCAGTATTTTGACATTTCTCCTGTAAACATAATCCCCAAGAAGTTAAAAATAGAATTGTTTTCTGCTGCTTGTCCTCCTTTCTATACAAAAAGGGGAAATGAAGAAAATGTCAACTCTTAGACAAGAAGTGTTACATTTCACAGTGTGTAGTGTTGATACCACACAGGCTCCTGGGGAAAATGCTTGGTCATGTTTCTTTGGGGCGTAGAGCCCTGATCATGGAAGAAAATCCTTCAGTGTATCTCATGTCTGTACGAAGCCCTTTCTTCCCTCATAATAACTAGCTTAGGAATAGCAAAGAGATTTCAGAAAGTTCCACCTGTTTGGGGGACAAGGGGAAATCCTGGTTTGTGCATTTGATGTTTCAGGGAAGAACCACTATGCTTAGCATTGTGCTTGTGCTCTGAGTTTGGCCAAAAGTCAGACAGACACTGGTTAAAAAAACAAAGAAGCTTATGGTTGGGTGAGGTGAAACACCATTTATCAAAAAGATAAACCAGAGTTTCTCTTTTTTATAAATGAAAGTTGAGATACTGGACTAGATTCCCTGCTGGTTTTCAACTCAGTGGTGCTGTGTGGAAGCTGTTAAAAATGTCCCCATCATTTTTTTAACCTCAGGTTGTGGACACTGGATTATTTTTCTTGTTCAATGGAGGTGGCTTTGAGGTGCTGCCCTTTCCCAGCTGCTTGGGAAAAATGCTCCCCTCTCCCCCAGCAGGACAGACACTGCAAGCACTTGTTTTTGTGCGAAGTTGTCCAGTTTAGCAAAAATGACGTTGGTCAGCAGTTTAAGTTAATTGGGCTGACTTCACACTGACACTGGCACAGGGGTGCTGATATGATTTATTGCAGGGCTGAGCTGGGTGGGAGGAAGGATGGAGAAACAAGTATGGTTTGGTGCATCACTGGTGCGTGGTCAAGAACAAGTGGGAGCATCAAGTATTACAACAAGGGCAGATACTTCTCACACCCTGAAAATTCACTCTGTTGTTATGCAGAAACTTCATTATCGATACAAAAAACCCCAACAGATCCCTCTGCCTTCCTAAATGTTAGTTTCATATTAAGTCTCATGCTCAAAAATTCACTGTTATTTTTGATTCCAGACTAAAAAGTCTCACAGCAGTTTTCTGCTGCTCTCTGGAAGACAGGGGATATATACAGGAATTTTCTGGATGCACATGCTGCTATGCAGCGTGAATATAAATTGTTGAAAGGGTAAAAGTCACACAATGTTGTATTTCCCTTTTTTGTGGCTTGAAGCCCAGGTTAGAAGATTTAACTTGGAAGTAATGTAATGATGCTTATTCACCTCTTTGTGCTTTTACCTCAGTTTGATGCAGCAGCCTGGGTTTGTGTCACAAAGTCTCTGCTGGGATATGCTACTTCAAAAAGCAAAGTCTTTTCTGGAAATTTTTAAAGGATATTGAGCTATTTCCATGCATTTTAAATTAAACAAAATCTTTATTTTTAAGCATGACTTCTAACTTGGCTAACCTTACTTTTCTCTGTCTGTATTTGACATAAAAAGTGACTTTCTCCGTTATGATTTAAATATTTGACAATTTTTGTTCAATGGGTGATTTTGAAACATGAGTTAATATGGTGGAACCTACCCATTAAAATACAGTGCATTGATTTATTTTTTTAAATCTCACTTCACAACATAACATTTATCTTTCACCATATTATTAAAATTTTCAGTTCTTACCAATGTTTTCTGTTGACTAATTAGCTGATCAGACAGAGTTGCTTTTTGCCAAATTAAGACCAAAAATATTGTCTTATGTGGAGATTCCTGTAACTCCCAGCAATTCATCCTCCCTTGTTGTCCCTGCTTGTGGCATTACTTATTCTCAAGCAGGATGTTTTCCTGCCTGTCCTATCATGCACAAGCTCAAGTGATTGGTAGTGGGAGATGAGGAGAAATTCATTAGTAGATGGTCATTTTGAATCAGCTCAGAAGCCATGATGAACATTTGCTTACTTCTGGCAGGTCCTCTGTGGCCCATCTGGAACAAATTATTTTTCTTGGCACTGTTTTATTCACACTGTAAACTCTTTGGGGCAGCGAGCAGTAGCTGGCACCAGCCCTAATCTCCAACTGAGCTCCCTAAGTACTACAGCAGTATAAATAAGTAGTAATTAGTTCTAAGCAATCGCAGTCCCACATGGTAGCCTAAATCAGGGAAGGATTAGGATGGAGCTAGAAACTTAATTTTTCTTCTGTCTTGGTGGAATAAAGGAGTAATGTGGACGTTTCTTCCTTGATTTTCAATCATTATTTTCTGGGGTACAAGCTGCCCATCTTTGGTTTCCATGAATGGTGGAATTTTAGTAAAACCTGTTTTAACTCTGCCTTGACTCAGGAATGTCAGTGTCCTGATCAGTGATTCCACACACATACAGGCGCATATCTGGGCAGTGACACCACCAGAGCTGTGTGCTGCTGGACTGAAGGACAGCATGAATTTGGCCTGGGACAGGCACGAGTTGTGTTCCTTGTAGTTTAGCTGGGTCATGCACTGCAGTCGGTGGGGTGGTGCATCCTGCCAGCTACGGTGGTGACCACCTGAACAAGCCACTCTGAGTGGCTGAGCAAGTCATCAGAGCTTATGCAGTTTAGGGAACATTTTGTCTCATTCTGCATTTGATCAGATGAAGCCTTGTGTTGAACAGCTGGCTTAGATGTGGACATCCACTTTACAGACATTTGGGTGGCTTCAGTTCCAGACTGAGACACCTGAATGAGGAGGTGGTACCAGGGGTGCTGCCCCACTAAGCTCCCATTAGTCAGTGGAGATGTGGTCTGCAGCAGGTAGAACCCAGCTTATAAACACCAGGGCCAAGATTCAGTTGCCTAAAAGTAGATGTTTGCCATCATACAGGTGCTATGGGCATCCTACCAGCCTCCAGATGCTGCCAGAAATCCTGTAAGACATCCTGGACATCTTCCCAGTCCTGTGGAGGTGTCTCAGTGCCATCCCATTACCTGTGTTTAGGCAACTGTTCTGGCTCTGTAGGCTGCCTAGGGAGACCATTTTGTGTTTGCTCCACTGTCTGCATTGACTAGGTATCTTCCTTTTGTAGTAGGAGCGTGGATACCTCATGTGCAGACACCAAAAAAGTAGGTGGTTTAACCCCAAAATTAGTCTTGTGCCTGGTGTAGCAGCTGGGCTGGATGTGACCCTCTACTGACCTGACTGCTGCTGCTCAGTGTCTGGTCTTTTGGAATGTTTGTAGGTAGCCCCACTGGAGAGGCAGCCTTACTTTCCAAAGTTGGTTCCTGTCTTGAAGAAAACTTCTTGTAACTCCTGCAGAGCCACCTGCACCTCAGCAGGGCAAAGGCCTCAAGCTCCTCCACAAACCACAAGTGTTGATACAGTGGTGGTGGTACTACAGATGTGCGAAGAGGCCAAACCATGAATGTGATGTCGGGTGCTGATGCTGCTGAGCCTGAAGCCACCTTCCTGTTTGCCAAGGGCTCCAAGCTGTGCTGTGACAGATATTCCTTCATGGTGCAGCGAGATTGGGAAAAATGGACAAGGAGCTTGAAAAACCAAAGGGGCCTGAGGAGGCTTCATTTGCTGTTTGCCTGCACCCACTGCTGGCATGAGTGCCTGCCTCTGCCCTCCTTTGGATGCAAGTCCAGTGAGGCAGAAATCAGGCAGGCAGCTCTGGGAGAAGGAGAAGGAAGCAAGAGAGGACATGGCTTGATGTTGTTGTGCGTGTCCAGACGCAGTGCCAGAGGGCAAGAACTTGTACCCAGCGAGGAGGAGAGATGCCAAGGACAGGGTCAGGGGAACAGCTGTGGCTGCTCTGATCATTCACGTGGGTGGCACAATGTTGATACAAGTTTGCTGTAGGTCAGCAAAAGTGCTCAGTGCCTAAACCAAAGGGAGCCTGGGCTCTCCAGCTCTGAGGGCGTGGCTGCTTGTGAACAGCCAGGCCCTTGTGCAGGAGCTGCAATTTAGAGTCACAGAAGCACGGAATGGTTTGGTTTGGATGGGAACTTAAAGCTCCTCTCATTCCAACCCCCCTGCCATTGACAGGGACACCTTCCACTATCCCAGGTGGATCCAAGCCCTGTCCAACCTGGCCTTGAACACTTCCAGGGATGAGGCAGCCATAGCCTCTCTGGGCAACCTGTGCCAGGGCCTCACCACCCTCACAGTAAAGAATTTTTTCCATATATCTAACCTAAATTTCCTCTCTTTAAATTCAATTCCTGTACTCTTTGTCGTATCACTACAGATTCTAGTGGAGAGTCTTTTCCAGCTTCCCCATAGCCCCTTCAGATACTGGAAGGTGCCTTGAGGTCTCCACTCAACCTTCTCTTCCCCAGGCTGAACTTTCACAGCCTGTCTTCATAGAAAAGCTGCTCTAGTACCTTTAGTGACTTCATGGCCCCTCTCTGGACTTCTTCCAGTTTAGGGAGGTTCAACAAAGCAGCCTGATACCCCAGGGTATACAGGATGCACATCTACTGGCTAAAGAACCCAGTAGTGAAAATCCAAAACCCCCTAGAACAGGAGAAAATGGAAACAAACAGCTCATTCCCTCCACTTCTGAAAGTTACAGAGAGCCTGCCTCATGGAAGGTGGTGGCCAGAAGTCTTCAGTTCTCTGGAAAATTCTTGAGTTCCATGCACCCCTGAAATCGTTGATCATTTGCCTTCCCCCTCTTCCCCCCTGTGGCCTTCCCATCATCCTTGTTCTGGGATCCCCATGCAGTGGCAAGTTGTCCTTCAGCAAAGGGAGTCCATGGGCACTTTCCCTGTTCAAACCCCACTGTTCATGTCCCAGTTTACCTTATGATGAAATTTTCTATAATGGAGAACAGTCCTGGTCCCGTGTCTCAGAGTCTCAGTCTTTACTGGGACTTTCCTGCTGGGATGAAGTTGCCTTTTCACAATTTTTGGAAAAATTCTGTCCAGTGGCATGGCTTTGTGTTGATTTGGTGTTTTGCATTTGCTGTAACTTCAACTCAATTCTAGGCATCCTGAAACTGGATTGAACATCTTGTGGAAGCAGATACTAATTCAAACATTATCACATGCTGAACAGTGGTGGGAGTGTTAAAGTTAGAAATTACTGAAGTGTCTTGCTGAAATGATGGACTGAGATATATTATTTGTTGTGAAGATATGGATTGTAGATGGATTTGTGATGAAGGAAGATACATAAATGTAGAAACAGTGTGAACTCTGCATTTAATTTGGACAAGTAAAATCAGGATGGCTACTGATTCTGGGAAGTTTCTTGCTAAACTTCATTATTTCAGTGATAGTGAATATTAAATTTCCTGATTAGAATTCTCAGTAATAAGTGAGAATGAACTTAGTTGTTACTAAGCTGTTAAACGATGTTTAACCATGTATTTAACATGAATTCAGGGACATGATTCAGAACTTCAATAGAGATGTTGGTAAATGCAGTCTAAGAAGAGATTTGGGGTGATCTCTACCTTAAATAAATTCTGGTTTGGAGTCAGTGACTCCTAAAGGTTCTTATTCTGTTTTGAGCTGTGCCAGATTTACTGCATGAGTGAATAACAGGATTTATTTTTAAATGTAACAGTTTACCTAGAATAGGGACAAGATCTTTACTCCTTTTTGTATGAAAACATTATTAAGATGTGAATCTAGAGTACTCTGAGACCATTTGAAGGAGCTAATGAATTGCAAACGGCAATTAATTTGCTTTGCTGATTGTTTATTTTTACTGATTTTCACATTCTTTTTGCCAGGTAAAGCCAACCAAAGACTCTGTGTACTTTGGAGCACTCCTCTTCCTCTACACGGGCGATTTTTACCTGAATATCAAATTCCATGAAGACAACTGCAGCAGGGAGCTGCCTCTGTCCTGGCTCTGCCTTCCCAGTGTCCACATCCGTGCCACGGAGCCTGTGGCCCCAGCTAAGCTGTAAATGCAGCGTGTGCTACTTGATTAACCACAACACACAGCAGTGCTTGGCACATCCTCTGCTTGACCCCAGCTTGTTTCTGTCCAACCCCAGGCCACAGTCTCTGCTTCGGAGGAACAGCTGAACACTTTCTGACTTGGCTGATAGTCATTTGGACAGCTGCTTTAGCTAATTTCAGAGGGAGACAGAGAGAGATTATAACTATGCTGAAGTTTTCCTCTGTTTCCAGAAAGCCTTTGAAACTACTAATACATGCATTATACTTCAATATACTCCATTGATATCAGTGGTTTGAAAGGATCTTGAGGGCTGAATTTAGGCATGTGTTTGAAGGTCTTAAATCCAATTTGAATAATCCTGTTTGACCATTTTTCAATGATGTTTGTGTATCTGTATGAAATTTCTCCTGGTTTATGCTGGACCCATGGCATGTTCCCTTGGGGTATAGATCTGTGTTAGATTTGTTCACTGGCTTGTTCTCATTCATTTGCTTGCTGAGAATTTGGTGTCTTTGGTAGTAAATGGCAGTAGTGGTGCTTTTTAGTGTGTTACTGAAAGTAAGAATAGAAAATCTGCCTCCAGTTATTCTCTGCCTCCCCTGAGCCCAGTGCCACTTGCTCCTGGTAAAGTCACTGCCTTTAGTTTGGCAGATCTATGAACTAGAAAGGAGAGAGGGTGAGGAAGAGCAAAAGAGTTTTGTCCTTGAGAGAATAAATAAGCCAACTTTTGGGCTGCCTAAGGCTTGCCTGTGAATTTGGGCTTTCACAGTTCTATTTTACACAGTCACAGTCACTTGAAACATTTCCAGACACTTAAAGATCCACCCGAATTAATCAGATGAACATTAATATAACTTTTCATGAGTTTTTACAAACTCTTCTCCTCAGATTTTTTATAGTAATATACTACTTTTTAAATGTGTCTATTTTTTCCTTTTTTTTTTGTTTACCTTCAAGTTTGTTGGGGTTTTTTTTAAAGTTTAACTATTAGGCAATTAAGGCCATGGAATTCCTGAGTGTAAAAGTAGTTGTTGAATATACTGATAATTTAGCCTGTTTTTCGGAATAATGTTTTTGTATAGTGAGATATATTTTTACCCCATGTAAAACAGGGAAATGTCTTAGCTGTATGATTAATACATTATTTCATGGACCATATGTTTAAAACCTATCTCAGTCTTTTCTTAAATGCATAGTTAAATTTGGTGGTAGTTTGCTTTTGGGGGTGGATACACCAAGATGTGGCAGGGACACTCCAGTTAGCTCTACATGATTTAAATCTACAGGCACAACCTCTTTGCAGATTCTTTGTTTCTTTAGAACTCATGCAAACGTGGGCCCCCACTGAATGCCTGGCCTGGCCCTTCCTGCTCAGTTCTGGCTCTCTGCACCATGCCTGGGGTACTTTTAGATGTGACTGGTGTTTTCAGTAGGAAAGACAGTGCTCAAAACTCCATTCACTGCAAATGACTGTTCATCCTAAATATATTCCTCCCCTGAGGGAACTACAGCTGTAGCACGGAAGCTGTATTTCCAGTGTATGCAGGGTGTTCTCTCTAAAAACCTGTGTTGTGGCAATGTTATCAGTGTTTCTGCTGGAGCTGTGGCTCTGTACTCAGCCTTGAAAGTGGAAGTTTTTGGCCTGATGAAAATCTGAGCCCTGCTGCAGATTGTTTTGCAATGATTTACTGCTATTCCAGGTGGCAGTCATGTCCAGTAACAAAACTGTTCCTTAGACTGGCACAGTGGCTCCGGGCCTGAGACACCCATGGAAAGAGGGTCCAAGAACTGAGTTGGGCCTGTTTTTCTGTGTTGCTGGAGCTTGGCTGACCAGATTGTGCCATGAGGATGAATTCTCTGTCACTGGATAGGCAATATACAGAAATATAAGATCCAAGGAGAGCAGGAACTAAACCATTTCATCTTCTCCACAAAAGCTTGGTTTTGACATGTGTGTCTGTACTATGTTGCACAACACTCTTGCAGCAAATTCCAAATTGGGTTTCATTCAGTGTTCCCAGAAGATAATCTGCAGGTTCTAGGAATATAGCTAAGGCTTTATAAGGCCAACGTTGCATTTGAAATAAAAATATTGTAAAGTAGATGCTGTTGCAGTCAGGATGCTTCAATTTACCCAGCTAAGGGAACTATTCTCTAATTAATTTTTGACAATGTTCTCTGAGAAGAGCGGGTCTTGTTCTGTGGAGCCTGTCCTGGGATGCAACACTTCTGTGCCTTTAACTTAAAAAGGATCCTGATCCACAGCCCACTGAAGCTGTTGGAAAGGGAACAGGTTTTATTATAACAAAAGCAAGGAGCATATTTTCTAGGTATCCAGTATGCCATTATAAATCTGCCATATGTGCACATAAATATAAGTTCTTATGTGTGAGCTGACCCTTAGAGGTCTGCCTGTTCATTATATAGTAGACTACTCTGTCCCTTGTCAACTTGGATGCTTAGTTGCTTTTGGCATTTATGATATCTTCCCCAATTTTCTCACACTTCTACTTGTCTTGATGAGAGAGGTGAAACACAAGAAATTCTTCCTTCTGGGGATCATTTTTGACTTGTCCAGAAGGAAGATATTGAAGTGTTAGTGTAATTTGGAGAAGGATCGAGGGAAAGGTGCTTAAAATCACTGGGGTTGCTGTCAGGATTGGTCCTTGTAGTGCTTGGAAGAAGGATGATACTTGTCTTATCTGCTTCTGCTACTGAAAACTTCTTTTTTCAGTAACTTTCTCTGAAACACCTAGCAGTTATTTTGAACATGATGAGCTGAACTGTTCATTGTAAATCTGATATGAACCAATGGTTGCAATGAATTATTCCTTATTTAAATGGCCACTGCTGACAGCAGATGTTGGTCCCATATATGAATGCACTGGAGAAGCATAAGTTATGTAACTTTAACTGAATAAATACTTGTGTCTTGTTATTTACATGTCTGCCAGTCTCTGCTGTCTGTAGTTCCTGGTGTTCTTGTGTGTTTTTGCTGATAACAATGCATACCTCTTGATGCTGTATTTTGTCTCTGGAAGCATGTGTTTGACCCTGGAACTGAAATTTCAGCCTCACTCAAACTTTCTCTTCCTAGATGAGCTCAGAGGTGGTAAAACATTGTGTGGCTCCTGTGTCAGTGCCTATTCATTGTCAGCTGAAGGGAGAGCGAGGCACTCACATGAAAGGAAACAAATGGCCTGAAGCTGTGTCAGGGGAGGTTTAGGTTGGGTATTAAGAAAAGGTTCTTCACCCAGAGGGTGATTGGGCACTGGAACAGCTCCGAGGGAAGGGGTCACAGCCTAGAGCCTGACAGAGCTCAAGAAGTGTTTGGACAATGCTCTCAGGCACATGGTGGGACTCTTGAGGATGGTCCTGTGAAGACCTGGAAGTTGGATGTGCTGATTCTTGTGGATCCCTTTGAATTTGGCTTAATCTGTGACTGTGAAATTCCTCGATGTCCCAATACTGATGTTGAGGGTGGTGAGGCCCTGGCACAGGTTGCCCAGAGAGGCAATGGCTGCCCCATCCCTGGAAACATTCAAGGTTGTGTTGTTCAGGGCACTGAGCAACCTGATCCAGTTGAGGATGTCCCTGCTCATTGCTGAGGGGTTGGAACTAGACCCGTAAATGTTCCTTGCAATCCAAAGCATTCCATGATTCTATCACCCTTTCCATCCTCTAAGAAACAGCTCAAAGGCTGGAAGGACCATCTTGGAAGACTGACTGCAAGCACTTAAAAACCATCTGATGCCCAGCCTTGTTTGATGCCATCTGATGCCCACCCTTCTGTCAGACAGTCCTGGGGCTTCTGTGTTTGGATTCCCAATCTAGAAGCTCTTAAGGTTTCCTTAGTGAGAGCCAGCTGCTCCCTCCCTTCCTTGAGTCCTCTGGCTCCCTTCCTGGGTGTGGGCACTTTGTTTGTCCCTGGAATCGGGCTGTGCATCCATCCTTCTTGCACGGCACACCCCAGAGCAGTGCTGGCTGCCAGCTCCCCTGGATGGAATCAAGCCTTCTGCAGCTCTGGGCTTTAGTTCAGCTGTGTGGGCACAGGGGGGATTTCAAGGCTTTCATGCAGAGCTTTGCAAACACTAGTGTTCTTTTCTTAATATAGAAGACGCAAAAATTTGGACAAAATTTTTGTGTCAAGTGTTCCATGGTAGCTGTTTCCTTCTGGGGCTTGATCAGGGTTTTGGGATTGTTCAGCATCTTTTTAGCTCTTAGCTTCTCTTGCTCTTTCTCACCTCATCCTTCTTACTGACTCTTCCACTCACTGCACTCTTCTGCTTTTCTTTATTTGGTCCCAGCAGAAAGGATCAACTTGTCCCTTTCTTTTTTCCTTCCTCTGCATCTCTGTTAGAGGCCTCCTAACACTTTGTTCATGTTGGGGAAAAAATTGCTTCAAATTCAATTTCAGCTGCTAAACTGGAGTTTGACTCTCAAATATCCTCTCTTGAAAGCATCTTGAGCTATTTCAGTTGAATAGGATCTTGTCTGTTCTGTTACAATCTGATGTTTCTTGTTGGAAGGATACTTTAGGCCACTGTGTTCACAATGCATCAATTCCATAACACCAGTGGGATTTTGTGTGTAGGTGACATCATTTAACATGCAGTGCTCACTTACTGTCCCAGTGCTCCTGATTCAGCAAGATATCCAAGCACATGCCTAATGTTAAACACGTCAGTAGAAACACATTAATAGGGAATCTTTTGACAGCTAATTCAGTCACATATCTCCCTGGGAAATCTGCTAACCCTGTGCCCAGATGTACAGTCTTCATCTGAACCTGCAATTCATCTGAACCTGCAAATTTGACACGGAGGCCCACATGCTATTGTATGGCCTGGGCCATCACCACTCCCTGGAACCCTGGTAGAAGGAGAAGGCATCTCACCAAAATCTGGCACTGTATCTGTACAAGTCTGGGAGTGCAGAAGACCCTTCCAGGCAAGATGTGCTCACTGTGTGTCTATACCAACCACAGCAATGCACCCTGGAGGTGCACAGCAGATGCAGAGGCTTGCCTGGGAAGCCACATTGTCCCCGGTGCTGTCCCCAGTCGCTGTGCACCAGGCGAAGCCACCTCCTGCTTGCAGTTGTGCTTCCGAGTGTTTCTCTCCCAAGGGCTGGTGCCTGCACATCCTCCCAGCCTCGCCATCTCCACAGCCATGGGAAAACTCCTCAGGAGCTGCTCAGAAATCACTTGGCATAAGGGAAGGCATATGTTAACAATGAGGCAGCAGAGCACCATTTCTGTGATGAGGGAGCAGTGGATCCTCTGCAGAGAAGAATTTGTTACAGCCCAGTGTTCTCTGATACCATGGCTGGAGAAGGGCAATTTCAGCCCCTCTTCAGCCTGGAGTCAGCTTGAACAAAACAGTGTAGACACTGCCAGAGAGAAATCAGGCCAGCTATTGAAACAATTTAACAGTGAGCTTCTTGTTAATGACTGTGAGGATGTCATCACTAATCTGTGTCAGAAACAGGACCCTTCTGCTCTCCAAAGTCTGCCCATGTTCTTACAAACTGGTCCAGGCTGATGGCTGAAGTGATGCCGTGGTCTGATTCAGGCATCTGCCTTCCACCTCCTTTCCCAACAGCTCAGATCCAGAGCAGAGATGCCATTCCCTCCCCATTCCTTCGCCTCGTTCACCTCTTTGTGTGGCCACACGAGGCTGAACCCATGCAGTGGGTTTGGGTTGAAAAGAGGAAAGAAAAGGCAGGGGAGTGTTTTTCTTTAGTGTGTGCACACGTTAGTGAGTTGCTGACGTGAAGCTGCATCATCACACAGAAGCCTGTGAGGTTGCAGCATCCCAGACCAGAACTTTTGGGGCGGAACAGGGGTAAATGAGCAGTGGGAGGAAGGGAGGGAAAAAAATGCAGAGGGAAGTGGTACAGGGCTACGAACAGAGACACGTCCCCAGGGTGCCCAAAGTTAACTGAGATGGATCAAGGTGAAATGGGTTATGCAACTGCCACAACGTTAAAAATAGGTTACGCTGTACATTAAGATTTCATTTATAAATTGTTTATAGAGCATTCATAAATGTTAGATGTGGTAAGCACGTTATGCACACAAATACTTTGTGTTCCAGCATTATCGATGGCCGTGTCCTCGGCAGCTGCAGGTATTATGGATGGTTAAATCACAGCTCTGGAGACCAGCAGTTCAATAGCAATACACAATAAATGATTCATCAGTCACCTCAACGTGTATCAAGAAATTATGTGCTCTTTCTAAATGGAACCTTAATATGAAGTGTGACCTTAGGAACCGTGAAACAGGGAACTTTTGCCCCTTTCATCCTTTTATTTATTCCTAAAAAAAAAAAACCAAAAAACCCCAACCCAAACAAAAAAAAACCACCAACACCTGCCCCCCCAACTCTCAATTCACCAGTTTAATAATGATTGTGCTTTTCCTCACCTCTGTCTTGAGAAAAGCCACAGGCTCCTGAGAATTAAAAAAATCTGAGGAACATATACAGTATTTGGATGTGCCACACTCTGCTGCAAATGTGAATTGTGTGTTTTTGGAGTATGGACTCCAAGGCTGCAGAAGGATGTCACCCCAGCAGGATGTCACCTTGCCAGGTGTCTGCAGGTCCCTGGAAAGACCACAAGGGCAAAGATAAATTGAATGTAAATTAAGCAGAGAGAACAGAAGAGCCATGAAATAAGACTTGAACAGGATAATTTCATTTATTAAAAATGAACCCTAGAGCCAGCTCTAGGCATTTGCTTGCATGGAAGATGTCACCAGAGAAGATGCCACCACTGCAGAGCCCCAACACAAGGCAGACCAGGTAAGAATTGTCCTTCCCTACCATGGCATCCTCCATAAACCTGAAGGAAGGCATAAAGCCTGCCCATCCCATCCCATCCCATCCCATCCCATCCCATCCCATCCCATCCCATCCCATCCCATCCCATCCCATCCCATCCCTCACTTCCATGCAGAGCTGAGTCTCACAAGACTCTCTTTATAAGTGGAAGAGAAAGAGGGTGCTCCTGTCTTTCCCCTCTTGGCTGAAGTCTTGGCCAGGGCTGTGTCTTTACAAGTCTCTTGAGGAGGGCACTGCAGGGGCCCAGGTCTGTAGTATTTGAATTGTGTATCAATGTAAGCCACTTGCATGTGGTGATAGGTGGATAATGTGCATTTAATTTAGCACAAAAAATAAGACAAAATAGGTGCAAAAGCTTTGGGATATTATTTTCAACACAAGTATTGGGTAAATCTACCAGATTTTCCTTTCTGTGCAGCTCTCCAAATGTTGCTGCTGTTGGTTTCAATATAAAATCACATCCTCTAAAGCTTGTCCATACTGGGGGCTCTGGGTCACACAAGCTCTGTTGAGAAAAACAACAGGAGGGATCAGTGGTGTTGTTAACACAAACCTCTTTATTTAAAAACACCAGGTATGAACAGGAGCCACATGATCTGTGCTTCCCAAAAAATCTACAAGACAAGGGGGCTCTGTAAGGAAACGCCCACCCTGCATCAGGAAAATTTCCAGCCTGAAATGCCTGGTTTTTGCCAGTGGCTGTAAAGAGAGGCCACGGTGACAAGTTGAGATGGAGGCATCCAGTTACCACACCAGTTCATTCAGGTGAGATAAATCAGAAGCACAGAATTATCTGAGTGGGAAGGAACCTTAAGGATCTCATTCCAATCCCCTTTGCCATGGGCAGAGACACCTTTCACTATCCCAGGCTGCTCAGAACTCCATCCACCCTGGCCTTGAACCCTTCCAGGGATGGGGCATCCACAGCTTCTCTGGGCAACCTGTGCCAGGGCCTCACCACCCTCACAGTAAAGAATTTTTTCCTAATGACCAATCTAAACCTATTTTCTTTCAGTTTAAAGCCATTTCCCTTTGTCCTGTAAATCACTGTGTCCTGTCCCATCAAACATGGATGAAGTTAGCAAATGTGTTTGAAAGTTTCAAAGGGCCCAAGGAGATACCTCTGAACACCAACTCCAGACACAGGAGACTCATTTCTTTGGAGATCAGACAGAGCAAACCCCTTTCCGTCCCCATCCAGGATGCAGTTCCATGGGGTTCAGATTGGTACATGGACTCTTCAGCTGCTGTGGTACAAACATGGGGACTGTGGCTCACTCCCAGTACTTTTCCCTTCCACTACACCCACCATGGGCCAGGTGCACGGTGACCTTCTGGGCAATCAGGGCACCAGGCAGCCTGTCAGCAAGGAGCCACATGATGGGGAAATACAGCTCTCCTGGGGACCACCCATGTGAAATGTCCGGGGGAAGAGGGAAACCTGTGGCAGCTTTATCTCAGCTTTGTGCAAACCTGCCCTGATGAGACCCTCGGCTGAGAGGCTTTTTGAGCTGTTCCCGAACGAGCACGGTCATATTTTCCCTCTCTCTGTTCCCTGCACCCCTGGCTGCACTGTAGATAAGGCAGCAGTGTTTTGGCAGCTGGGAGGTGACACTCTATCTGTTTGCACATGCAGGACACTAATGGAAATGTGCCACCCATCACCATCACTGGGGTCAGTTTGCCTCTGCTCGTCGTGCTGGGGACACTGGCTGGTTGTTTTGGTGGCAATGCAAAGAGCAGCAGTGCTGGGCAAAGATCACAGACCAGGCAGACATCTGCTTTCAATACTGACAAAGCCCCTGCACCAGTCTTGCTCACTGCTCTGTTGCTCAGTTCCAAACCTATTTTTTCCCCTTGCTTCTTTAGATTTTCAGTTTCAGGGATTTTTTTTCTGACATCAGATTTATTTATTTGATAGTCCCTCACTGTTCTCAGTGTCACTTTTCTGCAAGTAGACCATACCATTTTTCCTGTTTGCTCTACCCCTGGGTTTTGGAGAGCTCAGACAGAGTCCTGAGTCCTGTGCTGTGGATGAAGTTCCCACACTCTGTGTTCAAGTGCCTCTCATGGCTTGTCCACCTCCTGCCCTGCTCAGCTGCCTGTCTGATTTCAAGGTTAGGCACTGAGAGAACAGTTAGACTCCTGCCTGTCTGGGCTCTCCCTTCACACCTGGCACATTTGGTTTGAATCAGTCCACAATACTCTTGTCCTCTCTTCCCTCATCTACCAGTCCTCCCACTGGTTCCCCACCAGCACACAGGTGAGACTGGTTCTGGCGGCCTTGGTGCACTGGAGAGGAGACAGAAGGAGAGGAGGTTTAGTATCACCTTACTACCTCCTGCAAAATCCGTGTTTTGTTGCTTAGTGACAACATCTTTATACTCAGTGCTTCATGTGAGATGCTGAATGTGAGGTGCTGCCATGCAGCAAGAAGTTAAGCTTTGCTAAATGCCACATCTCCCTCAGCACTGTGATGGGGTTCCCAGCTCCTCTTCCAAACACTTGAGGGCACCTCAGGCCCTGGCACTGAAGATGGGCACAGCCACCCCCCAGCTCCATGGCACCAAAGCAGTGGTGGCTCTCTGCCATATTCAGAACATCCCAAATATTGCTTGTGTCCAGGGGGTGGGATCTGGGAGCAGATTCTTACTGCCTAGAAGGACAGAGTTCCTCAGACCAACCCACAGAGCTCAGGAGTGAGAGACAACTGCCTCACACGTGTAGATACTGCTTTGCTTATTTTGACCCAAAGTTTATTTTTATTCTACAGTCTTTCCCAGGAGGAAACACTTCAGCAGCTCTTTTTCTCACTTCTACCTGAAGATAAAAAGGCAACTCCTAACTGTTTTCAAGCCTCTGTCTTGTGGATACTGTAATTCACATTAGGAGAGGAGGCTCTGGAGCTGCAGGCAGTGGCAGCCAGAGTGTGTAACAACCCCAGGGACGTGAGCAAGGGAGCACATTGACCAGCCACCCTCAGCCTGTGCTTGTGGTGCACCTTGTGCTTGTGGGTCCAGCAAAAGCAAAAGGGAAGGCAAGGTAAGGCAAGGGGCTATTTCAGTTGGAAGGGACCTAGAGTGGTCATCCAGTCCAACTGCCTGACCACTTCAGGGCTGACCAAAAATTAAAACATTTATTAAGGTCATTATCCAAATTACTCTTAAGCACTGACAAGCTTAGGCCACTCACCAGCTCTGTAGGAAGCTGCTTCCAGTGTTTGACCTGACCTCTCAGTAAAGGATCACCCCTACCCAGAAAAAAACAGGTATTGTGAATTAGGAACAATCAATGACTCGGAACTGGACCAAAACTAAGAACGGCAAAACCCCCCATCTGTATCAGAGAGAAGAGCTAAGGGACGAAAGCCTGGTTCAATCACAATGAAGCGACTGCTGTATTAAAATGTGTATTTCATGTGCTACCTGTGACTGACAATGCACCAAATATATTTTGGACAGTCTGCCTTGCTAGCAAACCCTGCCTAATCCATTCAGGGGACTGGAGTGGCTGCAGCAACCTTGTCTACACCAAAACAATATTCCATTTCTGTCTTGTTTGATATTGTTTCATACAATGCAGCACAGTCTCAGCTGAAAACGACATTGCTGTTCTTAGAACAAAAGATCTCTCCTTTTAGGTGAAGTATCCATTTGCATTAGGAATGCCCCGGGAATATGGGTACAAGAACATACTTTATCCCCAGGCAAGGCTGAGCAGGGCTCCTGGTAAGCCCCAGCTCATCTGTCTCAGAAACAAAAAAATTAAAAAGCCAAGTCAGGGCTGTAGCAACACAGTTGGACAGTATTTTATCTGCCATGCTGGGCAACAAACCTGCACCTGCAATGGTGCACAGGAGGGCTGTAACAGCGAGAACATACGTCTGGAATGGATTTAGAGATAATAAGAAATCATCTTAATGCGACTGTTGAATGTACAAGGGATCTGATAATAGTTACCACAGGTACACTTTCATTAACTCCCTTTAATTTAAAAGCTCAGTGTTTGCAGGAATCTTTTACTGGCAAGAAAAAAGTCAAATCAAATGAAAAATAATCCCTCTGAAAAGCAGCGCTGCTGTTTCCCCCAGGAGCGGCACAGCACAGCCTGAAATCACCTGCACTGATCCCTCCATCCAGGTCCTGCAGCCCTTGGATGGGCCAGATGAGCACTGCTGGTCCTGCAGTGCCATCCTAATGTCACCCATTCCCCTTATCTCTGCAGCAGGGGCACCCCATGTTCACTGAGTACAAACAGGGCTCGGGTGGGACCTTTCCAGCCAGCAGAACACAAATGACAGCACCCACTGTGTCACCGGAGCTGCACCTCTTCCCCATGTTCCAGGTGAGACTGGGCACAGTCAAGGCTGGCAACAATAATGTTCCTCCACCCAGGAATGACCAATGTTTATACTCATTGGGAAAAAAAAATAAAATTAAAAGGTGGTTTAATACCCAAACCTAGTATAGCTCTGCAACAAATTATATAATCGGAAAGAAATGTAACTCTCCTGAAAGTTAATAAGCTATTTGATCTACCCAATGCTTTATCTGCTCAAATCAGTAAACGCACCATGAAAATTAGGGATTTCAAAACAAAAGCCTGTAGCTGAAACTTGTGATGGCTGAGTGCAGGGGAGGCAGAGCATTCCTTCAACATAGGGATGCCCATTCCCTCCTCCACCCCACAGAGGTTTACACCAACTGCTCTCAGGGAATGAGGAGCAGAGCTGATTCAGCTACCTGCTGGTTGACTTTCCAACATCTTGCTGCACTCTTCTCCTGGTTTTTCTGTGAGCTATTCAGCTGTGTGAAAGCCTTCATACAGATTCAGGCATTTCGGAGGACAAATGTTGGGAAGGCTGTAGGAAATTTTGGTGCAGTGATGGAGTATTCCTGTGGCTGCAATAGGAAATGCCTTTATTGGAGGAAGCAGGATGAGGGGTGGGGACACAGAGAGGAAAAATAGTTGGGTCAGGAAAAGTTCATTAAAGGAAAATAACCCAACCATTAGATGCTATCTCTGTTGGGAATCATATGCATTTCCAGCTCAGCTTCAGTGGAGTTCCACGCTCCACAGTGTGGTGTTCCAGTGAGGTGACCTTTGGGCACAGCTAGGGGGTTTAGGGCTAAATGTGCCAAAATTGCTTTACTTAACCATGTCCCCTCAGCTTGCCCTCAAGACTTCTGTCACAGGAGAATTATCAGAATCCATAGCTGTGGGGTTGACTTAAGTTTTTATTAATGATCAAATGATGATCAGATGGAAATTAATTGGTGATTGAATGAAAATCAATTGGTGATTAAGCAATAATTGAATGTTAGTTAAACAGTGATTTAACAATGAGTTGATGATGATTTGACAGATATTTAATGGTGATTTAGGTGATGATTTGAATGATAATTTAGACAGGGATATGACAATGATTTCGGAAGTGATTTAAAAAGTGGTCAAACACTCTACTACTTACTTCACATCAAATAATTAACCTATAGCTGGATATATGGTGCTATCATACAGTGTACTTGTAGGCCCAATGTGAAATATTGCTTGTCTCTTCTAGATATCAGGTGTTGGGTAAGGGGTCTTAGCCTCAAGAAGTAACCCTGAGAAATATCTCTACTCAAGGGATAGATCAGGGCTGTGCAGCCCACTGCCATGCAGGAGCTGGGGGATTTCTGTGCTGTGATTTTAGGTGGAGGCACAAGAAGTGTGTTTGGTGTCCTATGTCTGTCTCTTTTTTCTCTTACTGACTTACAGGATGCAATTCAAAATAACCCGCAAGAAGCTTTGGCTACACTGTAAGCTGTTCACAGAAAGACATGTCTTGGTCTTGATACCTTTCAACCTCTTCATCCTTCCCCCCAGCATTCCCACAGGCTGGAAGGACACACGGAAAGTTGGTGTCTTTCCCCACCCCACCTCAGAAGTTTGTAGGTGCTTCTAGCTGGGCCCACTTGGAAAAAGCAAAGGGTCCAGGGCTGGAGTTTTTATGGGGTAAACCAGGAATGCAAAGGTACTTGTAGTTATCACAGGAGAAGAAAATATGTATCTGTGAGTGACTTTGGGTGTTTTCTCTGTAGTGCATCCAGGGCATCTCCTTGCCCTTGGCTGACCTTCACATCACCACAAGCTTGAGCAGAAGTCCACGTGGGCTGTGGAATGGGAAATGTGGGTTGAGGAGCTTCTCTGCATAAGAAAGAGCTGAGATCTCTTATTCTGAAGGGAAGAAGTTGGAATGCACACTATCCATTGTTGTGTATATTTGCAGGTAATATCCCTGTAAGGGTAAGGGTTTAATATCAATGAGGCTGGTTTATTGATTGATTGATTGACAGCTAAAGCAATTTTTTTATGCTAAAAATGGTGCCCGGAGAAAGGACCTTGGAAAGAAAGCTGGGTCACAAAGTGAACCTCACAGTGAGGCACGAAAAAGTGATCAACACCATTAATGTGGTCTTTACTTCAGGTACTGGAGCCTTCCCAGGGCTACTCCAGGCATGATAGACTGAAGAACACTGCTCTCTCCTCGCCAGCACTTGTGTTGTTTTCCTATCTCTCATTTCCGACTCATTCACAATCCAGTTTAGCCCCACTTCCCATCTGAGGTGGCAATGTCCCCTTTGCAGTTGGGTACCAGGACCCTCTGGGTGCACAGGTCCAAAAGGGACCCTGTGTGGAGAACTGGCAAAGACCAAGCTGCAACAGGAGCCCAGGCAGGCTTGACCCGAGCACCTGAAGAATGGGTGGGCATCCACCTGAGAGCCTCTGGTCTGCAGGCTGAGCATGAGAACAGACATCTCACTGGAAAACAGCTCTGAGAATGCTCCTGTCTTTGTGAAACCCATCCCACCACAGGCTGTGACTCCCACAAAGGATCTCAGCATGTGAAGTGAGTGACTGCTCATCCAAACCCTTCTCCCACAACCTCTGATGCTTTGCCCCAGGCTCAGCAGGAGCCTCAGAGCCATGTGCAAATTAAGGTGGAATTAAATCCCCCTTCTCTTACAAGGACCTCTTTAGGGAAAAGTCACCCCAAGGATCTGGGGTTTATGCCCCCACACTCAGCTTTTCACCATCCCTCTCCTGGCCCCAGGTGCATATGGAAACCCTCCCCATCCCTTGGTACACCTGGCAGCTCTGGCTATGTTTCTGCAGGCAAGGACAGCTGACAGCCTGTGAAAGGGCCGTGCAGGGCTGCATGCCTCCAAATACTGATTTTTGCAGCAAAGGCACCAGTGCTGCCAGAAACTCCTGCAGGACTCAGACCCATTGAAGGATCACAAGCAATGCAAGTGTCACTGGGTCCTTCTGTGAAAGCAGGAGGGAGCTTGTCCCCATTCAAGGAGCAGCTGGCACATGGAATTTGTCTGAGAAAGCTGTAAAGGATCTCTCAGCCCTGCAGGGTCTGTGCAGAGAGGCTGGCACGGCTGCCTCAGCAGTGAGTCACACCTGTACTCCACTTTCCAACACAAGGCATTACATGCAAATGTTCTGGGGCGTTTTTGGCAAGCAGCTTCATACTGGTACCCCCTTTGCCTCTCCCCTTAGCTACAGCACCTTGTGTAACTGAGAAATATGGCATATTTATCCCATTCCTCAGGCTGTCTCTATGCTCTTTCACCGCACCTTGGAAACCAAATTTCTATTCTTGCCAACAAATCACTTTCAGACAAATGGGGGAGTGTGTGGTAGCTTGGATTTCTTTTAAATTTTTTTTAAGAAATTTTTTTTGCAATCTAAGTAAAGACTTTAGGATCTATTTTTAAAGATTATATCCCCCCCTCCACCCACTGTGCTGCAACAACTGAACATTTTGGCTTGATGAGAATATTAGTAAAGCAGTCACAATCTGTAGGGTGCACTTCTTGAAACTACATTGCATAATGGGAAAAGCATAACACAACAAAATGGAGTGGGGGCTGGGGTTTTTGGTAGTATGGGAACTGAAAAGCCGTGTCTTCAGCCAGGACTGATCACCAACTAGTTCACAATAACCCACCCCCTGACCTTTCCTGGTTTTGTGTCCCAGATATAAATCTATTGATTTTAGAGCTATGCTAGACCGTGGTTGATACAATGTTTTGTGGGAAATGTACCTGCTTAAACAATCTCCTTCTCCTCCTTGATATATTTTGGTATTTAAGGAAACCAACAAGTACAGTAATGGCAGCGATACGCCTGTAAGATGATTTGAAAAGCGTGGTTTTACCATTAGAGTCCTGGGGAATTGCATTAGCTCTAATAAAATCCTATAGGACTTCAGTGAGGGCAATAACTTTAAAATGTTTTTATTAGCAACATTGCCAATATCTATTCTGAGATCTGCAGTGTTAACAAATTAGACGCAAGAAAAAAATTCCATTTCACTCGGATGCAGGCTAGTGCGTTCAAGGGAAAACATAGCACTTTCTAGATTTTATTGGAAGTCCTTGGGAATTAGCCACCCACACGGGGTGTAATGAGTGATTAATGCTGGTCATGTGCTATTTATCCCTTAAAATGTAATAACAAGCTGATTATTTTGTGATTTGATTAAAAAGCTGCATGGACTTAGATTCAAAGGAAAACACATGGAAGAAGAGTGGAAAGACAAAGGTTGCTGCTAGGTAAGGATGTTCTTGGGACCTTGGTATAACCAAATATCTCTAACATTCATCTTTTGGAGTGCTTTAGGCTCCTGTGCACTTTCATCTGTCTTGGAAGGACTGGGCTGAGTTGATGATGGTAGATGAGTGAATTTGGCCTTATTCTTCAGATCTTAGTGCAGCTAAAAGCAGTAACATTGCACTTCAGGGCTCTGGAACTCGTGGGGGAGAAGGGACAGAAAAGGTGAAGATTTGATATGATGTTTAAACTTAGAAAAAGAAAGGTGTTCATTGTGAACTGAACTCCCCTCTTTGAATAACCACTCTTTGGAGTGCCTTAGGAAATGGCAAACAGGAAACTTTGGGTGATAATAATAATAATAAATCATTAGTGTCCTGTGGCTCTGTGCTTTGGCATATAATGAAGGACACTGAAAGACAGATGCATGTGACTATCCCTGCTACTGAGATGGGGTAACAACCACAGAACCACCAAGCCCCAGGATGGGTGTTTTCTAGGCCACTTCTTATTTCTGATTTCCTAAACTAATCTGTGCTGGCCTACAAGAGGGTTGAAGCTATCTGTTTGGGGCAAGTGAAGAAGAAGAAAAATGTTTTCTTTTTAAACAACTTTCTTTCTTCTTTCTTGAGTGGGGTTTTTTTCTGCCTTTTTTTTTTTTTTTTTTTAGTAGGTATTACTTTTGAAGGCCTAAGATGTGACGATGATAACTGAGATGCCTTCTCCAGGATATCAAAGTCTAGGAAGGGTCTTGGAGAACCGGAAGGTAGTTTTGAATGAGCCACAGAGAAGGCATGAGGTGTATGTCTGCAGATCTGCTGGCCTTCTGCTGGTAAGTGCAGAGAGAAGAAGAGGAGGCCGTGTCTGTGTACAAATGCAAAACAGTTGATGTGAAGATGGAAGCTTATCCTAATTACCTGAGTGAAAGAAAATTCAATTTACCTGGCAAATATGTGCATGTTGAATTTTTGCTGTATAATGGTTTGCTTTATAATGGTTTGAGTTTAACTCTGTTAAAGGACTGTGATCCAGGACATAATGCCTGGAAGTAGATGGGAGACTTCACCAATGAGGGGTCTGTCCCTGTCTGAGGAAAAACTGAGGAAAAAACAGAATAAAAGATGAGGCAAACTGCTGTGTGGCATCCAGTTTTAAAACAGACTGACTGCCGAGTTTAGAAGATGGTCCACAGACAGTAAACAGTCTTTAGCCCTTTTTGGCTTTGCATGTGCTGAGATGACATCAAACATGTTGTGTTTAGCCTGCTGGTTGACGGTCAGGAGAGAGGGGCTGACAGGCCTTGCAAGCAGATGGTGTTTTAGCCTGAGAGCTTAAAAGGAGGTGAACTTATTCACACAAAAATCAACGTTTTGTTGAGTCCTGTCATTCATAATTTCTCTGAAAGCTCTTTGACTCGGAGGAAGTTGTTTCGTTGTTTTCTAGTGCTCCTTCTGGAAGTGGTTCCTCTTGGCTTCCTAGGCACTGGTGGAGATTTTTTCTGAACAAATGTCTCCATCTCCTTTTTCCATCTTGTCTCCCTTCCCCATTACCACTCCCTTGCCCTCCTCTGTGGTTCCTCCTACCTTCCACTACTCTCCACTTTTTGGATGCTTTTCCCTGCTATGGCAGACACATATCATCAGCTAAGGACTTGGCAATGTAGCTTTCTTTTTGTGTCCCACTCTCCTTGCCTCCAAGCCCTCCCCAAACACCACTCTCCCAGTCTTCTCCTGCCTCACCTCGAGTTCTGTCTGCACTTTTGGGGACTGTGTCTGGGGAGACACAATAAAGACACTCTTACACCTGCCAGGTTCAGCAGAAAGGAGGCAATGCATGTTTATTATTTACAATTTTACATTCATATACACATTCCAACTCCACAAGGGATTGGAGAGCATGTTACTTCCTTTTCAATCCCACTGGAGAAGAAAGGTGCTCATCAAAGTTGTCATATCACAAAAGGAATGAAAAACAGAAAATACCGTTAAGTAAACACTGGCTATTATTTACATGAAACTGTGTGAGAAAGAATCTGACTCCAAGGTTAAAAACAGAAGGCTTACAAAAACCAGGGCAACAGGGGACCACAATATAAGAAAGATAGAAAGCCATTAGAGAGTGTCCAGGGGAGGGTAACAGAGATGGTGAAGGGCCTTGAGGGGAAGCTGTATGAGGAGAAGCTGAGGATGCTTGGCCTGTTTAGCCTGGAGGAGACTGAGGGGAGACCTTGCNCTGCAGTTACAGCTTCCTTGTGAGGGGAAGAGGAGGGGCAGATATTGATCTCTTCACTGTGGTGACAGTGACAGGACTTGAGGACACTAATGAAGTGTCAGGGGTAGTTTAGGTTGGATATTTGAAATTCCAGAGGGTGGTTGGGCACTGGAACAGGCTCCCCAGGGCTGTGGTCACAGCACCAAGCCTGACAGAGCTCAAGGAGCTTTTGGACAAGACTCTCAGGCACATGGAATGATTCTTGGGGTAGTCCTTTGTAAAGCCAGTAGTTGGACTTCATGGTTCTTGTGGGTCCCTTCCTAATCAGACTATTCTATCATTCTATGGTTCCTGGCCATCCCACTGGTATGAGATGTGCTCCATTTTCCATTCTTTTAACTCGAGCCATACAGAAATCCATTCTCTTCTCCTCACAGTGTGTCCTATCAGTGACTTCCCTGGATCCTACAGATGACATTAACAATTCTATCTGGAAGTTTTGTAGGTGCTTCACCCTCAGACTGCTCCTCCTGATTCACAGCTGCTTCTTGAATCGAGTATGTCATGCTGCAGAGCTGGCTTTGAGGCATGATGCAGGACTTTTTGTCTGCTCTCTGTCAGGTCTAAAGCAGCACTGTTTTGCCATCACTTAGACCCACAACAGAGGTGCCATGTTTGAGTTTGGCCACCCCTCCCCCTCAGACCCTGCCCTTGCCAAATGACCAGGCCACCACACTGATGCACTGCTTGCAGTCCCAGCTTTACCTGACAGGTGTTTTACTGAAGATTTTGAGGTAAGAGAGAGTCTGTTTCTTTTGATTAGTGGTGGGAAATGCCAAGAAGAGTTTTGCATGTCATTAAATAATAGAAGGCAGAGTTTATTTCTTCCTGGAACCCAGGGAAAGGGACAACTTGCAAGAAATATCTCAGGAGATGGCCAGCACAATATCCAGAGGAGAAATGAATTAAATACTCCAAATCAGAGCTGCACTTGGTGTAATGTGGCAGGACTCCCATTAAGTCAAAAGAAGAGTTCAGATTCAAACCAGCTGAGTCTCTGCCCCTCAAGAAATTTCATTCAAGCTTTAGATGAGACTGGTTTTGCACTAAACAAGCCAGCAGTTCATACCCAGGGTATCTCCTTTTTTTTTTAAACTGCAGAATAACATGGGGAAAAAGCTGCTAACAGTGGTACAGAGAACTCTTGTAATACCAGAGGAATCAAGCACAGACTCAGTTACAGCAGGGGTGGGGATTTTTAGGCAATTATTGCATCTTGTGGGAGATCAAGAGGCTTGTGGAGCATTGCATGGCCCAGCGTGGGACCTGGGCACGGTTCTGTGGGGAGCAGGACGTGCTGATGCTGTGCTGACTTTGGCTCAGAGGGAACATGACAGAAGCAGGATTTTCAGCTGCTCGTCCCTTTGGGAGTGCCCCGTGTCACAGGGAGCTGCTGAGATGTGCATTAGTGAGCTGCAGTCGGGGATCCAGGAGTGTGCTGGGAGCAGTCAAATAAATCCAAAACTATAACTGAGAACCAGAGAGGGTCTTGCTAGTACTGACTCCTAAATAATAAGGCAGGGGAGTGAGAGATAAGAAACCAGAGAGTCTCGTTTATTGTTGCTTAAGAGAGAGGAAGGCATGTTCAACATGGACAAACTTGCTTTTTTTTCATTATTCTTTTTTTTTCTAAGGCAGGAGAAGCTGTTTCAAAACTATTTCCCGCAGAACTGCAAGATGCTGGAGCAGAGGAGACGGCTGTAATTTCCAGCAAACCCAACTAAAGAATTATTATCGACAAGGCTCTTCTGGCAGACCATTAAAAAACCCAGCAGCCATTTTTTCACTTCTGATATTGTGTGAGATAATGGAGTCAGCGGCTGCACAGACAGCTCCTGCCTCATTACTCTGACACCATGGTCAATAGATTCAAAGAAGCAGCTGATGGAGGTGGGACCAGGGGTCTGCAGGGACTGACTGAGGCACGGGGGCCACCCAGGCAAAACCTGGCTGGAGACCTCTGCCTGCAGATCTGTTCAGGCAGCCAGACACCAAAACCGTGGTGGGCGTGGGTGGTGGTGGGGGTGCAGTCAGGGGATAAAGGTGACCTTGGGTCTCTCTTGGATGAGATGATGGAGCTGCTTCTTTCTTCCTTTGAGAAACCAGTTTCTAAACCATGAATTGTCTTATCCCCTCTAAATGATAGTTTAAACTCTTTGCAGCTCTTCTAGTTACTTTACTGAACAAAATTCTGTGAAATTTCACATGATGGCTTAATTTTTTTTTTAAAGCATGATTTGTTAAGAAAATCAAGGCCTTTTTTAATTTTCTAGAAGCAAACTGTAGTAGGAGACTTTGCTGGAGGATGGTCCTGTGTAAGGACAAATTTCCTGAGTGATGATCAAGGGAAGAAAACACAACACATGTGATCTGTGACCCTAACCCATCTCTGACCACGTAGATTTGATACTGCACCAACTGAAATTATAGAAAAATCCCATTACTTTCAGTTGAGTTAGATTAAATCCCTAAGGAGAGTGGTTTGGAGGCAAAAGCTTGGTCCTTTCCCTTTGAATTCTCATTAGGATTCCATCAAAAGGAGTCTGACATGGGCATTTCTCTTCTGAGCCACAGGACTGGAGACAGTTCAGAACAATAGCGACTGGATCAGTTGCCCTCTCCTGTGGGATCAGAGGGACTCAAGACATGGACAGATAGTCCCAGGGCATCTTACTGCTTAGATGTCCACACCCTCCTAGCCAGAGCCTTTGTTCTAGGCTCAGGGGTGCAATGAAGATGTGGCTGGCCATGCATGCTAAATTATCCTCTCATCCTGTAGGTGATCCAATTAAGCCGAATTTGAAGAGAACCAGAGAACTTCATGCTCTGCCTTGCTGTGCATGAAGTCAGCAAGTTAATAATGGACATTGATCTCCAGGGCTGTCAGTCTGTCTAGGGCTGGATGGAAGAGTTTGCAGATTTTTTTCTCATCACATCATTAGGTTTCATACTGCAAGCAATAAACTCTGTAGCCTGCAGCTGTGAAAATACTAATTTGAAAGCTATTCTGTTTTATATTTTTGAGGAGTTGCAGCTCTATTTTTTAATATATATTTGTATCTATTCTCCAAAAAACTCCACTAGTTCTTTCAGTTTACTTTTCCCATTTTTTGATTTTCTGAACTTTCCTATCAATTAGACTATCTTTTCTGCTCCTTCCTTTCATTCCCCCTTCTCTTTTTTCTCCTTTCCCTCCCTTTTGTTGCTAGAGCAACAAAAACCTTCAGAGTAGAGGGGATTTACGCAGTAAAGACTGTAAACACACGGTGACACTAAAGTTTTGCCTCTTATTTATGAATATAACATGAACTCTTCTGGATGTCTACACATCCATTTTGGGTGTGTTAATCTAATATTGTCTTCCCCCTTTCTAGGACTGTGATTTCCCAGATCTGTTGGCTTCATTCTACATCTTCAGCCTTGTAAGATCAAAAGAATAGCCATTGGCTAGGACTGTGACATTATCTGGGAAAGGAGTTGTCACCCTTCAGTGGTATGTGCAAGAGTATCTCCCTCCTCTTTCTACTGTATTTCTTTCTTCACCCTGTGTTTACTCCAGAGATCTCTCTGCTGTATTGGTCCCTACAACTCCTGAGTCCTGTTGTAGCTAGTAAAGCAAATTTTTACGGGATGGTTCTTCACCTAAGGTATCAGAGGGACATCGGTGCAAAAGCTGGCCCTGGGCGTAGGTGTTCTGAAGGCAACAATCATGTGAAACCTGGAGACAATTTTATGAGCCTGTATCTTTTGCATTAGTGAAAGATGGTGCAACACCTGCCCTTCTGCTGTTGTGGGAGGTTATGGTTAAACATGCTGGCAATATTGCACTGGGTGAGAAAAAGGCTCTTTTCTGTCTGAGTTAAACACAGGCTTGGAAAATAATAACAGGAGTTAAAGTGTGACTAAGCACTTCCAAGGGCTGTTATGCTTGACACTGAATGCGGCTGGTCATGCCCTTAAAGTCCTTTTTAATATGATTACTGTGTTGCTCATTATTCAGGGGTCTAGAAAAAGCAAAAATTGTTAAGTTCTTACAAAGGTAAGTAGCTGCTCAGATATGTCCTTATTCTTCCTGCACCAGGACCCCTGAAGACCCCTCTCTGCCATGGCCAGATAGGACCCATGGGGTTTAATTTAGGGTTCTTTCTCAGAGATGAGTATTTTATAATGAACCGTGGTTCATCCATGTCCTTAGGTTTGTGCCTAATTACACCTGAAGCCAGAAGCTGTTGCTTTATCTGTGTTACTGAAGACACACTGGTGCCACAGGCACTGCAGAGCAGCAGATGGGGAGTTCCAACACCAATCCTGAGTGGCATCGTGTGGTCACTGCTGTCCAGGACAGGGTACAGTCGACAGGAAGTGCTGCTGGATCTGCCCCTGCTATTAATGAACAAAAAGAAACCTCTCTCCTGTCTGAGCTGATGCTGGGCTGGAGAATGAGCCATACAGGAAATTTGACTTTAATTTCCTTTTCAATCCCCATGTTCAAATCTCCATGACTGTGATTCATTACTGCGAAATGACTCTGTCCTACCTTCGTATGTTGTAACTAGATTAATACAACCATTTCACATATATTGGTGATGATGGCCAGTGCTTAGCACACCTGGGATTGAATTAAAAGCTGCTGAGGCTGAGAGCGTGAGTCACAGATACAGGCTGAGTTTGGGAGCCAACCTTTGTAGCTGTGGCTGAGAAACACAGCTCCTGTGGATGAAGGAGGTGTGAGGCCTCTGCACAGGGCTGGGTGCTGACCTCAGCCTCACCCCATTTTTATACTGCAAAGAGGAGTTATTGGCTCAACACTGACACATTCATGGGAGAGAGCCCAAGCTTGTGGGGAGGCTGGGGCTGGCAATACTGACTCCTCCCAGCCTCTGCCAGGCTTTCTGGAAAGGATAAATACATGTGAGATTAGATGCACGGAAAGGTTTGAAGATGTATCTTTAGTTGCCCATAGTCATTTCCGAGGGTTTATCTCCACCTAAATTCATCTCCCAGGGCAAGTTTTGCTGTGGGTACCACCAGGGAGATGGTGAGAACCAGATCTGTGTGAAAATACAGGGTCAAACCAATACAGAATCACAGCACATGCTGAGCTGGACGGGACCCACAAAGATCATTGAGTGCAAACCCTGGTCCTGCAGAGGACAGCTCCAAGAACTGCACCAAGTGCATGAAACTGAATTTCACTTGGGAGAGTAAAAGAGCTGAGAAACAGAGTTTGTCATGATTGTCTGAGATTAACTTAAGCAATTAAGAGAAGGTTATTTCACCTACCCTGGATAAAGCCAGAAGCACCCTCCTAAACTGGGGCTCATGTGAACTGAAGTGCAGGTTGTACTCAAGTTTTCTCTGCTCTGTGGCACAGGTCCAATGTTATTTGCAAACCACGAGCAGCAGAAGTCACTGTGAATTTTTAAATGAATTACCTCCTTTTTTTGTAATGGATTAGGCTGCTTTTGGATACAATGAATTCGGGTTCATTTTCAGCTTGTACAATGGGAGCTTAAGCTATCACTGACTTCTTTGAATCTGCAGAAATAAGAATAAAACATGACCCTTCATGTCCTCAATGGCTCAAACTGAATTGAAGTAGATGAGTATTTAAGGTTCAGAGCAGGTTAGATATCTCATGTGTTTTACTGTCCCATCTCTCTCTCTCTCTCTCTCTCCATCTCTTTCCTACTTTTTCTTCCTCTGCACTCTGGCCAAGCCCTGGAAAAAAAAAGACATGCCAGAAATAAAACCAAAAACTTGGATTATATAGGTTCTTAGCCAAAACAGGCTGAATGTACTAGAAATCCAGCAGCAAAAGATATTCTCAGAGGCCAAGTGATCTGGATAGTCAACAAAGCTTAGGAATTACTTAGTGACTAATGTTTATTGTCACTATGGATTTTGTTTGTTTGTTTAAAGCAAAGTGTTTGGTGCAGCCTGGACTGGGCTTATGTTTGTTAATAAGCAGATAAAATTTTCAACAGAGAAACACTGAAAAAATCACTGCTATGTTGTGGCCCTATCCACCTATGATGGATACGGCCTACAGATCTGAACCTGCTGAGGAATGTTAGCATTCCAGCACAATTATTAGCTTTATAACCATTTTTCTTGCTGTCACTGGGAGCCTCTGGTATTTGGGATCAATTTGTAGCAACTTCTAAAATCTGCTGTTTGCATACCAGTTGTTTCTACTGGCTCTTTCTAATTCCTCTGTGCAGAACTGGTGTTGAAAATATTTTAGTCCAGACTTAGCCATCACAGACCAAGACACACAGACCAAGACACAGCCTTTTTTTGCAGTAAAAGGATGAAGCATTTTCTACTGTTGCATTTAACTAGAAGTCACTCGCTCTGTTTTTTTTGTGGCAGAAAATCAATGCCATAATAGCTATTCCTTTTTGGCAAGAGACTGATAGCATTGGCCAGCATCCAGAATAATGCAAGCTGGAGATATAGAGCTCTGCCAGTGTACCTTAAATCTCCTGACCTTCAGAATCTCAAGATTTCCAGCCCTGAGAGGAGAGCTTTCGGGAGAAGAGATTGATAATTCTGCTTGGCTGCAAGACAGTGTCCAAGACAGAACTCCAGTGGGAAACTGAAAACCTCCTCTGTGTTGCTGCTTCTTTCACAGTAAGGTAAATAATGGCTGATGCCACTGAAGCCAAGGGAACTGATTACTGAAACTAGGGCTAAAGACAGCAAAATCAGTCCTCCCAGGCACGTCCTGGCTCCAGGACTGGCTGCACCGCTCACAAATGTCTGTTGGATGAAAATGAGGGTGTGCTTGGGCTGATTGCACTGCCCCACAGATCAGCCCGTTTTTTGGGAGGGACTCCCTGTGGATGCTGATGTGCTGTTGCCCTGTGGGCCACCCACCTTAGGTCAGGCTGGCTGCCGGACATTTGGGGCCAGCTGGGCTCTCTGACCCTTGCAGGCTGTCACAAGACTGCAGCTGCAGTTCAGCATCTCTTGGCTTCTGGGAGTGCCACTGTGCTGATGTTACCCTGATTAACCTGCGGTGCTGCTGATGTGCCAAGGTAAACTCTCCCCGCTCCTCAGACATTAACATTTCACTTCTTGCTGAACGGGAGGGTTTGGTTCACTACTCAAAGCACAGCTGTGGGAGCCAAAAGCGCTGACATCTCAGTCTGCCTTGAGCAATGACTTTACTGCGTGACCTTGTCCCAGATGCTCTGCCTTTATTTTTCCTTCTGTAAAAATGGGTTTGTGAACTCTCAGAGTTCCACCTTTGCAAGACTGTTTACTAACATGCAGAGCAGTAATTTTTCCTCTTTACTGCTGACTTGACTCACTTCATGATCTAGAGTGGGCTGCTGGATGTAATGATGCAAAAGAAACGTTGCCCCAAGCTGATCCCCATAATGTAATTCCACCATGAAATGCAGCTTCTGAAGAGATATCAAACACGAGGATTCTCACGCATGGTTATATCTTTTCACTCCTTCCAGGTTTAAGCTTGCAGTCGTATTGTCTACAACACGGCTGCTGCTCTAATCCTTCGTGTATTACTTAATCTGAGAAAATTCCTTCCGGGGGTTATTTTGTTGTTCATCTGTACAATTTTTTTCTTTATTGTGAGTAAAACCACCCTGCCCACATGCAAGCAGACTGATGAGGAGTGAAGAGATACTGTTATTTCAGAGGTCCTAGATCAAGTGCGTTAATTATTACTGTTGAACATGGTCTTCTGCATAGTCAAACTATTGAATTTTGCTAAGATATTTTTGCATGCTTCCCTATTTTTATATAAATAATATCTATTTAACTTGTTTTTCTTTTCTGAAAGAAAAACTCCAGCATCAAGCAACATCTCTTCAGACACAAGTGCCAAGAAAAAAGGAGAAGCAAGAGTTAAACTAAACTGGAAAGTGACAGTGTACCAGATGCATTGACACTAATGTGCCTCTTTAGAGTTCACGCCTAAAGGCTTTGTGTGCAATGATAAATATATTTGTTTTGGTTGCTGGAGGTGCCCTTAAATTATTAAAAGACAAAACAGAAAAGGGACTTCTCATTTTCTAGCACCATTAACTTGTTTCACTGGCCATGAGAGACTCAAAAAAGGGTTCAGTATTGAAAAACCAAGGCTCAGACAGCCCTAAATTCAGTTATAATTTTCAACCTTTTGTTGTATTTCATGTTCCTATCTATCTAGGCCCTGTTAGCAGTGTTGCTTAATCATAAACCCCACAACCTCTGGCTGCTGCAGAAGTCTTTTTATAATAAAAGAGGGAAAATAGGACATTTTCAATATTTCTTTCTATTGATTTTGTGTATGTGAGAGAAGAGAAAGGGAAAGAAAAAATACGCCATTGTGATAATATAATAATGCAGTACCAGTATCATTCTAGCTAAAAGAAAAATTGTTAAAGGAGACAAACTTCTGGCTCTGTGAAGTTCTTTGACATAGTCAAGGACATATTTAGGGCTAAACTTTTTAAAGCAGAGATTCACCTCTGTCATGTGTTACTTTTTATCTATTCAGGCTGCAGTTTGGCTGCCGTTACCCGTTCACTTAACCTGTTGCTCCCTCTGTAGCTTTCCACATCACAGAGCTCTTTAAAAAGGCAAGACCTCACCTCGAGCTTGTGGAGCTCCATAATTACATTGGGTTTTTCCCCAAATTGAAAAGAAACCATTTGGTTTCACGCTGCAGATCTCTCAGCATTCCTCTGGGTACACTGGACTCGTGGCTCAACTCAGCCTGGTAGCAGTCAGTGTGATGAATGTGTCTGTCAGCTCGGTATGCCCTGCACCTCTGTCCACTTCCACTCACCTACAGACTAATGTTGATAAGTAGATATCAAGCTTTGGGTGTCTCAGTTCTGAAAACACTAGTTTTTTGAAAACAATATTACCATGAAAATCATCACGAGGTACAACATTACGAGACAGGTAACAGCTTCCCAGGCTCAGTTAGTTACTGTCGCAAGGTCCTTGGCTGTTTCTTACAGCAACATCCTGATTGATGCCAAAAAAAGGCAATATTCCACACCCTTCTGGAGGAAAAGCAAGTAAATCAGATGCATCTGCTCTCATGACTTCTGTGTAACGAAGAGGGATGCGTCTGTGCAACCAAATGCCACAGAGAGTGACACAGAGGATTCAGTATCCCTACAGTCCTACATATTTTGATGCCAGCCCCTGCCTACCCATCCTGAAATAAGAACCTCTTTCAGGGCTAAATAAAACTAAAGACAGAGGTTCCCTAGGTGGGTTCAGCTGTAAGTAAAGTCCCCCACAAACTTTCAAGAAGCTGGCTTTTCCGCAGTAAATTCTATTTATTTATTTTTTTAAACTCTGCTCTTTCAGGCTAAGGAAATTCTTAGCTGTGATAACCTATGGTGCTCTTTATCCCATTAAATACATACTAAAAAACATCTCCCTTGTTAGTGGTTTGCTCAGCATACAGTGTTTTTAAATATCAAGTCCCATTCATTTCACAGGTAGTGGAACAACAATTTGAAGGTGCTGTGAAAGAAAACCTGGGCAATCATATATAGATACACTTGGATGTTATTACAGCAGCAAATGATTGTGTACAGTAAATCTTTGTTTAACCTAAACCATGCAATCACCTTCTGAACCCTCTCCAGTATCTTATTATTAACCTCTTGTCTATGGAAAAGCCCCTCTCAAAATGAAGGAGAAAATGGGAACAGTTTTAATGTGAGGCTTTAAATCTTAGCTGGGCCTTTATTTGGGAACTAGAACAGTCAGAGCTCACAGTGCAGCCCATACGGCTTCCCAACACTTCTGTACGACCCTTCTTTTTGAAAGTTTTGCCAGATTTTCATACAACCATGGAATAGCCTTAACTGCCTTGACTGAAATAGTCTGTCTGCCTATTTATGAGCTATTTCTTTTGCGTGTTATTATTATTATTATT
>VYXC01009461.1:0-10789 GCA_013397175.1 Platysteira castanea | reverse complement strand
TACCACATATCAACTTGTGCAGGACGAGTATATATCCTACCATGAAGTCTGAACTGTAAAAATCAAGATGAATAATAATATCTTAAAATAAATGCTGAAACGCCCAGACCTGGACTCTCTGGCAATACGTGTTAACGAAACTGGTCAATGAGCAATACTAACTGTCAAACATGATCTGCAATGAATCAAGGAAATAGTGGATTCCATTGAAAAAACATGAAAACACCACTGATGAGATTTTTCTCGGATGGACTCAATCACCCACAACAACCCAGCTGTTTAATTTATTGATCCACCCAATTTTAATTTTGTTACTAATAACCATAGCCCTTATGGCCATAAAGTTAAGGATGTAGTGTAAAATACGGACCTTAACATCACAAGTATGGATGACATCACAATTGCAAAAAAATTTGCAGCAGTTATAAGAGAAGGAGGGACTTGAAACATAGGACTCCTTTAACATAAGTGCCTTAGTATAAAGTATAGATTAATAAAAGTTGGGTGTTGGCTGCTATGCTTGACTGCAACTGCTTTTGCAAGACAAGAAGTCTAGTTCCGGAAGGGGCTATGATGATAAGTGAATAGGAGATGCTATGCCTAACGCTAACTGCTCTTGAAAAAAAACAAACCCGAGTGGACTAAGATGATAAGGGAAAGGAATGCAAGCTAATGGGTTTGGCTAACCACTTGTCTGCAGAACAAGGGCTTAGCCCCTATGGGCTAAGTGATAAGAAGGAAGATGCGTGCTAACGGCTGTTTTAATGACTGTAGTAGGTTGAAACTTTTTTGATAGACAAGTTGCTGATCCAATAGCGCTTCTCACAATTTTGCATATTTAAAAGCAGCACAAGCGTGGGAAGTTTCCTTTTGTTCCAGCTTTTCCAGGGAAAGGGGGGTGAGGAACGGGCCCTGGGCTCCCTCTCTTGGAGTGGGCCCGGGCCTCCCCCTTTCCCCAGCGGCGGCAGCCGCGGGCCAAGCCGGCAGGGAAACCATCCCGGAGCCGCAGGCAGCTGAGAAACAACCATGAACTGCTCACAGCTAAAACCAGCCGGCTCAGCTCCTGGGGACAGGTGGGCTTCCCCTCCCCTACCACAAGGCCGGCGCAGTCCTGCGCGGACCTGGCAGAAGCCGGCAGAGCCTCCTCTTTTGCAGCCAGCACAGCTCACACCACAAGAAAGGAACATCATATGCAACCAACGAGGACATCTTTTCTTCCAAATCAGTGAGAAAGAAAAGTAAAGCAAGTCACATGAGGAGGAAAACACGGCGGCTCCAAGGTCAGANTGCTGGAAGAAAGGGGGGTTTGCTTTTATTTCTTATTATTTCTTTTTACTTTTAATTCTGTTAGCAATAAACTTTCTTTATACAGCAACCGTTTAAGTCTGAACCTGTTTTGCCTGCAGTTTTCCAATTTTCCTCAATAATCTTTAGTTTTCCCCTTAAAATAACAGATTACGTGGGGCTTGGCGTTTAAACCTGCGTCAAACCGTGACAATGGCAGATAGAAGAACTGTCACAAAGGGTAGAAAAATGTAATAAGACAATAGGAACATAATCAATACACAGTTATAGATGAAGTATAACTAATATAGCAACTAAGTGTGAAATAGGAAAATTAAGTCTGTATTAGCAAAATAGGTGTGTGATGAATGTATTAGATAAGAATAGCATGCCGTGTTTGCAACCCTAAGATAAGGAAACCACAAGTTATATAAGACCCCAACCCCTTAAGACTGTAACTTTTAGATAAATTAACAAAAAGGGCGGATGCTGAACTTGTAAATGTATAAATAACCTCTGTAAGATGAACATGGTGGACATGCATATGGAGGTGCAAACCCCTGCATGCTCCCCCCGGCTGGGCCATTAAAGGTGTGCTTTACTTTACAGTACCTTACTGTGGAGTAGATTCCTTTGAATCAGTTCGACAACTGCACTGCTTGATCTCATGTGGCTTGATTTCCCTTTTAATCTAGTTTTTTGCAACTGAAGACTTATCAGCATGCGTTACACGTAGCTGACTGAATTTAAAACCCCTTAAAACTAACATAGTAAAGATGGAAGAACTCACAGAAGGGCAAGTTTCTCATTCCTTGTGTTTTGTACTGTCTTGGACTTGATTCCTGTATTCTGAGATAGTCTTATGGTTCCTGTGGAAGGCAGAAGAGTTCTTTCCCATCTTCAAAGACACAATTTCTTATTAATCTTAAAAAAATATATGGACAACAGTGCAATGTTCACAGCTGTAGGCTCTGATATTGGAGGCAGTTTAGGAAGTTGCTGAGCTAAAAGACTTTTTTACTCTCTCAGCAACTAGTAGACAAGACATCCCTCTGACCATCTAAATCTTCTGGTTGTATTTTCATTGAATAAAGATTCTAGCATTCTCTGCAACTACTTATAAGATTCACTTACATGGCAGAGCTGCAATTGTGAAATAAAGGCTTAAATCAATAGAATCAGTGTTTCTATACATCTAAAGAGCTGTAGCCATCTTTGCTTTTCATGTTCTCAGGACTTCTTTGAAAGCAAGTTTTTATAAATCTAAACATGTAATTTTCCTTCCCTGTCAGAATCCTTCTTTTAGTATTGGCTACAGAGGTAACATGATCTGGGACTTAAAAGTGGCAGTGTGATGCAATTCAATTTCTAACATCTTCTCAAAACCTAACAGAGATAGAGATTACACAGTTGTGACAAGCCCAAAAAAAAAGTCAAGTTACCTTCAGTCTTGGGCATGCTTAAAATGCCTTACATCTGAGTATGGTGATGCACTACCATTTTTTCCCCTGACAGTCTATATAAGTGCTTTTCAACCTTTTCAGTTAGAATACCTGTTAAAAATATCCTGTGAAGGTGCAGGTTTCTTCAGAAATATAGGTATTGTTAGATACTGCAAGAACTTGTTTTATTTTTGTCAGACTTTAGAAAAGGCCACAAGGGGAAAATCACTGATCTCAACTACAAAATTTTAGTTAGAGCAACCTGTGGCCAAAGCACTGCCGGATGTAAATCCAGTCACTTCAGTTGGCACTAAGCTAATTCAGGTAGAGTTGCTTTGAATTGACTATGTGCTGATGACATTGCCTATTGTAAAAATGCTCCTTCAGAAGCACCACATTCTTACACAGCTGTAACTTATTTATGCTAATGCCTTTAGTGCTTAAAGACTTTGGATTTGCTTGGGGATTATTTTTTATTCTTTATTCTTTGTTTAGCTTTGCAGAGCCATCACAGCTCAAAGGCACTGAAAGTGATGATTTTCCTCACGTTCATCAATAGCAGTGCTCATTAGCAGTAACTTAAACCTGAGCAAGACTGCTGAAGGTACAGAAATCACACAGGTGTTCTGGGGAGAGTGGTTTTAACATACCAGTTGTTGAAATTATTAAGTGTAATTTTGTTTGTAAAAGCATTCTAGAATAACTGTTGAGGTGGGAGGAAAAAACTCGTCTTGATTTTAATGTTTTATTATAAAATACTGTTTGTTTAAATACCTTTTCATAGGCTGTCATTTCTAAGTGCTTAAGACTACTTAGGAGAAATTTAGGTCTACTTTAAAGAACCTTTAAAGTCAAGACATCCAAAATGGTACAATACACAAATCCAAAACCCTTTGCAGTATTCATTTGCCCTGGACCCACAAACCTCTTTTCTTTATATATAACATAATGATTTATTTTCTTGCTGTTTGCAGGTGCTCCTGACCCAACAGCAGGCGCTAGCATAGATGATGAAAACTGCTGGCATTTGGATGAGGAACAGGTCCAAGAACAGGTTAAACTCTTTCTCTCCCAGGGTGGATACCATGGATCAGGGAAGCAGCTCAATTTGCTTTTTGCAAAGGTATGTTAAGTACTCAAACTTCCCTCTTTCCTCTCCCCCCACTCCCCCATCCAGTCTGTACTTGTTCAGGTCTTACTCAAAATCCTGTTGTTTTAAAACAAGACAAAGCCCTGGGAACATGATAGCAAGTTAATAATGCAATGGGATGCAATCTGGTGTGTCTTGAGATTAGTTTAAGGATATGAAGTAGCATTTCAACTGTCTGCAGCTTTGCTGTTCTCTTCCTTCCTACCCTCAAAATGTTGGAGAGACCTGTAGAAATTATGGTCTTGCAGCAGCTTGCATAATACAACTGTGGATTACTTGTGGAAGAAGTGTGTTTGCAGAATTGCAATGGGATACTGAAACTAAAAATTGTTAAAATTGGGAAGGCAGATTATTTTTTCTACTTAAAAATTTCATGTCAGATATATAAATTATATTTCTTATTTAACAGAGATGGAATGTTTAACACTACAGCGTATTGTCTGTACTGTGGTTTGTTTTGGGTTTTTTTCAAGTTTATATTAAAAGACTCATTTCCTAGGTGCGAGAGATGCTAAAGATGAGAGATTCAAATGGAGCTCGCATGTTGACGTTGATAACAGAACAGTTCATGGCTGACCCTCGTCTGTTGCTTTGGACACAACAAGGAACTGCAATGACTGACAAGTATAGGCAACTCTGGGATGAACTGGGTAAATGCATAGACTTCAAAATCATTTAGGTGTTCATGTGTATAATGAAGAAACAATTACATATTTGGGGTGTAAACTTATTGTGGTACTAGGTAAAGCAAGTTAGAATTTTCTTCAGGTTTGCTTGTTCAGTTAAAGTTGGATGACAATGAATTTCTGATCTACTATATGAGACAATTACAGTTGGAGGATAGAAAGCATACTATGAAACACGCATGATTGCAACAGGTTGTAAGTACCTGAGGAACTATAAAAAGAATAAAACAAAAAGTGGAAATGTAGCTACACAATTGAGGGTAAGTATAGGAGCCACTAGAGCTAAACTGGAAAGCTTAAGGAAGAAATCGATTAACAGCTAGAGAGAAATAGAAGGCAAAAAGAAAAGATTCATAAAGAGTATGAGAAGATAGCAACAAAGGAAAGCAGAAGTCCCTTACTGAGTAGGAAAGGAGATCAAGTAAGAGGGCTATAACAATTAACACTGATTTACAGGAAAGGTCAGTTGTGACCAGATATAACATGTACTATGGAGAGAAGAACACATGCTGAAATGGGAAAGGAATTATTTAAACTGTTAAAGTCTGAAGACACTTGCTTTAAAGTGTTCAAGAAACTCACTGAGACAGTTTTGAACTGCTGCTTCAGAAGTTCTCAAAATCTATAGGAATTCGTGGTTAGGAAAGGGACGTTAAAAACAGCTTGAAAGTAAATGTCACCAGTATTTTAAAGGTGGGTAGGTGAGTGGAAAGAATAATATTAGGTAACCACCAGCATTGTTTTCTTAGATGTAAGGTACTGGAACAAACCACTAACCAGCTGGTATGTAAGCATATAGAAGATAAAAGCAATTATTTTCAATACAGTAGTAAATCTAATTTGTTTCCCTAAAAGATAATTCACTGAGTTTATGAGTGAAGGAATTAATGTGTATATCTTAGCTGTAGTAAAGTTGTGGATGCTGTCTTGGAGGCTTTCTCAAAGCAAATTGAAAAAATGCAGCCTAAATGGAATTGCCTTGTGATTCATGGATCTTGGAGTAGTTACCTGTGCTGTCATTCAATCTGGAAAGACACTTCAAGTCTAGACTTACAGGAATCTGTCTTGAGATGTGTTCTGGTCAATATTGCTATTCCTGACTTATGTGGCATGGAATATTAAAATAAATATATATACATATAAAAGCAAATCAACAAAACCAAACAAAAAACCCCAAAACAAAGAAACAAAACCCAACAAAAAAAACCTCCCAAACAACTCAAAACTTACTAAAGACACCCCTTGGGACAATATGTAAACACTACAGAGAACAAAGCCAAACCCATAATGCTCTTGGTACATTTTAAAGGTCCAAAATCAACCTCAGTGTTGCATTAAGGGTATAGAAATTTAGCAGAAAATAAAGCCCCTTGTGTTCCAGCTGGTCCTCAGAGATCAGAGGGACTGGGTGCAGCTGGACTTAGTTTCTGATTAGAACCACTACAGTTCCTTCAGTCCCCCATGAGTTGCATTAGCCAATGTTTATATTTGTCCAGTACAATTATATAACATCATTCAATTCTGGAATGCTGTCAACTGGGGTGAGAAAATTGACTCCAGTATCCATCCCACCACGGTTCCAGCTATCAGGTGTTGCCATTGGTTTTCTGATTCCCTTTTGATTTGTTCCCACAGAGCCAGTGAAAGAGGTTGCTTCCTCCAAAGGGGGAAAAGTGTTAATAGTCCCAGCATGTGTTGCCATTGCCAGCCCTCTATTAGTAAGTCATTAGACTGTGTTCCATCACTGCTAACCCACACGGTGTGTCCCACAGAGGTTATACTTAGTTCTGAACAAATTACGTCAGGCTCAGTATCACTGTTAGTCAAATGAGATCAAGTGTCATTGAGTGGGGTGATATAGTTTCGACAAGTACAACCTAATCTGAGAGCTCAAACTAATGGGCCCAATCTCTGAATTTCAGTTTCATTGGAGTTGCAATTATAAACTCCAGTACAATTTCAATTATGATATTTCAGGCTGTTTGAGCAAGAAACATTAAAATTTGTGTCCAGAACATCAACCTGTATGGGGTCATCTGGTAATCCAATTGTTCTTTCCCAATCACTGCAACAGTTGGTAGTTGCATATAATGCCAGTCACCGTATCATGGCCCTCCCTACCCCCTTGGAATATGCATTCCTCATGGTGTATCAGCACATGTATCCTCAGGAAGACAATAAATTGTCTCAAATGAGTCACTATTAGTCTCAAATTTCAATGATGATATTATAGTTCCATATAGTTCCATATAGCTGTATTATTGTTGGTCCACTTTAAAACATATTTTCCTTCCTCAGTTTGCCAAGTCAGATTTGTGTGATTTTTCCACATAACCTCCCAAGTTTTAGTCAAATCCATAGTGAAATTCCCCAAGTTACTGGTGAGCTAGCAGATGGAGGAAAAGGTAAACATGCGGTGATTTGACTAACATTATGTGTATGTCCAAAAACTTGGATTAACTGCAATGTAAGATTTCAAGCAATCCCTGAACTTCTGTCTAGTGACAGTAAGAATAATAAACAGCATTTTACCTGCATTATTATTAGATTTTCATTTTCCAAATTATCACCAAAACCACCACTAGTCCTTGCAGGCACTCTAGCTCTGTATATGACAGTGCTTCATTCCACATGCGGTTCATCCTGTTAAGACAAAAAGTGGACAGATGCTCGATCTTGTTAACTGGCAAGGTTAGGTCAAATTGAGGGTATAATCCACCCCGTATCACTCACACTAGAAGGTTTTCAAGCCTTATCAAGATCTGAGTATCTCATTTCAGTATCATTGAAAGAGTGGGAGCTACACTCCAGTGGTCTTTCTGGCCCTTGTGGCCCCTTTTGCCAAAGGTTATGAGAGCCATGCTCACTGAACCCCCATTCTACATGGTTTGGATCAGTCAGGTGTATAAGGCCAAGGTGTTGGAACAGCCTCAGTTCTCTTATTAACAATTCTAATACATTTGTGTGCTGTTCCATCCATTCCCACGATTTTCCTTTTCCGAGCAGATTGTACAAGGGATGGGCAATAATAGAAAATCCAGGAATATGTTTACGCCAGTAGCCTAAAGTTCCCAGAACTTCCTGTAACTTCTTTACAAAAGATGAATTCTGCCTGTGCTCCATTTTTTCAGGGTGACCATAGGAACAGAAGTGGCTCCTTTAATCCACGAGACTCCTAAGAATTTAATTTCTTGTGCCGGCCCTTGGCATTTTGATTCCAGAACTTCCAATCCCAATTCAATAAGTGTTTCACAAATTTTTTTCATTGTCTCTTACACTTTCTTGATCATCTCCCTCTATCAGGTTGTCATCAATATATTGATATAATGTAATGTCAGGTGGAATAGGAATCTCTACTAAGACCTTAGCCAAGGCATTGTGAGAAATAGTGAGAGAATAGTTTATATCCTTTTGAAAGTCTATTGGATCCCCCTCCATGTAAAGGCAAACTGTGCTTTATCCTGTTCAAGGAGGGGAATCATGAAAAATATGTCCTTGACATCGAGGGCAGCCATCTAAGCATGAGCAGCACCCAGTATCAGTGTCACTATCTAGGTAATGTTTGGAACTGCAGCAGTTAGAGGTGCGGTATTAGCAGTTGACTGTCAATATACCGTGAAATGCCAGTGCCAGGTCAGTTTCTTTACTGGCCACACCAGTGAATTATAAAGCAAATTAGTCCTTTTAATGATGCCTCTTTTTTTCCCAAATCTGTCACCACCTCATCAATCCCCATAAGTACTGCTGTTGGCAGGGGGTACTGTTTTACATTAGTAATTTTAGAAGGCAGCAATGGTATTGATGTCTCTAATGAATTGATAAAATTTTCCAAGCCTGAATCATCCCACATTCTTTCAGATTCTATTTGTATCCCCAGCAACCCAGTGCCTTCCACTGTGGAGCTCCACAGAGCTCCATCTGGGAGTTTCCAGATTTGCCCATAAAGTAAATCAAATCCTAAAAGTTTTAGTTGGGCAGCCCCCACAAGCACTTCAACCTTAGTAAATTGTTTTTGCCCCAGGAGCCAGATGGAAAATTTTGCTGCTGGACATTCCTTTATTATACCATCAATTCTGGAAAAACTTTTACGGTCACTGGATATAATTTCCAAAATATTTGCTGTTTCCTTTGTAATCACTGACATTTGGGCCGGTGTCAATTAGAAATTCAACCATAATTTTTCACGGTCTGACTAGAATATCAATAGAAGGTTCAGAGTATTTGCCTTGGAGCCACTGTACTGCTAATAGCCACCAAGCAGGCTCAGGAGCTTTAACAACAGTTATCTGACCCATCCCATCCAGCATCCATAATTCACTATTTCCTGCACAAATTTACTCCAGGTAGCTAAATGCATCATCTGCCCCAGCCCCCCAGATGCCCAGGAACTGTGGCATTTCGGACATGAAACTGCTGCATTTCATCCTGAAAGTTTGCTACAAAAGTCTTGAGACTGTTCGGAAGACCCCAAATAAGATGGGTTAATCTGTCTGAATTGATAGGGGAGATAGGAGACCTTCTAAGCCTGTCCCTCTCATACATACTCTATACAAACTGCTTTCTGCACAGAAGCTGCAAGATCAGAGAATCGAGCAGTTTTAATAACCAGTGGATCTCCCCTATCCCGCAGATCTATTCCTCCTGCCCATGTACCACCTGTGCAGTTAAAGAATAATCATGATCTCTGGGAGTGGTGGTTAAAAACATGCCAGGACCCCAATAGCCTCCCGCTTCTTCCTCACTTGATAAAATCCAATCTCCTCTGGTCAGAGACTCACCATATATATTCCATCTTGGAGAGGGTGATTGGCTCATTAGCAGTTCTATTTTTTCTTGCAGATGTTTTTCTTCAGCAATCAATTCAGTTTTCAAGTTTCCAGTTTCCACCAAAAGGGAGTCTATGCAAATTTCCTTTTTTTCTCTCCAATTCCTTTTTTAAAGGCCAATAATGCTTTTAGCGGATTGTTTTCAAGCTGAATCACTGAATATACCACACTTGGAATTTTTTTGGATGGCAAGGATTCTTTAGCCTCTTCTTGTGTATAGGATAGACAAGTACCTAATACAGCACAGATAATTCCCTTTTCCAGCTTTTAGTTTCAGTTCTGTTAGACACTGCTCAATACACATTATCCTAACTTTCCAAAACTTTTAACCCAGTCTTTCCTAGCTTGTGAAGGTGCACACTTCTATTTCTGTAGCAGTTTATCCATGGCANCCTTTTTTAAAGGCCAATAATGCTTTTAGCGGATTGTTTTCAAGCTGAATCACTGAATATACCACACTTGGAATTTTTTTGGATGGCAAGGATTCTTTAGCCTCTTCTTGTGTATAGGATAGACAAGTACCTAATACAGCACAGATAATTCCCTTTTCCAGCTTTTAGTTTCAGTTCTGTTAGACACTGCTCAATACACATTATCCTAACTTTCCAAAACTTTTAACCCAGTCTTTCCTAGCTTGTGAAGGTGCACACTTCTATTTCTGTAGCAGTTTATCCATGGCAATCCTGCCAACTATGCCAATTTTCTGTTGCATTAAGGGTATAAAAATTTGACAGAAAATAACCCCCCTTGTGTTCTAGCTGGTCCTCAGAGATCAGAGGGGTTGGGTGCAGATGGGCTTAATTCCTGATTATAACCAATTTGGCACTATAAGTCTGATTGTGTTCAATAAGAACTTTCACAAGCACAGATGCACAAATAGTGGGATTTACCAATCCAATAATATAGGTCTGTTCGCTTCTGGGCTGTCTGACACTTGCTAAGCAGGTCTAGGCAACTTCTTTAAAGCTGCTCCCTTGGCTTTTCTAATTCAGTTTCACTTATTTGAACTACCTTCCCTCCTATAACCAGTCTTATTGCTTCTAGTCTTCACTAGATCTGCAAAACTCCTGGGGCAGTGTTTCTCAGATGTCTCTGGTCAGTACACTTGTCTTGTTGTTATAATATGGTTATTAAAATTATTAGAGAGAGGCCTCTGCCCGAATTAAGGTGCAAATGAGACCATATGCCAAAGTCAATAGTATGGATTTTATTTAACAGTATATGTGAGGGAGAGAGAGAGAGAAAGAGTCAGTAAACAAAAAACTCAACTCTCAATCTAAGGCTTCAAAGGAGGCTGCTATCACCTAAAGCTGCTTCAGTCCTGCTTGCTTTCTGGGTAGTGCTGCTCTAGTCTCTCACCTGTGCTGCTTGCATGCTTTTTCAGCAGTAGTCATCTCTCTC
>VYXC01009460.1:0-21670 GCA_013397175.1 Platysteira castanea | reverse complement strand
GTCTGTGTCTCTCCTGGCTGCCATGCGGTCAGAGAAATAAAACATCCATGAATATCTACCAACAATATTGTTCCTGATTCTTTCTCCGGTCCAAGGCTGTCTTCAGTGGGGGTGCACGCCACAACCGGACTGCAGCATCTACAGGGACCTGAAAGGTTGAAATTACCGGAGCCTGAGACCTAAGGACCTTGTAGGTGATTTATTATTGAAGTGAAAATAACAATTAAAAAACCCCGCTCTGCAAGGAACAAGTCTTCTCTGCAAGAAGTCTCAAAATGCCTGTTTCCTGCCTAATGCTGGCTTTCAGAGGCTACAAGTTTATAAAACCATGTCTCATCAGTAACTGCCTTGCTGACCTTTGTAATGTGGGCTCAAATCCCATTGCACCTGACGTTTTGTTTTGCTTATAGGGGATCTGCAGCTCACTGAGGCTGTAGTCCCACTGGAATGTGGCTCTCCCTTATGATCCTTGCAAACAAGACTTCTGGCCAGGACACAATAAAAAAAAAAATCACAAACTGTCATGGGAATGGAAAACTAAACTAACTAAAAGAAATCATAAAACCTCACTCTCTGAGTTCTATGTATAACCTTTGAATCCATGATTCCAAATTTCTTCTTGCTAATGTTTTGTAAAATGCTCTTTTAAACTCACTTACTGGAGGCTATGCACTCACTTATTAAAAACTTGTAAAAGTAGTTGTGTGAAGCCTCTGGCAAAATCAGTATTTAATGAAAAAATAAATCCCAGACTTGTACAAAAGAAGCAAAATACATTGTGACACTGACATCTCAAATTCATTACTCCTCAGTGTCTGTTGAATAAAAACTATTGGCTGTAGAGGATGTGAAAAGCATAGGGTTTCAATAAAGAGGAAGTGTTGTGTAGTTCTTGAAATGAGACCTGTGGTTGTATGAAGTCTTTAAAAATTAGTTTTCCCTTTAGGTTAAGAGTTGCTGTATTTTTGGTGAGGGAGGACAGGATATGCTTGAATTTATACTTCAATAAATAAGTAGAAGTTCTACTGATATGAGTAGGATTAAACAGAGGGGAAACAGAAAATAGACCTGCCATTACTGAGAAATACAAATAGCAAAAAGATCCTACGAGGAAATACATGAAAGGGGATGGTACAGAAATAGCTTCCATGTCCAAAAGAATAAAAACTGTGGTTTAAGAAAATAATAATAACAATTAGAATGATATAGAGACTGAAGGAAGAGAAACAGACAAATATACTTAAAGGTGTAACTATGCTGATCATGGTCACATCCTACACCCTATTTGAGGTGCAATAAAAGAAGTTGTTGTTGTACCCTGCTAGATTTGTTACAAGTTGTTCAAAGATGTTGATAAAGCATGTCTGATAAACAACAGTGCGTGGGATTTCTCTGCTGGTGGTCCTGCACTCCACAACTCTTTCCTTAGAGAGGCTCGAGCATCCATGGGTAAAACTGCATCCTTGCTGGCTTGAGGAGCTGCTGCTAAGGCCTGATTTCTTGTTTATGGTTTTTCTGAACCACTGTAAAGCGCTGTTACTGTGATTGTGATTTGTGTTGCTTCTAGGGTGATAAAAAGCAGTTTCAGAGTTTAAAGCCCTGGCTCTGCGCAGGGGTTAAACAAGCACCTAGCACTTGTTTGGTCTGTGAGATTATCACCAATGAAAATAGAAAATGAGCATGAATTGAGTATGTTCTCAAGCGCTTTATGTAATCTATGTTTATATCTCTATTCATGTTGACTGAAGGCAATTTCTGATTAATTTTTATAAAACTGAGTATAACGGGAGCATTTCATTGTGCTGCCTGGTGAGGAAAACATAACCAGAAAGATCCTAGTAGCACTGAGTGTGTGTCTGTCATCTGTAGGAGACAGAAATTGTGAAATGTGAGGAATTTTTGCCAACAACCCTTCCTCCACAATTTTCTCTTAGGGAACGAAGACAGAATTATATGGGTATGATAATGTAACCATGACAGTGTAGGAATGACACTTTCTGAATATTCAGTCAAAGCCTTTGGAATAGGGAAATACGTGGCACAAATGACAATGTTGCCATTGGGCTGTGGGATTACACTCATGGCCCAGGAGTGATTGGAAGCTTTAAGTTCAATAAGGGCTACAAGAACCTACCAGCTCTAACAGACTTTTAAAAAACCCAAGAACATGTAGGAGCTTTGCTCTCATCAGGCTTCTGTCCTTCCAGTTTATTGAAACCTTGTAGGTTATTTCAGTTTGGGTCAGAAAAGAAGTGTCCTCCAGAAGTGATGTTCCTCTGTGGCTTCATCCTGAGGGTGACATGTGAGGGTAACACACAAACCACAGATGGTGTGTGTGGTTTCCCCATGGGAAGGATCTACCATGTTTCATTGCAGATTGAAACCCTACAGCTGATAGGCATCACAAAACCTCTTGCCATTTGATGCGTGTTACATAAAAGGCTACTATGTACCGTCTGCCTGCCTGTGGCAGACGGCTTTCTGCACATAACACATAGACTTTGATGTTACTGAATTTCTGTAATTGCCATTTTATTTCTGCACAAATACACTGCCGTCCATCCAGTACTTTAAACGCAGAAAGCACAATGTTCACCAAAGTAATGACTTCACACATATAAACTGACCATCAGAAATACCTAGTAGCTGCACTCTGAGAGCACTGAGGGGATGTTTTTGAGGAGATGCTTGTTCCTATCCTAGGAGAACGGGCAGGGCAGCGTTTCATGAGGGCAGAAGAACAGCAAACTCTTTTCTGAGCAGCTCGTCTGCTGGTGGGCAGAGACATTGCTAAGGGAACCCACAAGTGGCAGCAGCAAGTGAACACCACGAAGGAGCTGGTGGATCGAGGATGCCCCCGTGCAAGTCCCACTCTCCAGCCTGGCAGCACGGTGCCTCAGCTCCCCACCACTCCCACAGCAGCACAGACACACTTCTACGAGGAGCAGCAGGCAAATCCTTCAAGGGAAACACAACCACAAACACTTCCCCAGCTATGGGTTAATTTTCAGCCCGAGACACAAAGCTAGTTCAGATTTCTGAATTTTCCCATCCTTGTTCACATCGCAGTGGTTGAGCAGGATCTGGCGGAACTTGTCCAGGTCCACCCCGCTAATGCTGGGCTGCAGGCAAAGAGAAAAACAGTGCTGAGAGAGAAAATGGTTCTGGATTTCCCCAGCTTGTAAAGCAGCCCACCCTGCAGCAACTGGGAAATCCATCCATGGCAGAGTGACCAAAAGGCCCCACATCAGCTCAAATATGGTGGGGAAGCAAATAGAAGGTGGGGAAACGGAGCCCTGCAAAAGCAGAGGGACATGGGACTGTGAGTTGACTGTATAGAAATGCACCATGACTTTTGTACTCAATCAAGGCCATCAGTATCTGATCCATGTAAAAGAAAACTTCAGAAAGTTGTGCAATGCAGATCCCTGCTCCACCAGACCTGTGCTTTCATCTGGTTTCCTCTCTCAAATCTGCTGTGCAAGGACTAATGTGACATTTCTGTCAGCATACTCCTATTTTACAGGCTAGTCAGCAATGTAAAAATACCTTCTGTGGATCAAGTTCATGTTGAAGACACATTTTACAGGCTACACAGTCTCTGTATGCTCCTAACACTGTGCTGCCTGCTCTGCTTCCCACATTCTCAGGAGGGGATCAAATTCACATGCACAGCTTGTGGTGTCCAAGGGCAATGCTGATGAAGGCCCTTAGGCAAAGTACAAACTTCCCTCCTTTTCACAGCACAAATCCAGCCTCCTGCCTGTCCCCACACCCTTCCCTGCACACTGCATGGCCAGAACACACACGTGCAGCCACTGGCACACAGCTGCTACTCTCTGCTCTCTCCTGAATGGACGTGGCAGTGCAGATATCCCTGTGCTGGGTCATGTTATGTGGAAATGCAACAGCTCAAGCTCAGAGGAAGCAAAGACCAGATTCTGTTTGGGTCAAAAGCTCTATCTTGGACTGCATCTGGAAACTCAAGATAATCCAGTGAAGAAAGACTCTTCTGTCCATCAGAAGCGGAAGCAACGCACCAGGTACAGTATTCTCAGTTAGAGACGGACCTCAGGTATTATTTTCTAGAGATAGGCTAATGAACCATGAGGTCAATCTGGTGAGAACTGCATCCACAGGGAAAAGAGACGGAAGAAATTGTGATGACTCATCCATGACAACACAGTTTGTCATGCTCTAACATCTGCCTAATTCAAAGTACAAACTAGAATGGACCTTTTAAAAATGGAGTTGCTGAGGGAAGCTGTATTAATCTGTGAGGCAGAATTTCTGTGATATGGTGACATGCTCTGCAGTATATATACAGAGATGGTGACATTCCCTTCTGCTGATGATCAAACTAAAATTTGACTCTATGTTCTTACTAGTCTCTCTGTGTATGTAACATTTCCAAAAGCACTGATCTTTAAGAAATACAGAATATTAACAAACAGACCCATGACGATACCTTGACCAGTTCCATCATGTCTTTGACAAACCCATCCACTTCTGGGCCTTCAAGTGCTCCTGTTTTACTCTGAAAGAAGGAATAAACATCAAAACTCCCCAGTGAGTCAAAAACACTACAATGTTTATTTACTGGTCAGTACCACCACCTGGTCACCAAGCCTTAAAAGATAACGTTCATAGCATCATAAAATGGTTTGAATGGGAAGGGACATTAAAAACCATCCAGTTCCAACCATTCCACCATGTCCAGGGACACCTTCCACTAGCCCAGGTTGCTCAAAGCCCCATCCAACCCGGCCTTGAACACTTCTGGGGCTGGGAAATCCACAGCTTCTCTGGTCAAACCTGTTTCAGTGCTTCACTGCCCTCACAGTAAAGAATTTCTTCCTAATATCTAAGAACCCTTTGTTCTTCCCAAACCATCTCTTCCCACCAAATGGGAGCAATGTCTCCCACCATCGTGAGGGAGCTGTGTGACTGTCAGAAGCAGCACTGAATTGCTGATGTCTAACAGGCAGTTAAATGGTCACATCTGTCCTGGGCCAGACTCCCTAAACAACCATGGGTTCGGTATTGGAAGGGGGTTCACTTTTCAACATGGTGGTGATGCAGGTCCTGAACTGCTAGAGACTGCGAGCACTAGAGCCACCACCTCCTCTGCCTCCTTTGCATCTCCTGCAGGAAAACTTAATGCAGCAGCACTGGCCATGGCGATGCAGAAAGTCAAAATGGGTCCTTAACACAAGATCTCTGAGCATTGCTCCCCTCTGTCCCTACTTTACCCCTCCCAGTCTGGCTTCTGGGCTCATGGGCCATGGGCTTGAGTGACTCCAACAGCACCTGGCAGGAGGAAGAAGTCTCAGCATCATGTGCTAAATCTGTCATTTACAAACCACAAGGGAATGAACGGGCTCACAGGACTCACAACGTCATAGTGTGCAAAGATCTTCTCAAAATCTCTCCTCCTTTCTTCCGTGCTGCAGGCCTGCATACAGAGTAAAAACAAATGAAAATTTAAAGCAAAATTTCGAGTTTGGGCCCAGGCCATCTTAGCTGAGAGAGGCAGGATCAATGTATTAAAAAGTAGCGCTACTTACGTCCATTTTAAATTGCAGAAGGAAATTTTCCTGGAGCGCCAGAATCCTGAATGGAGAGATTTAAATTATGATTTTTTCCCTTTATCGTCTGCACATAAGCTATTCTGAGCTTTCCTTGTTTGTAAAGCAAAGGGATGTTAGATTAAAGTTCTATAAAGGAGAAAATTGCCTGTGGGGTTATTTACAGAGGGAAGGTGTTGTGGGAACATATGCCTTCCTCCCTGTCTGATGGGGCAGAGGGTGGCCTTTGGATCACCACAGATGCCTATTAGCACCATTGCTTCTCCCAGAGCATTTCTGGTGGTCCTGCACAACAAAGGGTGTCAGCTTCCAAAGCAAGAGCTACCAGACAATCATTCCTCGTAACTGGATTGCTGTGCTGCATTGAAGAAAGAGTGATTTATGGCTTTCTTTTGGAGGGAGACGTGGTGGTTGTAAAACTAAAGGACAAAGCAATACTGGCCTGTGCACCAAGACTGGCAGAATTCCTCTGTTTTCATCTCCTAAAGCCTATCAAGCACCAATAAATCATTTTCTCTCTCCAGCTGCTCTGCTAACCCTGAGGTTTTTAGAGCCCGTGTCACAGGGCATGCTGAGTTGTGTCTGCACTTGGAGGGATTTGGAGTGTGAGAAATGTGCTCAGACTGGAGAAGAGCCTCAGATGGCCTGGTTCCCAACAGGGAACTGTATTTAAGAGAAAATTTTAACAGCACCCCCCTGTAGATATCCTCCATCCTGCCTCTGATTCCTGTCATATATTTCACAGTCAAAGGAAACTGCCGCATGTGCTGCAGTTATTTGTGCTGGCATTAGTCATGATATCAAGCAGAAAGTAACAGTGGCAAACCAGCACCTCTCCCCCCTCATCCTTTAAACTGGTGTTTTAAGACTGTAGCTGCATGTTTAAAGTCCTATCTGACCAATGCACGTAGTTTTACAGAGAGAAGCAACTCTCTATCAGTAGCCAATGAAAATAATCTAAAAGCCTCTGAGGTATCAAGGACAGAAAAGTGACAGAGGCCCATGGCTGAGTCTCCAGCTTCATTCTCGAGCATCTCACTGTGGCTGCCCAAATTCTTTCTTACTGCCACTGCCAAACTTTTGCGGTGGCACTTTTATTATTCAAAATGCAGTAAAAATTCTTTTCAGCCCCTGCTGCACATGATGATGTAAAATAAATGCATGTCTGTGATCCTGTTGAAAGGATTTTCTTCACTTGGAGAAACAGAGCCACTGGTTGCTCTGCCACCTCCTGGAAAGCGTCTCAGAGCTAGCACTGATCATGCACATTGGTGTTGTACTGACAGATCCTGGCATTGCTCCTATCACTGGCTCTAGATTGTCAGATTATTGCAGTGGGGACCATGTGGTGGAGAGGTGGGATCAGAGCAGATTTAATTCGAAAGGAGGTAGAATTCAACTGCACATCCCTAGAGGGAGGTCATCACCTTGCCTGGATCTACCATTGTGAGCTGAAACACCCCATCAACATGACTAAATCCTACCTTGCCAGGTCATTCAGGTCCAGCCGCCCATCTTTGTTTTTGTCAAAGATTTTCATCTATAAATCAAAAAGACAGAGATAAAATAGATGGGCCATGAGGAGAACACACATACAAAAAAAAAGCCAATATACATTTTGGTCTGCCCTGTGCCCTCCCCTCTGTCTGCTCAGGGTGCTTTCCCAAACCCTGGGCAGTGTGACATCCTGTGCTAGCACCAAGTGCAAGGGTGGCACAAGGGAATAGCAAAACCCACCAGCTTTTTGACAGCAACAACCCAAAGCAATCAAATACCAACACGGCTCCCTTCCACCCTTACATGGGGATAAAGCAGGTCTGCAGCAAACACCTTCAGAAACTAAATACTAACATTGCCTTGGCCCCTGAAAAAAAAAGCCAAAAAAGGGGGAAACTTCTAAACACTTCCACCTGGACTCCATCTTTACCTTTGACTGTTGCTGTGGCTACTGAGCAGCTGAGGTGAAAATGTCACCTTCTAATCAGCACTCAGGATTTTACACCACTAAAGCTGTGGCTTGCTTGGCTTAAGGTCTGCTGTTAGAACACACTAAGACTGGAAAGAAGGTTCAAGCTGCCAATATCAAAAGGTTAATCTGTGTGAATTCAAAATTTATCCTTTTGTTTTCCCAAATAGCATCATTTTGATGAGCCATCACCAAAAAATATTAATTTATTTGTTGTATTTGATTCTGCATTTTTCTTCAAGGCACAAAAAGGGGCGGGGGGATGTTTAATGAGTTGCAAACCTGAATAACTTACGGCTCAAAGTTCTAGAAAATATATATTCCACATTGCAGGGGGCAGGGAAGATTAATATTTTTACTATGACGGATTACCTTTCTTTGTCAAATACTCAGTTAAGGAATATGCATTAATCTTACCTTGATAGATCACATTTGCTTGTTTAGTGGTTATGCAGAGTAATCAGTTCACTACAGATCTTTTTTGTATTGCACAGCTGCTGGAGAAGGCCTGGACTAGTCCCTGTCTGACACAGCTCAGAGGGACAGGATTATCCCCCAGGACATAGCCTGAAAGGGTGAGAGCCAGCAGCATGTCCTGAGCACTCCCCAGCAGTGGAGCCAGGACAGAGCCTAACACTTGTGTGAGAAAAGGCAGCATCTGGAGAGCTGCCACTTCTCAGGGAGACTTTGCCTGTTGTGTCAGCGCTGCCTCTTCCCTGCCCCTTGCTCAAGGGCAGCAAGCCCTTTATCGTACTACGTTTAGAGTGAGATTCTGCAACAGACTGTATCCCATTACTTAGTCTGAGTATTTTACACCACTGAGGTTTGGGTGGAAATTTTGAGGAGACATTTAGTATGGGCTCACTTTTCCTCCCACTGAAAGACAGTATAGAAGTTCTATGAATGATTGAAGGCCCAGATTGAGATATTTGGAAAAACAACATCAGGAGAGCCATGTGGGTGTTCAGCGGCACAAGGAAAGCCATGTTCCCATTTAACTACCCTCTGCCAAACACGTGCTCTGTGCAAAGCCACTAAATGACAGAGGAAAGGCTTCTGACTCTCCCTTTGCTCTAGAGGTGGGCAGACAAATAAAGCTGCCGAGCCATCCTGAGGACTTCCTCTGGTTGCATCAGTCCAAGTTGCCCCTTTCCAGTTAATCTAACTTCTTGCATGTTGCCTTCTGCCCAATTAGCTCTCCCATAGCAATACAGTATTTTTCCCTGGTCTCTGCTGGAGCAGCAATGGGACAAGGCTGCAGGAAGGAATGGGAACAGAAGCTGCCTTTGCTGGTGCCACCAAGGGGAGAAATGTCCTTGCAATGAGAGCCTCCCACTGCCATCAGAGAGATAAACCCAAGCCTTCAGGTCTTGGCTGATAAAGGAGTTACTCTGCAGGCCATAGAAAATGATTAACATTTTTTCTAGAAATAAATAATCCCAGGTGAGATTTTAAAAGCCTCTCTCCAAGTAGAACATCAATGCCTAACCATGTTTTGTCCGTTGTTTGAGGAGAGAGAGAAATAGCCCTGCTACTTCACTTTTGCACACTCTCCACCACAGGTGACTTTGCAACATCCAGCTTACATCATTGCTCTAAAATATGCTGCCTAAAGGAAGTTCATGGAGACAACCCCTACCTAGATGGCTAGAGAAATACCACCGTGTGGGTGGTAGGAATACCATAGTACTTGGGCTCTACAGTAACTTCAGTGCTTTTGAAAATGTCACTCCAAATCCCTTGGTTTAAGCCACCAAGGACCATTAGTTACCCACATGGTCTGCAGGAACTCATCAGTGCAGCTGGTGTGGTGAGAGAGGACAGCATTTGCTGGGAAAGGACAGCTTTTGGTGGGAAACAAAGGGCCCAGCTCTCAGGAACTCTGCTGCCAGGTCAGGGCAGCTCTGGCTGAAGGCATTGCTCTTTCCTTCATACAAAGGTACAGTGTCCTTACCAAAACACACTAAAACATACTGCCTTTAGCAGTCTTTGAACTTCACTTGGATTCTCCTACATGTTCCTGAGCTCCTGAAAGTGTGTTTTATTTTCTCCCATCTCTGGTGCATCTCAGAATTACTGTCTTGAGACTAAAATCCAGTGCTTCAGCCTAGATTTCAAATTCAGATGTGTTTTTCCCTCTGGGATGCCTCAGAAAAATGAACACAGAGTTTTTGGGAGAAGTTCAACTCTGTGATCACAATGTCCCAATCTCCATATGAACTCACTGATAAACACCATGGTGGAAGCTTATGGGACCAGGACAGAACTGGTGGTTTCCTGTCCAAGAGCCAGACTTGGGGCAGAATTTTCATTTCACATAGGCTTGCCTGAGACAAGTCTCAAGTTTCTTTTCCAGTGAAACATCTCCAGCCTCATGTCCTTTTCCAGGGAATAAATAAATGAGCACCCCAGCATGGCTGTCCTTGCCTTGGGACTGTGTGTGTCCTGCCTGCCCTGCATTTGCTCTACTTTGTGGGTGCAGCATATTTTCATGGTTTCAGAAGTTCCAAATAGCCAGGAGGCTGAAGAGTTTTGTGCCTCCTTAATGAAACAGACTAGATTAGAGATGTGGTTTACATGTGAAAGGCTTTCTGCTTCATTATCAATTTTGTGAGCATATGGTTTTCAACCCTACCCATTTCTGAACACTTTACAATATTCCTGCAGCAGTGCAGACCCCATTAAAACACATTTAATAGAGAGATAATAAACTCCTTGGTGGATTGCTTAATGAAAGGAAACATTCTTCTCTTGCACCCTATCTTTCAGCTTGATATTAAACTTTCAGCGGCTGACCATGTCTACTTACAGCTAACCAACTCCCTTCCCTGACCTCCTTCACTCAGCTCTGCAAGAGAGAATCTTTGTGTTTTCTATTTGTTTGGCCTTTTTCTGCCACAACTACCCTGAATACAATTTTCAAACATATGGAATATTTTGATCGTCCATACCAGTCAACAGAAGGAAAATAAAAGCCTGGCTGGAAGAGCTAGGCCAAGTTAATTCTTGCCAATGACTAACACGTGAAAGATGGAAAACACGTAGGGAGGAAGGGCTAGTGTTCACTGAATTAGTTCAGGTACCACAGCTAATAAGATAGACCTAATCCTGTTATCTGGACAAGTGGAGCTCATGTACACCCACTACACGGCAATCATGTGCTGCGTTACTTGGGGAACAGCCTGGGGAAATGTTTTTTAATTAAACTTTCAAGTTTCAAGCATGTGAGTGTTTGATCTGATCTTCTAATTGTGTGCATGAGTACACAAAGAATGACAGAGAGTACCTACCCCATATGACAAAGCATACATCACGGGAGAAGCAGATAATTGAAATGGTTATGAGATTGTTTCTAATTTAAACTTTTGCCTTCACACACCATCTTGATATGTTAAATTTGATGGATTTTCAGTTTACACTCTTGAAATGTATATTTACGCTGCCAGGCTGATATGAAACATCTCAATGTGGTTAAGGACAAGGTCTGGCATGTTTAAATAGCACTCAATTTTACTAAAAGCTTTGTTGCATCTAGCAGTATGCTTTATAAAATGATGCATTTCCTTTACTGTCAGCTACCCCATGTTTTAAAGTGTTTGCACAAATTAATTCACTGACATTTTAATGGCAGTGCACCAAGGGCACACCTTCTCTATGTTTGAATGTACTCTGAGGCACTCTGAGGCAGACGGAGAATATGTAAGAGCTGGGTTTGCAGATAAAAGTTGACATGTCTCCATTTTTTTTAAAGTACAAAATCCAAACTTCCATTGGCTTTTAATTCAGCAAAGGAAATATCTCTGCTTTCCCAGTCCAGTGTTGTAAAGGTCACTGAAACACAATATGACAAACACAGATATTCTTTGCAGAGCAATATAAGACTATAAAACTGGATTATTTTCTATGACAGAGATAAGGAAAGAAGTAAATAACCAAAACAAATAGTTCTGTGATCAGCAGACTCACTAAAACCTGCTTTTATACCTTCTCTGGTTATCTTTCTTTGTGTGTAATAAAGTGGGACACTGAGAGAGTCAGTTTTACTTGACCTCCTACTCACACAGATATATTTTAATATATATATCATGGGCACCTATGCCCAACAGCTGAAACAAAAGCTGGCCAGGGAGTACAGAGGTTATTGAGACTGTATAAAGACAGGCATCAGCCCAAGCTGCAGGACTGCCCCTTTCTTTAGGGAATGACGGGGTCACAAAGGCATTTGCAGAGTGGCAGGAGGGCCCAGTGGCCAGCAAGGTACCCTCAGGACAAAAGCTCAGTGCCCTGCCCAGCCAGATTGCCTGTGTCACATAGGCAAGTCCTTTAGCACAGGATTTCTAAGAGCGTTTTGATTCCTAAGAGACCAAGGCATTATCTGTAGGGGTTTTACAAATCCTGCAGGCTCCTGAGTTCTATTGGTTTTGATCTTCAGAAATGAAGTTTGAGTTTAAATGGGATTTTCTGCTTCCTTTGGCTTATGCCACAGCAAGGGTGGTGCAGAACTGGAGGTGACAGCACCACTGGCATTAAATTGAGAAGGCACCCAGGAGGCAGATTTGTGTTCATCAGCTGTGTGGGTCCTCTCAGCATCCTTACAGAGTTGCCTGGGGGGGAGGCCAGCACAGACCACTACCAGAAGGAGAAAGGATGAGCAAAAACTGCTCTTTAGGAACCAGTCCTGTAGGCCACACTGCAGTACTACTGTATTTCTAGAGCTTTGGGAAGTTTGCTCAGTGTGTTCACAAACATAACAAACTCTGTTTAGGCCTTTTTTCTATACAATAAATATTTGTCTTTCTATTTTTACACCATTTCTTTGGTAGTCATAAGAGAGTTTGTTAACAGATATGCTAGCTTGACTTGGAAGGTGTTAAGGGTCTAAATCACCTGAATTTTCTGCGCTCTGGCTTTTATTTACCTGCATAAGTACGTTGGCATTAGCACTGAGCACAGATAGACTTTCACAGCCATGGAACTGACCACACCGAGCCTCTGGCATTATCCTTGCAAAGGGGACCAGCAGCAGGCACAAAAGCACCAGAAATCCCCTCAATGTCCAATAAAGGTAGTCCATAATGTGTGCTTGTGGACATAGATTATCCTCAGGGAGAAGCCGGCCTCTTTCCCTCTGCTTTGAGAAGATGAGGAGCCCTCAGCTGCAGGCTTGTGTGCTCAGGGCACATAACTCAGTGCCCAGGAAAATCTCTGCAAGTAAGCCCAGAAAATCCCTGGTGTCATTACAGCTGGGAAAAATACCTGTTCTGACTTCTCTGGGGTTAAGATTTCATCCTCGATCATCACCATCTACAAGCTTTCAAATACTGTAGTTCATGACCAATACTTATTAGTCACTGCACTTACTATATTGCCTTTCTAGAATATGAACCTGTGGTGGGCAAAGATGGCATGCTGGCTGGGCAAGAACTATCCCTTACATTTTACTGAAATATAATAATGCTCAGATTAAAGGAGTTTTTTAATGCTCCATCTGACATTATCAACAGAAGGCAAGGCAAAAAGTGAATGTCAGTGTTGCATGTGTGGCTGTTTCAGCAAAATATATAACTTAAATTGCTGAAGTTTGACTCAGAAATGAGCTTGCCCTGCATGCTGCATGTAGACATTGAGATTACAAACTAGAAGTAACATGCTGCTATCTGGGAAGCTGTGGACTATCAGAAACCATATCTTAAATCTAATTCATATCCTGGCATTTACAATATTCTGTTTAAGTACATAGCTGTGTGCATGCACAGGTAGGGAATCTGACACTCATAAAAAAATGTTGCCAAATGCGTATGTGAGATGGGTATTTCCGAGCTGAAATTTCAGAAACCTACTAACAGCTTGTCTTCAGGGCCTGAGGGGAAGTGGGGAGGGATTGGAACAGGTTATTCTACCATCATCATCCACAGTATCCTCATCATGAGGCATCAAGGGGACCGGTCCTCATTTCTCCAGCTTGTGTTAATTCAGGAAGGCAGAAAATTCTCACCAAGGTATTTAAACCCTCCACCCATTTTCAGCTATGCTCCTTCTGTCTCCCATAGCACACATTGCAGGACCCCTGGGGCCTCTTCTCAGCAGGCTTAAAGCAATAGCAGGCTTCACTTCAACCTCCAAGTGCTTGCTCCCTGCCAACAGCTCTTGGTCGGTGCCCATGGGAAGGCAGCAAGCCTACAGATTGTTTTCAAAGACTCAGAACTGCGACTGGGTGCATGTAAATAATTACTAATATACATTTAATGACTATTAATGTATTAATGACAAATATGTATCTATGTTGGCATGGAAAAAAAACAAGAACAATGCCTACAGGGGGGCTTCCTCAGCACAGCATTGTCACTTTAATTTCCCCATGAAGAGTACTGAGAACTCAAATGTTCTTTTGTGATTTTCCCCAGTGGCTTTAGTGCTCTTTAAGATTTGATTTAGCAGACTCACAGAGCTTGTGCAATGCCAATGTGTTCACTACCTGTTTTCTTTACAGGAGTTCATCACTTGTTCATCAAATCCCTGATCTATATCAGTGTTCTCTGAAGAAAGGAACACATGTCAAGGTCACAAGGAAACAGAATAGCCTCTTAAGAAGCAGCTGCTAGGCAACCTGATAAAGTGATGTTCCTTTCCAGAGACAACCAATCTCTTCCAAAAGAAATACTTTCTCCTTCTTCTGAGCCTTTTTTTTTAATTTAATGTGGTATGAGATCATTCATAGCAGCACAAGGGGCAAGAATTCAGTATGCCCTGGTTGGTTGATATGATATCTGCTCACACTGCTCACAAACTGCAAATAACCAGCACAGAACCATAAAATGCTGCCTTTTTTTTTTTCCCCTCAAGTCTGGGCTAGCTTCTTCACAATTATAATTTCTGCCTTTTCCCCTTTATCTCTATCTCCAGAAGGCCCTAGGGTCCACTCGGGATATCAGTAGCTGCCTAAGATGTCTGCAGCCAGCTGTGCATGTACAGAAAAAAGGGCAGAGATCTGTATATTCCTGTGGAGACAGATGGGTTTACAGCTCCTTGGGACACAGCTTATTGCAACTGAATAATAATTACATTGGCCCTTGAAAGCCCCGAGCTGGGTAGATGGGCCACCCTGAGAGACCCTGTAGCTGTGTGCAGCAGAAACAGATCCTGGTCCCAAGGATTTTGTGCTCTAAAAAAATAAAAGGGTGGGAGCAAAGAAATAGGGGAGAGAAATATATGTCCAATCTGCAGTAAAGGAATCGCTGCTGCTGGTTGCTAAAGATGCAACAGAAAGTCTGCTGTCAGGAAAAAAAGGGATAGGCCACTGACCCCTTTATCCTAAACAGTGGTGCTGGTGGCAGAGTCCAGTGGCAGTGGGACTCTGCACTCCAGCAGCTCTTCATTCCATGTGGGAAGGAGAGAAAGAAAGTGAAGGGTTGCCATTGCCCTGGGCCTTGTCATCAAGCATTCGCTCCTTGAGTGACTTCTCCCTCTTCAATCCAGCCCTGCAAATGCAAGGCTGAATCTTTCTTCCCTCCTTGGAATTTTACCTTCTTACTTCAGAAAAGTTCCTATGCAATCATTTGTGCAGTGTACCTGATGCTAGAGGATATTGTCCATGTGGATAATTTGCTGTTACATACAGAATTCATATCCTCTATTTTATTCCAGGATATCACAGGATAAGATTGTGCCTCTGGTAAGTTCACACCCTGCCTTAGAGCTTTTAGGATCAGGTGTGTTTATAAACATCCTTGATCTTCAGCTTAGGGAAAAGAATAGCAAGGAAAAAATAATAATTTGCCATATTCTCATTTTCTAATAACCATTATCATCCCTGATTCTTTTGACATTGCAGCTTGGCAAACCTTTTTCCTCAGGAGTCAGATTTGCATTTCAGATTATAGATTTCCCTAGATATACAAAGCATCCCTTTTCCCAGATCAAATCTTATCTTCTAACATAGAGATTAAACTGCCTCTCTGGAGACACGAAGCCATTCTACAAGAAACCATGGGAATAGAAACCAGACCTCCTGGCTCTCAGCCCCGAGCTGCGTTGATACCTAGCTGCATTGGGGTAGTGGAATCGCAGGTCTTTCTTGGGAAATTAAGGGGAAGGGAAAGGAGTTGGAGGAAATGAACCACCCAGTGTCTACAAGCATCAGATCACCTATTCCCCAGCACCTGATCGGAGACTAAGCACCAGGGCTGGAAACTTTAATGGAGCAGAATGAAAGATACTTGCTACCAGCAAATGCTACCAGAAAGGTTTTTGTCCTAGCCGTGATTTCTGGACTTTTACAGTTTTCAAGCTCTGCCAGTTGGAAAATAATTTCTGCAGCTGTCATTTCTCTCTCTTCACTGTCTTATAAATATGAAAAACAAAATATACACTCCTCTGTTACAGTACAGTTTCTCACATTTCTCTAAAGGGTCACATTTCCAGGCACACACACATCACACATGCATAACACAGTATTGCAAAATATGTGGGCAGCTCCTTGTTTGCTTGCATATCAAACTGGTTTTTAGGTACAAACAGAGATTTTGTGCCAAGAAACAAGGCAGTCCCATCCAAAAACTATTTAGAAAATTGCAGTGATAAATGTCTGATAGTGGAATTCAAATTATACCCTTGAGAATGACATCAGAAATGAGATTTTCTTTTCCTTCTTTTCTTGTTTTTAGATGTTTAGATATAAGTTGCTCTGAAATCTAGGTGATTGATGCTAAACCCACACCAAATATTAGGTTGTTGATTGTAGTATAAAAGCTATACTGTGGTAAGCCAGGTGGAGAATTGAAACTTTCAACATCCCAGTCCTTCAGGGAAGCAGCAGGGAGCCACCAAGGCTTTCTGGGCTTTGCAGAGCAGAAAAGCCACATACCTGCATGTCTTGGGAGCAAAAGGATTTGCTAGGAAGGAGGGAGGAAGGGAGGGAGAGAGAGAGGGAGGGAGGGAGGAAGTGAATGAGCTGGAAATCTGGCTGAGGCCAAGCATATCCTGAAGAAGGATGCACCTCAGCTGTATTTAAAGGGGTTTAGAGCTCAGCTTGCTTTGGTGTAAAGTCGAGCTTCTTTCTTACAGGAAATAGTTCAACTCTAAGCAAAAATATTTGAAATGCCTTCACAGCTGATGTCCAGTGCAAAGAACCGCTCGCAGCACTGTGTGCTAAATCCCCTGAGGGACCTTTAACACATCTTTTAAGAGGGCTTTTACAGCCCTACAGACATTGACCCCAAAGGAGGTTTTAGGTTGTACTCTGATCTACACAACATTAATCCTATCTTTTCTTACCATAGTATCAGTATATTCTTCCAGCTTTACTTCAGGAACCATCTTGTTATGCTGCAAAAACAGATCTCGCAGGAAATCCTGTAGTAAGAAAAGAGAGAAATTTTACTCTCTAGAGTTAATTCAAGAAATAACAGTAGGAAATTCAATTCAAATTCAGCAGGGTTACACAAATCTAGTTTCACATTCCTGGTTAATACTAGTGTCTTCAATTTGACCAAGGTCAATTTTTTTTTATCTGAAACATGGGTTTTTTTGAATAAATTAGAAAATAACAAAATTTCCCCAGAGTAGGCATACTGGAGTGAGTCCTAATAAACTCATGAAATAAGCAAAAGATAGCATAAGTTCTGCAATACTTGCTAATTGATCTCAAATCAAAATATTTGCTGTTCAGCAAAACACTTAAGCATGCTCTTACATTTTTGCTGGGACACAGGCTGAAGCTACACACTGAGACATGGTGTGAAGCCCAGGGATGGACTTTTTGTGCTTGCTGGCTCAAAGTGTTTGAGTTATGGTTTCTGAACAAGCTCTTGCCTCAATAGCCTGAGCTTTAATGAGAAACCAGTGTTCAGAAAATCTGCAGGTTCAGGAAGAGATTGTGAAGAAATCCCCTTAATAAAACACAGTGGCTTTGTCTCTGTTCAGCTGGGAGAGGCACATCTGCAAAGCCCAGGTGAGGCAGCGCTTGTGGGGCTCACTCGATGCCTCAGGTCACCAAGACAACTGGGGTCGTGGGACAAGGTTAGGGGGAAGCAGGACATCCAGGGCAACAGCAAACCACCCTCCCTCCTGCAGGGCCCCTGAGACCACACCAGGAGGCACAAGTCCTTAAACTCATTATGAACAACGCAGAAATGCCATTTGTCAACCACACAAAAAGGCAGCAAATTGGTAAAGCCGATGGAGGGGCTCCCATTGACATCAGTGAGCTGTAGGTCAAGCCCAGAGAGATTTGTTAGAATAACTTACTTTAAGTTCACCAGCTGAAATAAATCCACTGCTGTCAGCATCGTAACTGCGCCAGATCTGAATGGGGATAGATTGATGCGAGCACATAAATGTTGCAGTTACTCATCTGCTTGGTGATAGATTGTAAAGACTCAAAGCAGAACTTCCATAATGAGCAAGTTGTTGCATTATCCAACATTTAATTAATTGTAGATGAAATAAAATAAACTTTTCACACAATAGCTCTTAGTCACACTTGGATGCTATACATGCTACATGCTGCTATCACATGTTTAATGCAGACACACTGTCTATAAAAGGAAGACAATACTAAGAAACTGCTTTGCATTTCTTACCTAACTTGTACATACAGCTTCTTTTATTGCTCTGAGTCAAGGCCATACGAAACTGGCCACTGATCCGCAGAAGCCCCCAGCTTGTATGTAAATAGAAGTAACCGCATGTGATCTTGGAAAAATTGAAATTCCATGTTGGGATACATAGGGGCAGAAATCAGAGGAAGATTCGGCAAAGTTGTATGGGCCTGTTGACCCAACTTATGGAGGTTTCCTCTCCATGCCCTGACTGTCTAATGTTTCAGGATAAAATAGTGCTTAAAATGTGCCTGGTCTGCCCTCTTGGTCTGTGCTGTGCAGCAGCTGAGGAGCTGCAGAGGTGAATTGATGAGTGGGGAGGTTTTGTCTGTCGTGGTGTGAGTGACAGGTGGCTGAGAGTGTTTATGAAACGTAATGAGGTCTCTGGGTACCCTTGGTCCAGTCCTGGGTACCACACCTCTGTTTTGCTGGTGTAAATAATGTAAAACCTTCTCCACCTGAACGGGTCGGAATGTATTTTGCTTCCACAATACCTATCTATTTCCCAAGCTGTGTTCTACAGAGGGCAGAGGGATTGGTGTTGAAGAAGTTGGTGGTGTGCAAGGGGGAGGAGGCAATGTGGAGATACAGACCCGCATGAATTCCACGCTGTTGTCCAAGGGAGTTTCCCGTCGGAAAAGCAGTAGGAAGTTCTCATCATCCGGCAAGATCATATTTGCAAGCTGGATAAAAAACATTTAAAAAAAACCCCACAACAAAAGCCAGACACACACCATGAAAGTAAAGAAAAGAAAAAACTTGTGTGGCTGCTGACCCAGTATGTGAAATGTAAGTTTGGTTTCTTTCTCCCTTGGAAATAAACTCCAGACCAAAGGATCTGGCTAATGTAGTACTCCATGAGTCACCTCCTCCACACCCGGGCTCTACCTTCCCCATCTCCCAAGTCTGCTACAGGTCTTAATCATAGAATGGTTTGGGTTGGAAAGGACCTTTAAAAGTCATCCAATCCAACGTCCTGCAATGGGCAGGCACATCTTCAACTAGATCAGGTTATTCAGAGCCCTGCCCACCTGATCTTTACTGTTTCTAGGGATGAGGCATCAACCTCTCTGGGCAACCCCTTCCAGTCCTTCATCATGCTCATTAAAAAAAAATCTTCCTTAATCTAGTCTTAATCTACCCTCTTTCAGTTTTAAGCCATTACCCCTTGTCCTATTCCTACAGATATTATAAAAGGTCTGTTCTAATTCTCCATCTTCCTATAAAAGAAATCCTGGGCTGGGGTTGGGCAGAGATACCTCCTGGATTTGCAAGCGTCCATCTGTGGTGACATCGTAGACAGACATGAATTGCCTCTTCATCCTCTGAACTTTTTCTTCTGTGATGGTGCTCTGCCATGGGGAAAGCAACAAGTGCATGAAAATTGCTGAGGGCACTAGAAGACCCTCCTGGAGGAAATCTCTCCTCACTCATAGATAATTAGCAGGATCATCGCATCCTTACAGCTGGGGGTAATGCCCATAGGCACACCATTGTCGATGAATTTTTGCAAATAAGTCCTATGCATATTTGTGTAATTACTAAGCTTTCAGTTGGAAGATCAGTGTTTGGAGACCCCAAAGTATTTCAGTGACACCTGCTTCTTTAGCCAGCTGTTCCCATTATATCACTGGGGTTTGGTTTTGCTCAAGTGTGTGTTACAGCAGTGCTTGTTTTCAGCTTGTCCTTTTCAGGAAAATATCCTTATCCTCAAATGACATCTCTGCAGTTCATTAGATCATCAGCCTTGAGAGGTGTCAGTGGAGCTAGATTGTTGCTTATTATTGCCTGTCAGCTGATTTAAGACCTGGCATCAAGCCCTGTCAGCATTCCTGGGTTAATAGCATAGAATTTCAAGCAATTGACATTCCCTTTGTATCTGCTCAACCCCGTAATCGATTTATACATAGCGAGGAGTTCTCTGGACTTGTCAGGTTATGTGTTTTGACAGGCACTGCTGTGACAGGTGAAATACAATGCTTAGGTTCATCAGGCATGGTTTCTTTAGCAGCAACCCATGAGGGTACCCACTCTGACTGGACTACACAAAATACAATTTCCTCACCTTGTGGAAAGGCTTCTGGTCATATAAGCTTTGTGGCTGGGCTGGGAAGCTCACCTAGTCAATCTTTCCCAAGCAATTAAGTCCTACGTTACCCTCAGCACCCACACTAAGCAGGTCCTGGCTTCTTTCCCAATCGTGTGGGAGGTGGCCCTCTCTGGGAGGGGAGGGAAGGAAGGGAGAAGGATAACCCACCCTGGCTTGTGGCATACCTTTGTAGAAATTTTTACAAGACAATAAATTAACTTCTTCCCAATCCCTGAATAAAAGTCCTTCAAAGTTTTTATCTTCTCTACAGCCAGGTGGATTTAGGACTAGAGCTATTCCTTCCCGAGTCTTCTAATGCAGTTTCTCATTCTCTCCAGCTGCTATTGAAGCTCCATTAGGTTGAACACTCCCTTTTCTATTACTATGACACAAGATCATGAATGACTTTCCCAAATTAACTCAGTGCACCACTCCACACAGTGCAGCCCTTGGGGTGCATCCTTGCTGTGTAGCACCAAGGGCTGGCAGCTCCCAGTTTGGGGATGAAACACTCAGCAGTGATCCCACTGGGATGCACCCAAGGTGGCCGGCCCCAGGAGGCGGGGGCTGAGTGGGTCCAAGGGCATGGCTGCAGGATCCTCCTTTCCCGTGGTGGTGTCCAGAAAGTCCCGTGGGCTCAGGTATTGAGGGCACAGCACATCACTGAACACACGCTTTGGTTCTCTTTCCCCTTGGCATTATAACTCACCCTCATGCTATTTAAATTGCCTTCTGACAGCACCTTGACACTTTGAGACACCTCCCAGGATTTAGGCAAGCCTATCAGTTGCCGACTTCAATCGGCTTGCAAAGTACTCTGAAATGATCCTCCTCCGTGCCCAGTAGGATGAGTTATTTCCAAAACAATAATCACAGCTGATATTTGAAAAGTGTGCTGTGCATTCCAAACTAGTCATTCGTTAAAACGCTTGTTGCTCAGCTTGGTGTCAGCTATCAGCCACCACTTCATTGAGCTTTTTGTGGCAGGGACACCGTTATCTGCACAGAAATAGGACAGCCTCCTTCTTTTTATAAACTGATTTAAACTATAGGAACATCAAGTAAATGCCTGGAATACTTATAATATTTACACAGCTCCAAAAGCTTTTAGTCCAAGGTGTTACTCTACAGTGGATTTTTCAATTTGGACAATCTTTCTCTCTTCGTAAATATCCTACTTATGAAACAAAACTGGTAATAGCTTCACCAAAACCCAGCCTTTACCCACAAAGAATAAAAGATACTGCACAAACAGACTTTCCAAAGATGTGTCTTGTCTTGTGTTCAAGATAAAATTATTTGTATATTCCAATTTTTTACACTAAGAAAGATACACCTTGTGTTATGACCATTAGGTTTCAAAGGGGACCTTTCTGTTTACCAAAAAACATCCCAGAACACCGAGAAAAAAAGTAGGTCAAATAAGACA
>VYXC01009458.1:799-12079 GCA_013397175.1 Platysteira castanea | reverse complement strand
CCAGCTCTCCCAGCCTCTCAGTTCATCTCTCACACTCCTGGACCTCCCGTGACCTTTTCCAGCCGCTGCTGCCGCATCTGCAGCGCTCCCTTCACTCAGCAAATCAGAGCCAGCAGTGGCTCAGCCCCGTTCCCTGCCCCTGGCGCTGCTGCTGCCTCAGCCCCGGGCTGATCCCGCTCAGATTCCGGGGTTAATCCCGCTGGAATTCCGTGCTGGAAGCCACCACTCTTGGTTTGCAGCGCTGTTTTCTCGCTGTCACATCCTTGCCTTGCCCCTGCCCAGAGCCTGCCTTGCCCCGCACAACGGGACGATTATTTTATGGTATGAGTGAGTATTTCAGGCTGCTCTGCACGCCCCGGAGCTGCCTGTGCCCCGGGCACTGTCCCTGGGGCAGAGCCCTCATCCTGCCCCTCCCGCCCCCAGCCTGGATCCCGCAGGGATTTGTCCCCTCCGCCCCGTGTCAGGGATGCTGGGACAGCTCTTGGCAGCATCCCTCGCCTCCTGCCTCCCATTTCCGCGCTCTGCTCCCACCAGGGACGGCCCGCAGCCCCTCTCCCAGGCTCCCTGGGTGACCCTTCCTGCCTCCTCCATCCCCGCTGCTTCCCAGGCACGGCTCCGGGGCGCTTCAGCACCCGAAGCCGGGGCAGCGCCGCTCCGCCTCAGCATTCCTGCCCCGAACACATCCCAGCCTCGGAGCAGCGCCCGGGCCCTGTCGCTGCAGGGCATTTGTGTTGCGGGAGAGTTCCCTTCATGCTAAATTAACCTGCCCGTGCGTTCAGGGCTCCCGGAGCGGGGAAAGCGATGCTCGGGTCCTGCCTCTGCTTCCCCTCCCGAATCCTGAGCTCAGGGACAGCGGGGTGAGGGGTGAGGGGGTGCCCGCTCCACTCTCGAGTGCTGTCCAGGCAGAGGGATGGGAAATGTGAGGGAGGAACCAGGGACTCCGCAGCAGGTATTAACCCTTGGAAGGCAGGGTGCTCCGAGGCCTGGCTGCCTCTGGCTCCCTGGAGCACCAGGGAAGAGCTGAGTGCCCACCAGGGATCCGCGGGGATGCTGCCGCTGCTGCTCACGTGGTTCCCTCCCCATCTCCAGCCACCAAACCGCGTTTCCGAGCAGCAAAACAGACATTAAATAAGGCTCGGATGTCAGAGCAGGCTGTGGGAGCAGGGAGGAGGAGCAGCTGATCCATCCAGGAGCAAAGGGAAGGGAGGAGAGGGTGGGAAGCAGGGCTGGGAAGGGGCTGGGGGTGGCACTGGGCTGAAGGAGGTTGAGGACAGGGCCAGATGTCCTGGAATGGAGTGACCTCTGCTGTGACCGTGGCTGAGGCTGAGTAGCTCGGAGCGTTGGATGCTTCACTGGAAGAGTCCCTTCCGCAGGCTCCGGGCGCTGCTGGAGGAACTGAGCACTCAGGATTTCGGATTCTAAACCCCAGCAAGGCGTGACGGGGCAGGAGGGGCAGCTGGCACTGCCATCCTTCCCTGGCACAGGCTCCGGGGCAGTGCAGCGGGGTTTGATCCGTGCCAGCTCCCTCGTCCTCTGCTCCGAACGGGGAAACAGCAGCCGGCGCTGTCCCAGGGGAACGCGGGTCGGAAGGGACGGACAAATCCCAGCAAATATCTGCTGGCTCTCCGCAGAGGATCACGACACGTCCTCGGAGTCCTCAGCTCCGATCCCAGCAAAGCCAAACCTCTGAGAGCCGCGCTGAGCTCGGCCCCGGCTTCCCGCCCTGAATTCCCACGGTGCCGTTTATCCGAGCACGCTTCAGGAAGCAATCCGAGATTCCCACAGGCAGCAGCAGCAGCTCTGCTCCACCACCGGCTGCCTCTGCTGCCCGAGGCAGGGGCAGGCCGGGGCAGGCGCTGCTCGCACGGATCCCGGCAGGCCACCCCTGCATCCATCGCTTCCCACCGCCTGCTTGTGCCGACGCGGAGCGGGTGGATCCTGCTGGAATCCTGCTGGAATCCTGCTGGAATCCTGCTGGAATCCTGCTGCTCCCCTGCACTCAGCCAGGCTCTGTCCCCCCTCAGCCCTCTGAACAATGCATCAGGAGCTTTTCTTTCCCCCCAGGTGCCTTTTGTGCTCTGTTCCCGTTTGATGCCTCATTATCGGGAGCCATCCAGGCAAACACCTGAATTCCCACCTCTGCAGCGCCCGGGGGGCCGAAGGGAGGGAGGGATGAGGGAGCCTGGGCGGAGGGGAGCAGGGAGCTCACCTGGAGCGCTGCGGTTCCTCGGGGGGCTTTGCCAGTGTTTAAGAGGAAATTTGAAGAGTAAGGACCTGAGCAGAGCAGAGAAGAGGCCCTGGGGGTGGTGCGGAGGCAGAGGGAGCCCTGTGGATCCGCATGGATGAGAACAGGGAGGGAGATGGAGGAACAGAAGAGGGAGGGTGAGGTGGAGCACGGCGAAGAGGCCACCTGGGAGGGGACACTGACAGGGACATGGGGACTGCAGTGCCCACCAGAGCTGCGGGAGTGGGGGGGTCCAGCCTGGCTGCACATGGGGACATGGAACTCGTTAGGTTGGAAAAATCTTCAGGATCAACAAGCCCAACCATTCCCCCAGCACTGCCGAGGCCACCACTGGCCACGTCCCCAAGGGCCACATCCACACGGCTTTTAAATCCCCGGGCAGCCTGTTCCAAACCTTTTGGAGAGGGAATTCTTCCTAACATCCAACCCAAACCTCCCCTGGCACTTGTCCTGCTTTGTGCTTCCCCCATGGGCTGGGTGGGACAGAGTGGCAGTGCCACCCCCACAGCCCGCCCAGGGCACCACCACCACTTGCTCCTGAGTCTCTCCCGACCTCTGCCAAGGAGCTTCCTGCAGGATCAGCACCTCCTTGGGGAGCTCCAGGGCTGGGCTGCTCACCTGTGCTCCCAGGGCTGGAATCCTGCAGCACCTGGAGCACAGGGAAATGAGGAAATGAGGTTCAGCTCCTGCTCCTCCAGCGCGGNAGGAGTTTCCTGCAGGATCAGCACCTCCTTGGGGAGCCCTGGGGCCGGGCTGCTCACCTGTGCTCCCAGGGCTGGAATCCTGCAGCACCTGGAGCACAGGGAAATGAGGAAATGAGGAAAGGAGGTTCAGCTCCCGCTCCTCCAGCGTGGCCAGCTGGGAAGGGAAGGGCTCCAAGGGAAGGGCTCCAAAGGAAGGGCTCCAAAGGAAGGGCTCCAAGGGAAGGGATGCTTGGGGAAGGTCCCCAGACACCGGAGGGATGGGAAGGAGAGAAAGGTCCCTTCCTGCACGGACCCTTCCTGCAGCCCCGAGCCATTGTTCTGCTTCCTTCCTGCTCCTTCCAGAGCTTTGTCAAGGCACGGAATTGCCCCAGGTAATGCAGGCTCCAGCTGCTTCCTGCTCCGCCTGGGCCAGCTGCCGGAGCAGGAGGGAAGGAGGTGAACAAGACACCAAGAAAGGGATAAACAAGGCCTGGCTGGGCTAAGGAGGGACAGAGGACTCCCAGCAGGGGCCCAGCTGCCATCTCCACATTTTGGCTGAGGGCCTGGGCCACCAACACGGGGCAGTTCCAGGATCCTCCTTCCCCAGCTGCAGACTCCCCCCTCAGTCTGGAGAAGTGTGTCAGTGCTAAAAGCCTCGAAAAAAATTCTTGGGAGAAAAATGTGCCGAGTTGGATTGAGCAAAAAACACAACAACCCTCGTGGGAATTGTCTGTGGATCACATGGTGGGAGCCAGGGAAGTCTGGGGAAATCACAGGATCATGGAATGGGTTGGGTGGGAAGGGACCTTAAAGCTCATCCAGTGCCACCCTTGCCATGGGCAGGGACACCTCCCACTGTCCCAGGTTGCTCCCAGCCCCAGTGTCCAGCCTGGCCTCGGGCACTGCCAGGGATCCAGAGGCAGCCACAGCTGCTCTGGGCACCCTGTGCCAGGGCCTGCCCACCCTCCCAGGGAACAATTCCTTCCCAATATCCCATCCATCCCTGCCCTCTGGCAGTGGGAAGCCGTTCCCTGTGTCCTGTCCCTCCATCCCTTGCCCCCAGTCCCTCTCCAGCTCTCCTGGAGCCCCTTCAGGCTGCTGTGAGCCTGGAAGCTTTCCAGGATCCACAGTGAATGTTTCCTGTGCAATGCCCAGCTCCTGATGCCTGCTCCATGCTCACTCCGGGCCTGAGTTCAGCCTCTTTATTTTTATCCCAAGCCTGATGGATCCATGCATGGATTCAGGGTTGCCAGATGATTTTCTCCCAATTCCTTCATGCAGCTTTTTGCTTTTCCATCTCCAAGGCAGGCAAACACCTCCCTCGGTCTGTCATTGAACATCTGGAGCTGGGGATGTGGTGGCTGGCTCTTCCCAGGGAGGATCCAATCGGGCTTTAATGGATTGTGCTCCTGTTGCTGGGATGTTCCCCGGTGCTGTGGCTGGGGGGGAGGTTCCAGCTGCTGCCCGGGCTGTGTCCAGCTGGCCGGGCAGGACGATGTCCTGGAGGTGTGCAGGGTACCGGGCTTCCTGTGTTTTCCTCAGCCCCGGCCTGGGATAAAGCTCCCGCATTGTCAGGCAGTCCCGGGAGCCTCCAGCGCCGTGTTCCAGTGCCATTGTTCTCCCAAGGCTCCCGTTTTGTTCAGGTTCAGCTTTCCAGGTCACAATCCTTTCAGCAAGGTCGGCCTTTGCATCTCTTTGTCTGCTTCTCCCTACAAGGCCCGGGCGAGCCGCTGCCGTGCGTTTTCCTCCTTTTCTTCCCCATTCCCTGTTTTTCTCCAGGACTATTGATCCGCAGCCCCGCGGGATGCTGGGCGAGCACAGTCCCTGTGCTCCCGCTTTCCCCCAGCCGCGCTTGGACCGAACAACTGCTTTCCCTCCTCACTTCTTTCGGGATCCTTCCCACCCCATGGCCCCGGGCTGAGGAATCGCTCCACCGCCCTCGTGAAACTCCTGCGGCCGCCTCAGCGCCCTTTGAAGCGCTGCCACGGTGTTTGTTTAAAAACACATTAATTAGCTCTGGGGTAATTGGGGTTCGCAGGCCTCTCTCCCGCGTTGTTCCGCTCGCTCTAATTTGTTCCATCGATCTTCCCGGAGATAGGAGCGGGAGCCAATCGGCGGCGCGGCCCCCGCTGCTGTCACTCTGTGGGATTTGTTTACGCCGGGCTGGTGGCCCCTGCTCTGCTGAGCACGGCCGGGTGCTGCCTCCATCCTGCTCCCAGCTGCGCAAACCAAGCCTTTCCCAGCGGCCGATCCCTTTTCCCAGCGCTGGCGGGACGCGCGGTTGTTGTCCCGGGATGCGCCCGGCCGTGCCGGGTGAGCCCCGGGGTGTCCCCGAGCCCCGGGAGCCACCGCGGCTGCGGCTCCTGCTGCGGCTCGGCTCAGCCCCGGGTTTCCATGGTAACCCCCGGGCTCCTTCCCCGACTCCGGGTTTTTCAGAAACGAACATTTTCGTTTCCATCAAAAGAGCCTTTTCTGCCGCCAGCGCCGGCGCCGCCTCCCCGCAGCCAGCGCCGAGCCCGGCAGGGACCGAGCCCCGCCCGGGGAGCGGGGTGGGCACAGCCGGGCCTCGGGAAGCTCTTCCCGCCGCCCCTCTGCCCTCGTCCGGCACGGGAATCCTCCCCGGAGTGGGTGCTGTGCGGCAGAACCGAGCTGGTGCAGCACCGGGCTGGGTTCGTCGTTGGTGCCTCGCTCTCTTCCATCCCTTTTCCACAGAATTCCCCATTTCTGGGCTCCGTATCCCCTTGCCCAAGTGTCCCTCTGCAGCGGGCGCAGGTGGGATGGTCGAGCATCCCCAGCACCACAGGAGCGGGATTTTCACCAGACCCTCACTCTCTCCATCCCTTTTCCCCATAATTCCCCATTTCCTGGCTCGGTATCCCTTCCCCCAAGTGTTCCTTTCAGCAGGAGCAGGATGGTGGCACAGCCCCAGCACCACAGGACTGACATTTTAACGAACCCCTTGCTCCCTCCATCCCTTTTCCCCAGAATTCCCCATTTTTTGGCCTCTCTTGCTCAGTATCGCCTTGTCCAAGCGTCCCTTTCAGGAGGAGCAGGATGGGATGGAGGTGCAGCCCAGGACCGAGGTCTTCACCATCCCTTTTCCCCAGAATTCCCCATTTCTTGGCTCATTATCCCCTTGCTCGAGTGTCCCTTCCAGCAGGAGCAGGGAGAGATGGAGCTGCAGCTCCAGCAGCTCCAGGACTGGGATTTTCACCATCCCCTCGCCCCCTCCGTGCTTCCCCCTTTCCTTGGACACTCCCCTTGCCCCTCAGCAGGACCAGGATGGGATCCTGGTGCATCCCAGCCCCTCTCCACCCCTCTGGCAGCAGCACCTGGCTCTCCACATCCCTCCTGTGCCTCTTCCTACCCGGCAGCAGCCCGGGGAGAGCCCTGCCCGTTTTTCTGCCAGCGGACACAAAGCATTCCCAAACAATGGCCATTGCACAGCCCAGCCCCGCATTTAACAGCGTTTTACGGGCGGAATAAATCTCAGGGACTCCATAAATCTCGGGGCTGAGATAAGAAATGTGCATCCAGAGCCTGGCGCCGAGTAAATCCTGCCCGGCTCCGGGACACGCGAGGAGCATCCTGTATTTCACACCTGCCTCGGAGCCCGGGGGGAGATTTATGGGATTCAGGAACGGAGCTTTGAAAAGGCTCAGGATTCCCTGCCCTGCTCTGGGACACTCCCAGTTGCCAGGCAGATGGAAAATGAGATTTCCCAGAGCAGCTGGGAAGATCCACAGGGCTCTGCAGCTGGGGAAAAACTCCCTGGTTTTGGGCAGTTCTGGGCCAGTCCTGCCACATCTGCATTCCTCAACAGGAGTTCAAGCAAATCCCAGCGGAGGGGCCTGGATCCTGTGACCCCACATCTCCTTAGGGCTTCTCCATCTCAGCATGGAATTGCCCTGCATCCAGGGATTTCTGGCGGATTCTCAGGACCACCAGGACTTTTGGATGTGGGAAGGCTTTAACTCATTTTTCTGGGGACATCCCGGAGTGTCTCCTCCTAAATGGGTACCAGAACATCACCGAGTCAGCTGCACCGAGGGGGAGAGCTCTGGAAAACACTCCTTCCCATGGATAAACACTCCTTCCCATGGATTAACAATGGCAGTAAACCCCTCTTGCCTAAAAAAAGAACAAGGGAATTCCACAGAAAGAGGTGTCTGGAGCTCCTCACCCCTCCCTGGAGCTGTGGGTCCCAGCCCTGAGCAAGGAAAGGCTTTTGTGGGACAATCCTGGGATTGCTGCTACTCCCCACGGAACGCTCTGCAATCCCAGCAATGCTGTGGTTTCTCCTGTGGCTGACAAGACATTCTCATTTCCCAATTTTTCCAGCCCTCTGGAAAGAGCAAATGGCAGGAAATGTGAGCCCTTCCAGAAACCAGCATGCCTGGGAGGGCATGGGGTGGGTGTGCTGGGGGGAAATGTGGGGTGAAAGCTTGGAGGAAGGTGGGGAGGGAGCAGAGAGGGGTGAGGGATCTGCTCCAACTCCGCTCCTCCGACCTTTCAGCTGCTGGAAGGGAAGGATTGGGACAAAGCACTGAGGCACTGGCAAGAAGACAAAAATCCCCAAATCCGGGAGGCTTTGGGAAGGTGGGAGATACCTCAGTGGAGGCAAGAGCAGCATTCCTTACTCTGTCTGGACATGGGGCAGAACCGGAGCCTGAAATAAAAGTCCAGTGGAGCCGAGCTGTGGTGTGGGAAGGCTTCTCCCAGTGCAGTTCCTAGGGAAGGGAGGGTGCTCCCACACACTCCAGGCACCTGTGGGTGCCAGAAGCCCCGGGAAGGGCAGAGGTGCCCGGGATACCAGCTGGGAAAGGAGGCAGAAGCAGGTCCTCCCTGCTCAGGAGGGATTCCGAGTATCTTCCGAAATAGGATTACAACCAAGAAATAGGAGTCCCTAATCCATTCTCTCCCGAACAAAACCCAGACTCGGTGAGCGGCTCAGGTCAGGGGAAGCGCTAATCCCCGCGGCTTCCCCGTGCTCGGGGCTGGCGGCCCTGGCACGGCTGGAAGTGCCCCGGCTCTCTGTGGCACCGGGAAGGCGAAAGCCCCGTGAACGGGACAAAGTTCCAGCGGCCAGAGAAGAAAATCCCGTGGGATCCTGGATGTCTCAGGCAGCCCCTTGGGAGCTGGGCCATGGCTGAGGACATGGGCTGAGCTTCCCCTCCCGCCCTGGAGCAAAGGGATGTGGGTGAACCCAGAGCCGCACGGAGCTGCGGGGAGCCTGCTCTTCCCGCAGCGCTGGCATCGGGATGCCCCGCAGCTCCCGGTGCCGGTGGGGAGGTTGGGATGGCTGGGAACACCAAAAACCAAGCCCAGGAGGAGCAGGGCGGGGTGGAGGTGCGGGAAACACTGCCGGGAATATCCCAGTGCCTGGGCAGTGTCCGGAGAGCTGGGAAGGGCCGGGTGATGCTTCCCCGCCTCTGCGGGAGCTGCGCGTCCTGAAGGGACAGCGACAATTCCCCCGCTTTTCCTGCCGAAACCTGACCTTGGCGGCCACCGAATCCAGGCGGGAGCCTCCGGGCTCTGGTTTCCAGCCTCCCTTTCCACCCTCAGCACTATCTGGTGCCATCAAATGCTGCCAGGCTCCAGGAATCCTTCGCGCTTCTCGGTGCCGTCTCGGATTCCGCGGTGCTGCAGGAAAGCAGAGCCGGCCTCTCCTGAGCTCGCTGCTGTGCCGAGGGGAAGGGCGAGGGGTGCGGGAGTGCAGGTGGGCTAAAAATCCCCGGGATCAGGGACACCTGGGGTGGAGAGGAGCCCGGGAGGGTGATTAACAACGCGCTAATGATGCCTGGCCCGGGAATCCCTGAGCTGCGGTTTGCAGGATGGGGTGGCTGTAGGGGATCATGGTGTCTGTTTGCCTGGTCTTTATTCCTTTTCCCTGTTGGGGAGGGGTGCTGGGGCACCCAGCCTCTCCTTCATCCCTGTCCTCCATTCCCATCCTCCATTCCCATCCTCCATCCCTGTGTTCCATCCCCATCCTTCACCCCCATCCTTCATCCCCATCATCCATCCCCATCCTCCATTCCTGTGCTCCACCCCATCCCTCATCCCTTTCCTCCATCCCCATCCTCCATTCCTGTGCTCCACCCCATCCCTCATCCCTTTCCTCCATCCCCATCTTCCATCCCTGTGCTCCATCCCCATCCTTCATCCCCATCCTTCATCCCCATCCTCCACCCCTGTCCCTCATCCCTTTCCTTCATCCCCATCCTTCATCCCTGTGCTCCATCCCTGTCCTCCATCCCTGTCCTCCATCCCTGTGCTCCATCCTTATCCTCCATCCCCATCCTCCATCCCTGTTCTCCATCCCCATCCCTCATCCCTGTGCTCCATCCCAGTCCTCCACTCTCCTCAGCAGCACCACAGAGGGGAGGCCCCAAAAACATCCCGAGCTGGGAAGACGAAGCAGAAGAAGAATGAGGATGTGCCAAATCTCAGATCCCAAATCCCAAATCCCACAGAGAACCTCCCCCTGCCGAGGCTGGGGCACGGGCAGGATGCAGATCCTGCCTCAGGTCTCTTTTCCCTCTCGCTCCATCTCCCAGTTGGCAGTGCAGCCACAATAGTGGGGAACAGTTCCTAAAAACTGTTTCTAAAATGATTTTTCTCCTTCGGCCCCGGGTCAGCGCAGAGATGATCCCTCCTCCCATCCATCTGTGGCCCAAGGGCGAGTGTGGCTGAAGGTCTGACAGGACACCCTGGTGCTGCCCCTTCCCTCGAGCACATCCTTGAACTAAAACCCGTTTTTCCCAGATGGAAAATAAAGANCCAGGCTCCCCTCCCTCCCTGGGGGAGCGGGGGGGCAGGCCCCCACACTTGCCCCAGCCGTGGGGCGTGGGGGTCAGTGACCCTCTAGACCTCCCCATCTATTCTGAATTTACCAATATCCTGCTCCGGCTCTGGCTCTGGGTTTGCTTTAATTCCTGAACCAATAATCAGAGTTTTATTCCCCAGACTGAGCAAGTTACTCTTTTACCTCCTTGTTTTTCAAGCTGATCACCCTGGGAGTGTCCAAGGCCGGGTTGGACGGAGCTTGGAGCACCCTGGGGTAGTGGAAGGGACTTTTCCCAATCCAAGCCATTCTGGGATTCCGTGATCCCAATCCCTGATTTCCCTACACTCATTTTTTGGGATGGATAAGCAGCAGGGCTGGGCTGGGGCAGCTCGGCTGCGATGGGAGCGGGGCTGCTCCATCCCAGCACGGCCAGGATCCAGCTGGCATTCCCGGGATGTGGGCAGAGGTGATTCCCCCGGGCACAAACCCGGTGCTAAAGGAGCTCCCAGCCCTCACTTTTCCCTTCCCACAGCTCCTGGGATTGCCTGGGCTTCAATCCCAGAGCGTTTTGCAGGGGCAGATGGCTCGGAGCAGGAGGCACCGGGGCATCCGTGGGGGGAGGCAGAGCTGGGGGAGGCTCGGGGCACACTCAGGCTCCTGCTCCTCTGCCACGGGAATGCCCTCGTGCCCTCCACCCCTGCCCTGCTGACCTTTCCCTGCTCCTGGACTTGTCAGCAGCACCCGCCAGCCAATTCCCAAAATCCTGGTGGGCACTGGCAGCACTGGATCCTGAATTATCCCCTCTCAGGAGTCTCCCTTCTCCACCCAGCTCTGTCAGAGCTGGATTCCTGCTTCCCAAGAGTGGGAGACGCCAGGGAATCTGTCAGAAATGGGGGATATCGGGAGCTGGAGCAGCACAGGAGGTGCAGATGTTGGGAGGCTGGAGAGGCTTGGACCTTGTTATCCCACCAGGAATGGCCTGGCAGCTGCTTCGGGGGGATCCAGAGCGAGCAGAGGCTGGGAGGGAGTGTGGGGAGGTGAGGCACGCACCGGGAATTTCCAGAGCTCTGGGGCTTCCTGGGATGGCTGCGGGAAGCCAGGAAGTCCTCCAGGGTCTCTCAGGTGAGGAGGGATGATCCTGTGGGAATTCGCTGTCCTGGGGTGGAGCCTGTTGGGAAGGACATCCTGCAGCTTGGTTTGGACACCCCGCAGTGGGAGAGGTTGGACGCTTTTACCCCAAGGTAAGGTTCTTGGGAATGCCAGTGTTTTTCCCTCGTTATTTGTGTTTTCCACCTGGGAATTAATGAGAATTCAGCGAGTCAGGAGCCCTGTGCTGCTGCTCCACCTGCCAGCGCCTGTGTGCCCCGTGGGAGGTTTGAAAACGTGGCCAGATCTCTGTCAGATTGGCAACAGCCACCCACAGCCCCTTTGTTCCAGCCTCATCCCGGCGGGAAAAGGGCAGGGGGGACGGGGTAGGGCTGGGAGTCTGCCCGGGAAAAGCCAATTCCGGGGTGTGCTCGGAGCAGCTGAGCCACCCGGGAGGGGCTGTGCTGGCCCGGGGTGGG
>VYXC01009456.1:0-25161 GCA_013397175.1 Platysteira castanea | reverse complement strand
ACACCTGAAAGCCAGTGAGAAAGATGTGAACCACAAAGTGTGGACAGCCACCATCTAAGAAGAAAAAAGGTTACTCTCTGCCAGCTGCAGAATCAAGGCAACCTACAGACAGCAATCCTAAGTGGTATTCTGAACTCTTTAAGAACTGAACACCGTCCATCAGCAAGTGCAAACATCGACTTAAATAAGACTCTTCACAATAGACTGTGTTCAGTTTAAGGCATTATCATTCTTAAAATTGTGTTTACTCCATGCTGCCAAACTGTGTAACTACTATTCTACTGCCAAGCTGTATAACTATTATTCCATTGCCAAACTGTGTGACTACTATCTCACTTTTAAATGGTTAATCATCATATTCAATTTTTGTATTTATTTTATGTTTTTATTTGCATTCCTTTCTTCCTTTCTTTTTCAACAGAGAAAGGGTGACGTGTGGTTATGCATTTTCCTTTAAATGGTTTGTTCCATTTCCCACTTTTCAAATGTATGGTATATCCCTAAGTTGTAACTCTGCCTATCATTCCTTCCTTGGTACCCCAATTGGTTCATGTTATCTAATTCCTCCTACCCTCCGTTCCCGTTGGTTCCTGAGATGTGTATCCCTCCCCTATTAGCTTTTATTGGTTCAAGCCTTGTACACGTGGGGACTTTGAATCGGTTTGAAGGAGTGCCTAGGCTGCTGCTAGAGGCTCTTGCCATTCTCTCCTTCCCCTTTCCCCTTCCATTTTCCCCTTCCCCCCCCGGTCACGGGCTGAACTGAAATAAACTCCCGCATTGCAACATTTTTTCTAGACAAATATTCTGTTAATCCTTGCTAGTTTATTATTTTTATCCATAACAATCAGATTGCTATGTAATTCTTAACTGCAGCAAAAACTGTGTAAAGACTAATGCCTAGATCTCACTGACAGAAAGGATTTTAACATCTTAGATTATGTTTAAAGAAACATAAACACACCAGAGTTGTTCCAGGCAAAATACCCATTCTCCTTTCCCAGATGATGCCACTTGGTTATGGCACACTGTCAGTAAAGAAAACCAGAATTATAAAGGTCTTGGCTTTGTTTTTACATTGTCGTAGAATAGATAAAAAAAAAACCCTGCAATGTCAAAATCCGGCCCATAATTTAAAAATTCATCTCAACAAATTCTTTCCTTCACTGTGCAAGGTATTGCTTGAGCCAAGAGTCCCAAATCACAAGGAAAGCAGGAACAAGTGACATTTATTTGTTTGACTTTCAGATAGCTCTACTCAGGTGAATTTCTGAAAACTGAGGGACCTTCAGTATTTCAGAGAGTGAGGAAGCTTTTCATCCTTTCTAAAGGAAATGAGCAGCCTTCGCACAGGAGGGCAGCCATGATACTGTTAAAGCCAAGAAACAGAGCACATAGGCAAAATACCACCTCCTGATCCTGAATTATTTAACTCATGCCAAGCCACTGGGGTTGTTTATTATTGTAGCAGTAATTTCCCAGCAAATTGCTGAAATGTCCTTGAGAATGGCTCTGGCTAAATTAAAATTTTTTTCAATTATTTCCAGCTAGAGTTTCTCTTTTGGGATTTTGAAAATGGCACCTGTGTACATTTTCTGCTCATCTGGTTAGCAGTCTCAGTAGAATCCTGTCCTGGGTTACAGTGTATTCTATTATCATCTTCATGAGCTGTTGAAACCAGGTGTAGCAACGTTCTTTGCCTCCTCCCTCCGGACTATCTTCTGTTAATGGCCCATCAATGCCTTGCCACATGACTCACAGATAACTGGCTCCTGCACTATCTCCTGTTAATGGCCCACCAAGGCCTTGCCTCATGACTCACCATCCCATTGTGAGATGCTCTGCCCAGGGGGAAGGAGCCAAGCATTCCCACCTGGATATAATCTGGGGTTTGGAAGACCACAAGCAGCCTTTTCTACTGGATTCACAGAGGACAAGGGCTACACAACCACCACTGGACTTTCCGAGGAGGACCAGACCTTTCTACAAGATCACGGTTTTCAACAGAACCACTTCAAAGAGAACTGCAGCTGTCACCTGATCGGACTGCTACCACCACCCTGCCTGGCAGGGTGTCAGGTCATACCTTGACTCTGTCAGGTTAAACCAGTGTTTCTGTATTATTGCTTTGTTTTATATATATATTAGTAAAAGAACTGTTATTCCTCATATCTTTGCCTGAAAGCCGCTTAATTTCAAAATTATAATAATCTGGAGGGTAGGGGGTTGCATCTTTCATTCCAAGGGAGGCTCCTGCCTTCCTTTGCAGACATCTGTCTTTCAAACCATGACAAATCCTTACACCATGTGAAGTCCCATGGGAATGGAAAACAGTTTACCCTAGATAGATGAATTTATATTGTTACATTATAAAAGCTTTTGCAGAAAGAAGACTTTGTAGCAGGTGTCAAGCTTCTGTACTGTGTAATCTATCATCAAATCTCAAAGATATCTGGCCAATTATTTTATTTTCCTTTTAAAAACCAAGGAGGGGAAATAAACCCAAATTTAACATTTACATTACTATTTGTGGAAGTGAAAATAATGTTTTTTCTAGCAGGTTATGTCATATTTACTTTTTAGTGTAACATGTTGACAAATTAATATTTTCTAGAAAACTTTTCTGCTACCATTATAAAATGGGGATTTTTCCACTTTATGACAGCCTTAATCAATCCTAAAATAATTTTTAAAAAAGGTGGGCAGATGCTGCTCACTTTGAATTACTTTGTTTCTTTAGGGAATCTTTTCCTAGGTGCAGACTGAATTTGGACTTTCAAATTCCTTTGTTTGACCAGACAGCTCAGCATACCTTGGCTCTCCTTTAATTCCCCCAGCATCTGACTGGTGCAAAACACTGAAACCTTCTCCTGTAGTAGAATGCTAACAGCAGCAATGCAGATTTCTTGGAGTAACTCTAATGGGAATTCAGTCCTGCATTGCATTTGAGAGCTTTCTGAAAGGTGCCAATATAATTTGGGCTGCAATCCTTACCCTGACCAATGTGCAGGACTATGCAAGTTGTGCCACCCGAGTAAGAAACATGTATCCCTCAACACAGCACTGTTTGGGGAGAGGTCAAGTTTTTTATGCTGAATAAACTAAGACTCTTTCCCCCTACAAGTTACCTTGTATGCACACACAGCTCAAGGAGACAGATAACAACTCCTCCAAATGAGGGAAAGAGTCCTTAAGAAAAAACAAATGCACACCACCCAGTCCCAATTTCCCCCGTATCTTCCTTGTTTTCTGTTTTCTAAACATTTTTCTCTGCAGCCTTAAGATCCTTTGCTGTTCATGTCCAACACCCACTCCAAAAGCTCTCAACCACCACCACACCACACAACACTATTCCCTGCAGCAAAGCATGCTGGCCTCTGCATAACGTATCCCAATTCCATGATAAGGACAAAAGTATCCTTAGAGCTTGGCAATTCTTGTAAGCAAATAGCAGCTATCTCTTAAGGCAGGAAGGCTGAATCATGTGCACCTTTTCATTGTTTTTGGATGTAAAACCTGCTAAACTTACTAGTTCTATTTTTTCTATTGCAATCCTCTAGTAGCTACCCACTCATAAGCAGCAAATATGAATCCATGTTAAAATTCCGAGCAGATAATTTGGGGTGTAATAAAAAAGTGGATTGTAAGTTGCAGGAAGGGGGAAAAAAGTAAAAAAGGAAGGAAGAAAAGCAACAGCAATGGGCTACAACTTCCTCCTGACATTGATTCATTTCAGCTGGTGAGAAGTTCCATGCTGGGAACTACACAGATACTATCAGTGGTTTTGTCAGAGAATCCTTCTCAAGTTTCACCTAACCCATTTAAACTCCTGCTACTGTTGCAAAAGCATCATAAAAATAGCAAAACTGTGCTTTTTGAAGCAAGCAGTGCAGAAAAATATCCTTCACAAAAGCAAAGTTTGCAGCACGCTGTAATTAAGCTCCCCTCCTGACAGTGGGAGCATGGAGTTTCATTCTAAATATAGCAGAAGGCTCTCCAATGTACAACCCTTTTTTCTAATGCAAGATTTACAAAATTAGTCAGTATAAGCCAGCCTCCACCTAGGAATTCTTTAAGAAATATTTGGGGTTCCAGTGCAGGGAACTTTACAGCAGGGATTTAATGTAGTCTCTGGTGTCAATAATTTTGGTTGGTTTGTTCCTTGCCTACACAGTGCTCAGAGCAGAGCATCTCCTACTCACAGGCAGGAAGAGCAGCCTCTGCCAGGCCTGTTGGCTCAAGCAGGCAGCAGCACACACACAACACAAAGACAAATCCCCCCAACCCTTGATTTTTCCCCTAATACTGATCTCTTTACCCAGCTTCCAGTAACTGCTTCTCATGGCATTTTACCTTGAGTTCGGGGAAGGCAGTAAGGGCTCCATGAGCTTTGGATTGTCTTTCTTTAATTTAGTCTAAAGCAAAGATTTAAGCCATCTTGGACTAGCTCGTACTAAAATGCAGCATGGCTGACAAGCATGAATGAGACCACACCAAATGTAAACTGAGTTTGGAAACCATCTTCTTAATTAGATATTCTTAATGTCAGGAAAATTAATCCACTATGTCAGAGGTTTTATGTCCAAAAAGGAGACAGAGGAGTCCTGGTACTTTATTCGAATAAAGGTAGAGGCCATGGGGCATTCCCCTGGGGTCTCTCAAATTGTTAGAGGACGAAGCCTCCTTTTTATTCTGATTTCCTGGCCGTATTTCCCTTTCTCTTTTCCCATTGGCTGAGGTACTTGAGCAGTACTGGCTTCCTGAATCGCCTAATACAGACCCCCTTTCTAATGTGCATCCCTCCTCCCTTCTTTTTCTTTGTGTCTCTCTTCCTTTTCTTGAAGTCTAGGAATTTAGCACGGCCTTGGGTAACCAACAGTCTGTGTCAATTAGTGGAATTCCTATGGAATGTATGGTTCCTCCCCTTGCTTCTTTCACCTATCAGTATCTGGGTTTATCTACCAACAGGCCCACAGTTTGTTTGTAAAGACACCTCCTTCTTGTTCCTTTCATTAATATAGATCAGCTCCAAATCCTAACTGCATCACCTGATGGCAGAATAATTAATAATTTCCACGATCAAACTGTCTTTTAACTTCAGAGAAATGGGACTCTAGCCTGTATTTTATCTATATGTTTCTGGTCCAGGTTGCAGGTCTCATCTGCATCCTGTACCATTTCTGATGCAAAGCAAAGAGGAAGGAAGCTCTAGGGTCACCTTCCATGGCAGTGCCCATGTTGCTGGAACTTCTCATGGGTGGGTAAGTGGCTACTGATGAGAGCCTCTGAAGAGGTGGACATAGCTCTGAGGTTGGACAACACCAGGCAGGGTGAGTGTTTCCAAGAAGGTGTGCACTACGACTGCTTCAGACAGCTGTAATGGCTCCAAAGCACCTGGGTAAACTATAAAAATAGCAACGTGCTCCCAGCAAAAATCCTTTTTTGATTGAGTCCAGCCTGCTCCTCCCTGCACTCTGTAAGCTGAGCCCAGCTGCTGGCAACATGCAGCTCAGAGCTGGGCTCTGGGCTTTGTGGCCAATTCCATGGCCCCGTGCAGCATCTAGGCAAGCTTGGCAGAAGCAGAATCCAGATCCTCAGCTCCATCTCTGAGGGCTAACCAGGCCATGCTGAACCTACAGGAGAACTACAGGAACATGGGGATACCCTGGCAATACTACCAAATGTGCTCGGGTACTTACAAGAGAAGCACGTTTCCCCAGTCTACACGGCCCTGGATGAGCCCAAGGATGTACCTTTTTCTGCCCTCCCTTTCTCAGCATTTAATCTGTGCAAAATTCAGGACTGCTGCAGTGCACAGCATTTAATGCCGATCTGTACACTGCATCATTCATCTTCCTGAAGGTGGGCATGACAGTGACTGCAGAGACCATCAGACCTGTGTGTCCCTCTATGATCCCTAGGCTGTCTTTGGATGGCCAAATTTCCTGACACAAAACCCAGGATCCCACATGCCTAAGGCTACTGTTCTTCTTGGAAGTCTTAATACTTCTGTTCCGTACAGCACCATGCAGGATGAACCTCTCTCCTACTGCATACACCGAAAGTCACATGGAAAATTGAGCAGTGTCACAGCCTGTATCAATGTCCTTTAAAAACAAAATTCTGAGCCCTGTATTCAGTAAGAGGCTCCAGGCTGTGTGTGGAAGCTGTGAACATTTAACAGTGAGCAAATCCACTGTTTACCCAAGGCTGTTTTCCTTATGGTTGTTTCTTTTTTTCAGTAGAATGCATGCATGCCTTTGGTGTTTACTGTCCGCAATTTTCAATGTGCTGACATGGCTAAATGAGACCACAAAGCCAATGCAAGCAGGCAAAGAGAAGAAGCAGAAGTAGAGATGGCAGGAGGCACAGACTCCAACTTTGCAATCCTGCAGTAGGAAGGACCAAGGTAACCTAACTATCATGGAGAAGAACTGGATCCCTGTGTCACAATGGTCATAACTTGTGTGAGGGAGGAAAGAGCACAGCAGTATAGATCACACCACCTCCCTGTCCTCTGAGGCTGTGTGTTGAGAATCAATAGCTTCCGCAGGCAGGGTCCGACATCCCAGCCCACGGGATCAATTTAGAGCCATGATTTCATAGTTATTCTGCTGTGAACTCCTTGCAAATCCCAGTGGTGATTTAAGAGCTGTGCTGAGAGCAGAGCCATGAACTCTCCTTTACTGGAGGCAAGATCTGAGTTTCCTCAAAGCGACATTCAGCCTGTCTTTTTCCTGGGCTGTGGCACAACCACCACCTTCTGCTTACAGACACAGCTTCAGCTGAAACAATACAAATTCCACCATGGAATAAAGGGGACAAAGGGAGGCCTTTAAAAAGTACCCGGGACCTGATAAAATAGCTGCCTCCAGCAAACCCTCAGCACCCTGATACAAGTACTGGAGGGTTAGAAACAAGCTTGCATTCATTCATTTTTTAAAAATATATATTTTTCAAGGCCAGTAATTGTATGAAAATTTTCAGGATTAGGTATTTCCACCCTCACAGCTGTCTTGAGTCCAAGATACCAAAAAACCAGACATAACAATGACTAACACTATCCATTTTCCTTTGTCCCAGTCCTGGGACTTGCAGATTTGGAGCAATTCAGTGCAAGTATGTATCACAGGAGAAAATCATTATTTTTATTAATGTCCTCCATAATTACAGAGAGTAGAATTATTTATGTAGCAAAACATACCCACAAACTCTAATAAAATACACTGTGAATCTTTTACTTTTTGAGGAATATCTGCATCAATGGCCGAGAGAAAGAAAAATGAGAAATGATGAGTTCATTAAGAGCTTCCAACATTAGTTCAGCTTCAGGCATTAGTCCAGTAAGGTATAGTGAATATAGCCCCCTTTATAGTGGACAGGGATAGGTGAGCTCTCCAGAGAGCTACTCAGATCCTCTAACTTAGTTCCTGCTCCAGAAATGCCTCTGGCACCCTTGAAAACAACCAGGATCTATCTGGTTTTGATTGATCAGCACAGCACTTGTGTTCTTTACTGCCTTGTTGCTCAGCCTCTTTTTTATCCCTTCCTAAACTGCAGTAAAAACATTCCCCCAAACTGAAGCCAGCAGGGCAACACAATTATGATAAGACTCGCAAAATATAATAATTTGCATATCTGTGACTGACACAGAAGATCATTAATTAGGCATTCTGAGTATATGTATATATGTATAAATTAGCATCTATTCATCATTTAGACAGTAATAGTTTTTTTTATATCTGAATATTAACTATGTAGGAAAATTACTAAGTTTTCCATGGAAGGGCATCCAACAAGAAATTTCATCAGCAAAAGTAAAATGAGAATTACAAAAATAATCAAAATAGTGGGGAGAACATTGAAGAATTTGACCTTGGTCGTGCCTATCCCTGCTCTGTTCCACCTCACTTGTTGCAAGCTCTCTGCTACCTCTCTCACCACCCAAGCACATGCATCCCCAACAATTCTTTATGGTAGGAGCATTTTTGCAGTACTATTTCTGCCTGAATTTAAAAAGCAATGTAAAAACCTTCAGGATTTCACACATCTGCTATCCACAATCCCTACACCTCATTAATATTAAAGAGGACACAGACTGACAGCAGAGCTTCTAACTACACCACTACCTAGCAGAGCTCCCAAAGACACACATCTTGCACCAGTGCAGACTAATTCTTACTGGGGAGAATAATTAGAGGGAAACGGGCCTTTTAAGTTTTTTAAAAAGCTGGATGTAACCTCTTTGCAGGAAGTAAAAGACACTTCAAAGACTGCACTTTTGCAAATGAAAGAAATCTGGTGATTTTGGAAGTGTGAGATGACAACTCGAAAAGTTACCAAAGCTTACAGCTCTTGAACAGAAATAAACAAGGCAGGGATGCTGGAAACAGTTATAGGCAAGACAGAAACTAATGAAGATGTAACTGCCAATAACAATATTAACAAAGTTTGCTCAGAGCTACAAAATGCACAAAGGGTAGACAAATAAAAAGATAACAAGGGGGTCTCAGGTGGCAAAAGCAGAAGCAGCTACTTTGCTGTGCTGCTTTACCCTTTCCAAGCATCTGGCCTGTACTTTTAAGAACACTGATGCTTACAGTCAACCAAAGAAATGGAAAATCAACAGAAACAGCATCCTCCAAAGGGCAGATGTTTATCGAGCAGAAAATGAAGATGAACTTCATAACATGGAAGTTCTTACTGGGCTACCTATATGGCATCATATTAGTAAACACAGAAAATGGAAAGCATACTAGCAAAAGAACAAAGTGTGAAACCTCTGTTTTCTTTTGTTATTTTTCCGCTTCCAAAATAGGGATCACTGACTGTTCCTTGTCCATCACAATGATGGCTCTCACGTGCAATGGTTAGGCAGCTGCTATCCCAGCATTTTCTGCATTGGTAGAGATGGAAAGTCCATAATCACATTATGTAATTTAATTCTGTATGATATCATTGAGAACAGTGCAACTGTGCGACTGATACATAAGTTATTTAAGCTGGGCAATGAAATTGAGTATCTGGGAAAGAAAAAAAAACAACAAAAAGAAAGAAATTTAAAGAATATCCAATTTTTTCTTTTTAACGCAGGTTTCGTTGTAATTCAAGTTTCCTGAATTCAGCTAAATTTAGATTCAGGGGTAGCAAGCACAAAGGATGTACTCTCATAAGCCCTCCTCATTCCTCCTACTCTTTGACTTCATCAGTGTGCAAGCCCACTGACCTTGCTCAGCATCTCTGCCCTACCCTATTATTACTATGATTTCACCTTTAAAATACCCATATATAGAACCCATTACAATAGTATAAACTTACTGAAGCATGTACACATGCACAGCCAAAAGAAGCAAAACTGGTGGCAGCATTTAGTGGTCTAGGTTTCTTCACTTCAAGTTATTAAAAAAAAAAAAAAAACTAGGAAGGAAACTCTGGCTTAATATTCTGCCTTTGTGCAAATGTAAATGTCATACAGCATCTCTGCATTTTGGGGTTGTTTTTAGCTCTCAAGCTCCCGGTCTGATCTATACCGTTGTGGAGAGCTGACAGCTCCCACTAAACACAGGCAAGAATGACTCCAGCTTTGCCAGAACTAAGCAGGGGGTGGGTACAACTTTCTAAAGGTCCTTCAGAACAAACAGAAAGAACTTGTGACTTTCTGCATGCCAGCTTTTGAGTGCATGCCTGCTGAGCATGATCCCTAAAATTACATGGCTTATGAAGGCAGGGAGAAGACAGGTCATAGCTACGTCTTGGGGTCAAAGCTGCACTGAATAGTATATGGATGAAGATAAAAGAGCATCATAGATAAGATAACAACATATAGACAAAGATCATTTCTCCTGGTGTCAAGGCATCAATTTTAACCACCAAAGCTAAGAAGATCATTTAAGTGAGAATTCTCTGTGCCAGGAAAATCCACCAGTCCAGACTAATACCTGCCAGGCAACAAGCCATAGGAACCATACAAATAAATCAGAAAATTCAACTATGTCGCAAAATGAAAACTGATGAGGTAAACAGGCATAACTTGGTCCAGTTGGGTCTTTTCAAATATCGTGATTAAATATGAACAGGACAGGTAAGGGTAGTCTACAGGATCCAGTGCTCAAAGCTGACTCAGTGAAGTGCAAGGTTCCTGTTTCAGCCTTTAATAAAAGAGTAAAGGCAAGTCCAGCTCATGGCCTTGCAGATCTTATCACAAGGGCCTGTTCTTCTGTGCTTAAGAAGCTGCTAATGGTCTGGTTGAATGGGTGTGAATCCCTGAAGGAAGGATTCTTCAAAGATAGAACAGAAATCTTTGATTGAGGCTTTGACGAAAATAAAGTGCCTTCTGACAGTTTGGGACAAAATCATCTCTGAAAACTGAACATAATTCAAGCATTTATTCCAAACTCTTGTATCATCCTCTGGCTATAGAAAAAGGATTGATTTCTTGAAAAAGACTGTTCTGGCAAGAAGATGAGTGACAAAAGGGAAAAAAAGCTCCATCAGCATTTACATGGAAGAAATAGACCACCTTTGGTGTGCCAGGCCACAGCTTTTCCTTTTTTTTTCTTTTCTTTTCTTTTTGGACAATGCTGTCAGGCATTATTTTGGTTGTCCTGTCCTGGGCTAGGAGTTAGACTTGATTCTTGTGGATCCCTTCCAATTCAGGATATTGTACGATTCTATGATTTTCTGCAGGGACTATTAAACTACCATTCACACTGCTGCAGCAAGCCTCCTTCAAGCGTTTGGGACAGACTCTCCTCCCGGCCAAAGCAGTTGCCTCAATGACCCGCCACAACCAGACTTCACCCACAGTAGAAAGCTTATAGTGCAAGAACTCTTCTGGAAGACATCATCCTGAGAAAGAAAACAAGACTGAAAGAAAATAAAAGGGAACCACCTACAAGGGTCCAGCAGTATCAGAGGGGAAGGTTACTCAAAGTCTGAATAAAAGAAGAAACAACTCATCTGTCGGTTTGCTTGCTGACTCTTGCCCTTTTGTGAGCCCCAAAAACCCGAATTTACTAGAATCCTACTCTGGCTAAAGCAACACTAGTTATACAACCTGATCTTAATTGAAATATTTGGTGCCTGCTGATATGTTCAAACAAATTCACCAGATCTTGATTATGCACTGGCAATTAAAGCCATTAAGTCAGTAGACAGACAGCAGGTTATTTCATTGCTACTTGACAAAGCCAGCCGACGTTCTTTCCCCCCGTCTATGTGACAGCACTGTAATTAGCAGTAATCAAATACTATTTGTGTGAGGTGTTGTGAGTCTGCTTCATTAGCTAGCAAGATACCTCTGCCAATTGCAGAACACAGAAACTTACCTCTGGTCAGACCATGCACAAGATGGAAAAAGGGGAAGAAAACAATGAAACAGGAGGAACAAAGGATGATTGCATATTTCAGGCTGAAGGAGTTCTTGAAAGCAAGATTGGAAATTAAGAACATTTTTTTATTTCTGCAAGCTATATATTAAAAAAAGTTAAGCTAAATTACAAAAGCATGATCAAGGAATATTGCGAAATACAATAATAATTAAAATTATATTTAGCATTTATGTATTCCCTGGTTGAGGAATGCATGCAACTTCTATTAGATTAATGGATGTTCTACTCATGCATCAAGCAGAGGCTAAAGCCTAATAGTGCATTACATTTTTGAACTGCTGTACAAACATTAACTAATTAATCCTCATAACTATCCTGCATGGTAGGTAAGTGATACATGAAGGGTATATCTGAGCAAGCCCAAGAGCAAGCCAGCACCATTCCGTGCTCTTCAACACAGACCAGAAATTAATCACATTTATGCTGCACTGAACTCAGATGTATTCTACAAGAGCAAGAGAGGGACCCATGGTGAGCCAAGTTCACTGAAGCCAGCAAGAAAAGAAGTAAATTACAGCTTTCTCTCTCTCTTCCCTCCTTCCCTGGGCTCTGGTGGACCACTCTTGATGAGTGCAAAGTATTAATGCCCACTGCTTCCCCTTTAAATTTCTGCTAGGGGGAGAGAGCTCATGAACCCTGGGAAGAGAAAGGAAAAGCTCCATAGGAGCCTCATTGCTGCAGACTTCTCCTCTGTCAGTACCATTCCCTTTGATATCTTGATTTTCCCCACTTTCTGCTACTATTCTTCCTGGCAGGCTTTCTGCCTTCAAAACCTTTAGCAAAGTCTGTAATTTAAAGTTGCCACAGGCCCCCAGGAGGAGGAACTCAGCCTATGATTTGGGTATTCCAATTACAACACCTGAGTGATTTCTCTTTAATTACTAATCTAGCAGTGAACATGCTTCATCTTTCCCTGGTGAAGAGATACTGCATTCTAAACACCCACTCTCAACAGGCCACAGGCAGATGTAACTTTACAAGCAGAAAACTACTTTAATGACATGTAAAAATGTCCCAGGACATATATGCTCAAAGAGCATTTTATAAATATACAAGTCTACACAGTAGTACATCATAAGGGAGAGCAGGAGCCCTTTGAGAAGTCAGGAAAGAAGGCTGCTGCGAGGTGGCGGAGGTGGGGGTGGGGAGGAGATAAATCTCTTTTCCCAAAGGGAACAAGTGACAGGAAAAGAGGAAAGGCCCTCAAGTTGTGCCAGGGAAGGTTAGGATTAGATATTAGGAAAAAAGTCTTCACTGAGAGGGTGGTCAGTCATTGCAACAGGCTGCCCAGGAAGTAGTGGAGTCACTATCCCTGGAAGTGTTTAAAAGATGTGTAGACGTGGCCCTTGGGGAGACAGTTTAGCAATGAACACAGCCATGCTATGTTAACAATTAGACTCAATGATCTTAGAAGTCTTTTCAAACTTTAGTGATTCTATGACAAATATTAAATCAGAAGGTAAAAAGGAAAAGCAGACCAGGTAAGTGCTGAAAGCATTGCACTGCACCATTTTCATCACTATTCTGCTTTCCAAAACTCACTCAGCCCAGTACATGCCATAGTGATATGGTGCAGTAGCAGGTGCTCTGGCAAACCAACACAAAGACATTAACCATGTTTAAGTTTCCCCCAAAGCCTTCTCCCAAAGCTCAGTGTCAGAGTTGAGGCCACAGATGAAATCTATGCGTCTCTGACAGGATGGTCTTCTCCATGGAGAGAGGCCAAGATCAACCTTCCTTTCTGCACACGTGATCCTGATCTCGGCAGCAGTCATGGGCACTTTTCCATGGTTGTACTTCCCTGCGAAGTGATGTGTGCCATTTACAAGCCCAGAGCAGATGGGTGCTCAGGGAGAAGCATAAGTAGGAACAAAAACTCACATTCAAGAAAGATGCTTTTAAAACCATGCCTTACCACCTTTTGGTGTCATATCAAACACATGAACAGCCAGTATGAAATAAGAGAAATTTTCTTTAAAGAATGAACAGAGTTTTGTTTAAAAGTCATTCACACAAATTATAGTTAATATGTCAAATCTTCAGCTAGAGGTGGTGCTCAAAACTGGTTTAACCTGACTGCTTTAGCGTGCAGGGTTTGGGGCTTGGATGGCAACGAGAACTGTGGATGGCTCAGCTGGTGTGTTTGGTCTTTAAAGACAGAAACACATTTGAAACATTCTGTTTGCTTTTGCCACAGGCTGCCTAGAAAGTTTACTGACACATATCCCAAATACATATGTACTTGCATCACTTCACAATATCAATGAAGTTTCAACAAGACCATGTATAAATCTGCTTAGAAAATGAACTTTCATGTGCCCTAGAGCTTCCTGGACAATAAATGTACCACGGCATAGGGAAGAAACAGTAGTGACAACAGTAAAGCTCCTGATGCTCAGGATGGAAAACAGATCTGAATCTTGGCTTGAACAATTGAAAATTGAATTGAATTTTCTGGGTAGTGCTTTTCTGTTTATAAATATCAGATTAAGACTTTCCAAATTGTGTATTCTCAGCTGTAGGCAGCTGAACCCAATGTGGGTTACAGTTGTCCTTCTCTTTATTTAATGTGATTCAGAGTCCTCTGTGGTAGCAAACACAGCCTTTGCCCTAGATGGGTGCCCCAGCACTGGCTAGTTTTACCTCACGTGATAGAGCAGTGCCCCTCCTAACATAAGGCAAGCATAAGTCTTCAGGAGGTAACAATAACTGTTGCGGTTCGTGTAACCTTCTTGAAGACAGTTGTGCCAGTGGGAAAGAATAGGGAAGGGCCTTTGCATAGATTTTCAAAGATGTTTATTTTTGCCCCGCACACATCCCAGTCTGGGAGCAAAGACAAGGCTCCTGGGAAAACTCCAACATAAAGGATCCTCGGGGCAGAGGGAACATTCAGAACGGCCAACAGGGGAACAGGACTTGGGTATCTTCCCAGGGGGAGGGAGCGGCTCCACGGCGGGGGAACCTCCACAAATAACTTTGTTCTGCATTGGAACTAACAACTTGTGTTTTATTTTTAGCTGGTTTTCTTTCAAGGAGAAAGAGGTTTTCCCAAAATCTTGTCTTGGTGAGGAATCCACCCATAAGCATAGGGAACAGAAGGGCAGCCTCCTAGCCCTGGAAGCTTTATTACATGCTGGAAAGCCTGCTGTGAGAGTTGTAGGGGGAAGTGTTTGCCAGCAGCTTCCTCTGCCCTCCCCACCCCATCCAGGCCAGGGGATCCACCTTCCCTTTCCTGAGTAAATGGAAGCCCTGAAACAATCCCTGCACACAGCTCCTGCAGCACCAACTTCACACTGCCCTGTCTTCACAAAATGAAGACAACTAAAGGAAATTTCTTGCATACCTTCCCTAAACCTGTTGTTTGGTATGAAGAGAGAGAGAGAACAGCACAGAGAAATGAGATTGTGAGAAACTGGTCTCATTTCAAAAGAGCCCTCCCTCTCTGCTAGCAAATATTCAGCAAATGTTGTGACCATTTAATTTCTATCCTCTCTCTTCCCCTCAGTCAATAACTATATAATTTCCAAAGATGTTGAGAAAATATTCCATATCAGCTGAAATTCAGTGTAGAAAAATGCAAGGTAATGCACATAAAGAACAGTGGTTTCCTCATGCCTGCTGATGAATGTTACCTTAACTCCAACTTCCCTGGAAAATTCTTCAGCATCACTGTAGACAGCTGAGTGAAAACACTGCTCTATACAGAAGAACAAAGAAGTGGCAAAGAAGTGGCAAAGAAACAAAACAACAGGATGGGAGAAAGTGTTAACACAAGGAAATTAAAATTTAAAAAAAAGTAAAGGGGTAAGTAAAGCCTTCATGAACACTCCCGCTCAAATACTTGCTACCTAACTTCAAAAAGGATACATGTTATTATGGAGAATCCATCTGAGGAAGGATTTTAGAGATTGTAACTATTCAGTTTAGAGAGAACTTGAGTCAGGACTGATATGATAAAAACTATGTCCACTAATACATGCTTTAAGGAAGATCTAGCTCCCTTTTTCTTATTCTTTTCTTAAACAGAAATAAATGAAGACCCTGGCATTTAATGAAAATACATCTAAAGGGCAGTATGATTAAAAATAATGTTCAATATTTTGCATGAGTTATCAACTCTTCTGCATCAGCCAAAGGATAACTGGGATAACCAAGGAGAAGAAGAAATTCCTCCTTGAAGGCCTCACTATAGCATCTCTTGGGACTTCCAAAGTGCCTATGCAAGCTGAGCACCCAGTCCCTTCTGAAATCCATGGCAACTGTGTGCTGAGATCCCACAATGCTGTTGACCACCGCCTCATTCCCCGCAAAACACAAACCTACATCTTCAAACATCTGAAGCTATGCCTACATAGGGCCAGAGACAAGCAGCAATAGAGCCTGGGGAACGAGACAGCTCTGAAAGTACAGAGTCCAGCTCAGCATGAGCTCTGTGAATGGTGAAGGGAAGACAGGAGGGAGAGGCCTCTGCCCCAAGCCACTGTACAGAACAAACTTGGCTGGATCACCTCAGCAAATCCTGTGCCGGGGATCTGCCCACTACTGGAATGGTTGGAAAGCCAGGGGCCCCAGTCCACCTCTGAGGACAAACCTCTCTTTTCGTATGTCACACAGCTTCTGTTTGGGATGAATGTGACACATCCACGTCTCCAGGTTCACAAGCAATGTGACAGGCTTCCCATTCAAAGCCAAGATGAAGTTGCTTCAGATGTGACTCTGGCTTGGTTTTCAAAAAAGGCCTAATCCTGCTCTCATTTTGACTTTTCACTAATGCAAATTAATTAACTCCAGCTATATGCTAATACCACTAAGAATACAATTCAGAAATCACAGAAGGGTATTTTCAGGATTTTCCTTTATTTCATGAAAGACCCTTAACTCTCCTAGTCTTTCAAAGTAAGCCAAAACATTCAGATGTTGCTGATACAAACTGTGTCATACAAGACACAGACATAAAGAGTAGAACAAGTGCTATAATTTAACATTCAGGCAGTCACTGCACAGCCACTATGTATGGTTGCAAATGAACAAAAGTTTAGAATTGACTCTTCTTTCCAGAGAAGTAAAGGACAGCCCTGCCGCTCCCCGGCTTTCTGTTTTGTTTCTGTTTTCGAATTGCACAAACCAGTCTCATGGCTAGTACAATTACAACAAGAATGTATAAATGGAGATGCTTGGCCTAAGAAATTTCTCCTAACACAAAGAAATCCAAAACACTGATATTTGCTTGTCTGTTTGCTTTTAATGCTACTGATGGCTTCCCAGCACAAATCCTTTCTATCTTTTGCCCAGTTAGTCGTTGACCGAGCTCCCCAGCTCCCCTCTGAGCTCCACTTCAGCACTTTCAGGCCTGAGCTGACCACAGTAACACATGCAGGAGAGTTTCATTTTGCAAAGTCAGTGACCCTTCCCTATCAGTCAAGGCTGCTCCTGCCAAGCTGAACACTTTGCAGGCCCGCCCTTTTAGCTTGGGTTTTACAGTCAACCAAAAGCTTCCCTTCATTTCACAAAGGATTCCAGAAAGATGGAAGACCAAGTTCAAATCTTTGAGGAAAGAAGCCAGTTTACCCTCCCAGTGGACAGAAAGCAGGTTAGCAGACTTGGGCTCCCTGGTCTCAATGCCTGAGCAAGGGATGGAAACTCATCTCCTGTCCCTTTGCGTGACATTTGCCTCATTAGGAGTGCCCAAGCTACCCGCAACACAGCCGTCCCCATTGTCTCGGTTTAAAAGACAGGTGTCTACCAAAGGAAGGCAGGAGCCCCTCCTTGGAATGGGAAATGCAACCCCCTTCCTGCTGAATTATTATAAATTTGAAATTGAGGGGCTTTCAGGCACAGATATGAGAAATAGGAATAACAGTTCTTTTACTAACATATATATATAACAAAGCAATGATACAGAAACCTGTATGGTTTAACCTGGCAGAGTCAGGGTATGACCTGGCACCCTGCCGGGCAGGGTGGTGGTAGCAGTCTGGTCAGGTGAGACCTGCAATTCTCTTTGAAGTGGTTCTGTTGGGAGTGGTGATCTTGTAAGAAAAAGGTCTGGTCCTTCTCAGAAAGTCCAGTGGTGGTTGTGTAGCTCTTGTCCTCTGGGAATCCAGTAGAAAAGGCTGCTTGTGGTGTTCCAAACCTTAGCTTATATCCAGGTGGGAATGCCTGGTTCCTCCCTCTGGGCAGAGCATCTCACAATGGCATGACGTACTTTTATCAGTCATGTGGTAAGACTAGATGGCCCATTAACAGAAGATACCCCCCTGGAGAGAGGATGGGTCATGGGAGAGATAAAGAACTCTGCCCCACCTGGTGTCAACAGCTGGCCCATTAACAGAAGATATCCCCATGAGTTTACCAGGGATGAGTGCTGAAGGAGATGGGGGAACACTGTCCCACCGGTTTTAATAGCTTATGAGGATGGTGGTAGAATACATAATTTTGGGCACATCTTACACTGTAACCTAGGACACCCATGCACACTGAAGGCATTTCAGGACCATGCAGGAACAATGTATGCAGCCCACAGCGGAGTCTGAAAGAATTTGTACATGTTGTCAGAGGAGAAGGAGACGTGATGCTGCCAACCAGCATATACCAAATCCTCCTTGAAGCCCAAGATTGTGTTGTGGAGACAGAGGCTTCTATTACTCTGGGCACAGATGGTGGCAAGAACCACAAAAGCCACTCTTCTACAGTGACAATGTTCTGCCCTATGTGACTGCAGTCACTGTATTTTTTTTCCCCTTCTACTGAGAGTGAGAGCAGCCAATATTGCTCAGTGTTCTCCGGGATTTACATGCCAGAAAATTACATGCACCCCCTTTTTCTCTCCCTTCCTCCCTCCCTCCTTCCCTCCCTCCATCTCTCTCTCCCTTGCATTTACATCCACAGAGCAGCCATCCCCTCCTCCTTTCCATTTACCCTGGGTGCCTGCACAAAGTTGGGAAGCACATCTGCACTGCATGCCACACCTGCTCAGCACACCAGGCTCTGCTCCAACTCACAGCAAAGAAAGTTTCAGTTCAAGGTGTGGGAGGTGAAGAGATGAAAAATATCTGGCAAAGTAATGGGATTAACATCAGCAGTACTGTGTAAATCATCATCTTGCAGGTGTCTTTTTCTACTCACACCAGCTAAAAGCAGTAAACAAAGGCACAAACAAGACACCTCCTCCAGCACAAGATTAAAGTAATGTAATTCCCAAGGCAGCCCCAGCATCAGTCTGTTCCTGTCCTAATGCAGAGTTGCAAAAGTTTACTTATCCACTCAAGGTAAGTCATATTTTGATGGACAAGTGAAATAAGTAGATTTTTCATTATAAGTGTCCCACTAAAAGGCTGACAAATACATCTTCCTGCAGTTGTGTTAGCTTCTATAGTAGTTTTTCTGCTTAGTGTCAGGAATATTTAACAGATATTTAAATGCATGTGTTTGTGTTCATATAAAATTGCCTCTTCGCATACCAATGCAAGTCCAAGTTTTTGTCTCAGCCATACTTAATCTACTGATGTTTCCTATTTAGGAAGAGCAAGTTTATTCCAAAGACATGTAATGGGACAGTGTCAGTCGAACCACTAATATTTCTTAGAACACCCTGAATTCATCTGCTCTTCTGCCGGAAATAAAAAAGAAAAAAGGGAACCACTATCAAAGAAAAACAAGAGGCTGTGTTCTCACTTCTCTATATCCAGTGTGCATTTAGAATTTACAGAGATCACTGTACAACACTGTTCATAAGAAACTTCAAAAGGCAAGCCCACAATTTACATAAATGAATTTGTTGGTTCCAGCAAAATATGTCCTAATGATTGAAATTCTTTCTTGGTCATGCTGTAGAACAAAAATATTTCTGAGATGTTCTTCAGCTTTCTGTGCCTTCCTGTTTATAGACAGATAAAGCTTTTCCAGAGCTGGAGCATAGTAAATTACTGCTTCAGAGACTGTGGCTTTCCTCTGCTTCCAGTCATGCACATTAATATCAGCTGTAACCCAGGTGTAGTCAGATTCTAAAGGCCTACATCCTTTTAGAATCTGAAATGCAGGGTTTTTCCACTTAAAAATAAAAATCAATCTCTTCAATTTAGGAGTTCTCTAGTCCTGTCATCCAAGTACATATTTTGCTACCTAAACATAATTAGTCAAAATAAAAATCTGCTTCAGTGGTTAACTACCATCCAAAGATTTTTTTTTTAACCAGCTCCTTCAGAGAATAAAGAGTATAAAGAGGATTTAAGCACAAAACAAGCATAGTCTCTCTGTTGCTAGTGGCAAGGAAAAGAAAATGCAGACAGCAAAGGTACTGCCTAAATACAGTGTGGAATAGATTCCCTCTAACCAGATCTGTGCACTCACACAAAGGCATCTGCCAGCAGAGCTAGCACAAGCACCAGCCAAGGGCTATTTTAAAAGTGCAGCTTAATGGTGCATTTCCTCAAACCAAGCTGAAAACCGTGGAAAAGGACTCTCTGGCTGGCACATATAGAAGTATACTCCAGCTCCAGCAGCAGCCTGAGGACATCTCAGCCTGAGGTGACGTGCCAGCAGGAATGTGACCCGCGTCATTCCATGGCCACTCTTTTGGCTGGACACAACCCTCCTGGTGTCCCTGCTGGGTGCCCTGCTGCTGCCTCTCACCTCAGTGCTGCCTGGCCACCAGGAAGCCCCTCCACACACTAGCTTTATCCTCAGACAGTTCCCTTGGCCAGCCTGCATGGCCAAATTTTAACTGCTTTCAATGCATGCTTGGAAAAGGAGAAATTTAAAAAAAAAATACAAGATTGTGCTGCCTCCATTTTGAGAGCATAGTATCAGACACTGAACTTTAGAAAAACTCCCCCAGGACTGTTCAGACTAGGGAAAACATGCTGTTTCCAGTGAACTGCCTTAATTCGATTGATTATCACACCTTACTGCCACTATAGAAGCATTTAGCCCCTCTCATACAATACTAGCAGGCCAAGTCAATGTTACAGACTGTAACACCATTGCAAACATGGCTTTACTAGGCAAGCCTTAAACGAGCCCGATATAAAAGAAGCTCTATTTTGTTACTAGACTTGATCTGAGAGCTATTTGTAGGGACATATACTGTCTTTAATTGTAGATATGCCGGCAGCTCAGTCAGTTCAGAGTCCTAGCGCCATTGCTGGCTGGCAGGAGTTTCTAGCAATCACAAACAGAAAAACTGCAGAAAGCTTCCTCAGGCAGGCAGGCTTCGGGTCTGGCATAAAAGCAGGCTGCAAATCCAATGATTTTGGCATAAAATAAGCAGACGCAAAAGGGCAGGATTTCTCCTCCTTTCTCCTTTATTCCCAAGCACGCAAAGTCCCAGAAGGGAAGAGAGAAGGGGCTCTGTCTCTTGGGGAATCAGTTCCTCATTATATAGGGTCCATGGTAAGGGAAGATGCCAGGGATAGGGTCCCTCTTGTGCCAAATAATTGCTTGGATTTTGTATCTACATCCATAAATGGTTTGGAGAAATCCGAACCCCCACCGCAGGAAATACAAAAGAGACAAAAGAAAACCGCGTGGTCCTCATTTGTTTTGGTAACATCACAGCTCATGTGTAGGACGGAGCCGCCCCTTCGAGGGGTTAAGTGCCGCCCTTTGCGTAATGTCCATGGCCGCTTGCATCGCACAATCATGTGCCGATGTCCCGTGATTTCATGCGGACATGTGAGGCTGCACGGACGCTCCGCAGGCCGCCTTGTCCTGGGCTGCCCCTCCGGGCTGCCTGTCCCGGGCTGTGGGGCGAACAACCGCACCGCAACATTTAATGTCACCATTTATTGCTCATTTACATGTATCGTATCAACATCCAGCCTCTTACGGGGGTGCAAAGATACGAACTTCAGTGCTTAACTGCAGACACGTGAAAAGTATGTTAAAAATGCCCCTCTTTCTTGTTCCATCAACTCTTGGTTTAAAAGAACGTGGTGACTGCAAGGATTCATTAATTATAATAATTTGAGTTATATGCCAAGATGCTCTGTGCAAAACTCTGCATTGCTTTAATTCCCTACAGTTTTAAGCGTAACTACTTAAGACAAAGTCAATCAATATCTTTTCTGCCTGTATTAAGCTGTTTTGTTCTTGGAAGACACCTGGTTTATATCACAGACTCATGGCTGATCGTGAAGCTGATGGGGCTGCAACCACTAATGACCTAATTTTTTTGATGTTCTTAGTCCCTAAATTGCAAGGCAATTTTCACACAAATACTTTAAATTGAGAGAGTGTGGGGTTAGATTAGAAATTAGGAAGAAATTCTTTGCTGTGAGGGTGGTGAGGCACTGTAACAGTTTGCCCAGAGAAGTTGTGATGCCTCACCCCGGGAAGTGTTCAAGACCAGGTTGGATGGGGCTTTGAGCAACCAAATATAGTGGGAGGTGTTCCTGCCCGTGACAAGAGTATTGGAAAGAGATGGTCTTTAACATCCCTGCTATTCCAAACCATTCTACAATTCTATGAATGACAGGGCCCTGGGACCTTGCCCCTGCCAGTACTAGCTGCCTGCCCTGGCAAAGGAAGAGGCTGGCTGAGCAGATAAATGACTAATGACTTGCATCTCCATCTCTCCTCCTTCTCCGTCCTGCATACAGTGTAATGCTGGCTGCACTGCTCCCTTTTAGGCAGTGTTCACACATTCAAAATGCTGTAAGAAATGAAACCCTGTATGTTTATAAAGGTGCTTCCTGCATGAGTTTGCTCTGTCCCTCACATCTCTGTTCTTGTGAAGATCACAGCTGCAATATAAAAGAGATGATTTTTAACTGTTCAGCATGATTATTCTGCCAGGGCTGGCCGCAAATAAATTAAAGGAGGGGTTAAAAGAATGAAGAAAACCTTTCTCTTCCTCAGAGCCTGCAGCCAAAGAAAAAGAAGAAAGACTGCTCCTTCTTCCCCCCATTCCCAGCACATACATTCCTGTCTCTACAGTTCCTAGGATGTGATGTTCGTGTTCCAATAATGAAGGTCACACACTGTCAGGGACTGAAATGGTTTGTGCCTTAAATACTGTCATGAAGGAGTTTTGCCCATTATAGCAAAAACTGTATAAAGAAGTGACAACTACAGAAGCCCACCCCTCCCTGAAGATGTCTGACTGGAACTTTGGACTGTGAGTTAAGTCACCGAGATAAGATAAAGGTGACACATTGTTCAATCATTTCAGGTCTAGGGAGAAACAAACAAGCCTGAAGGAAAGGAATGCGTCCATAAGAAAGCCAAACACAGCAGAGAATCATCCCTGGCTAAGTTTGGGGTGGGGGAGACCACAGCCAACAGAGGCCTGGTTTACACAGACACATCCCCCCCACCCCCGCACCAAGGAGGACAGGGAGGAGGTTTCGGGTGAGTGGCGTAACCTCTGGTCAGAGGCAGTGAACATCCATCCTCCCTTACACAAACTGGCCCAGTTGTGGAACCCCCAACCCCACAGGTCACATCCATGGGACATTAATGTAGCAGGCAGCTGAGGGGGTGTCATAATCCACCAAAGACCCCCCAAAGTGTTCCCCAGAATCATTCCTGAGGCCTTGCACCACAGCACTGCATGTGATGCAAAGTGATGCAACAGATCCAGAGTCTGCTGCAAGACACTGTGTTAAACTGCTTCCCCTCCGCCCCCCTGGGGAGGTGCCTGGGCATTCCCACCTGGCCTGAGTGTGTATTAATCCATTCTGTGCTTCCTGGGGGACCCTCACCACCAAGAAGACCAGCTGGAGAGGATCATCAGGATGCCGCTGGGATCCACAGAATGGTGATATTTTCTTTATTTTGTATCTGTCACTCTTTCTGTCCACTCACATTTTTTCTACTTCTTTCTTTTCCTTTTTCTCTGTCTCTCTTGCTCTCCTATATTTACTATTAAATAAATCCCATTACTTTGTCATATGGGCTCGTTTGCACCTTAATTTGGGCAGAGGCATTTCTAACAACTTAAAAAATCGACCGTAACATGCACGCCTTCATAGGAAACACTGGCCCAGGAACTGATGTGGACTTAGGTGATGTACACCCATAAGAGCCTTTTGACCGATGAGCCTTTTTCTCATTAAAAACTTCAGCTGGTGAGGAATCCCATGCTGATGAAGCTGTCTTCACGTAGTCATGCTGCTGCTGCTGCAAACCCTAAAGCTGAGGCTATGGAAGAGTTCGGAACATGAAGTCGCACCCAAAAGGAAGCTATACTGCAACTGGCACCACTGCAATGAGTTGATGCTAGGGCCTCTGAACCCTACTGGACTGTAATAATGCAGAAGATTGAGAGAGCTATGACGAAGTTACCCAGAAGTCTTATAAGACTGATACAATTTTCATCAGGTGCCATGAACCCTCCTGCAGCAGTCAATGGCCACATCATGTCACCAACACTGGGCAAAAATGGAAATGTTGCAGTGGCCACTGTCATCCAAAGGAGCTATAACTATTAAGTGCAGGGAACCATAAAAAACTACAGGCTTTTGCAAAACTCCTCATGACTTTGATGCCATAATGATTTTTTTCTTTTTCATATACTCCTCTCATATCCCTCTTCATATACACTTTTATGCAGCTTTTATGTATCCCAAGTGCTTTTAGCCCACATACTTGTAATTCCCTAAGTCTGATAACTAGCTTAGACCCAAAGTTCTGTTAAGCCAAGAGACTCAACATCTTGGAAACTTCGTAGTTAGGGGGGTCAGAATGCCCCAGACCCAAGGTCCTCTCCAGAACACATTCTGTAAACTAAGACAGACCCACGCAGGGGGAACATTCCTTAGGAGGGGGTTTCTCTTGAGCCTCCCATTGGGGAATCTCTGACAGATATGCTAATATGCAAAGTCCATAATCGTATACACAAATCATCGCACGGGGGCATTTTTTCTGGGTATTTTCCATGCATTCTCCGGTGTGCATTCTCCAATGTGCATTCCATGCATTGGCCCGGGAGGGGGGGAGGGGGAGGGGGGGCATTCCTGCCTGGATCTAAGGATCTTTAATGAACACCGAGGTAAAATCCCTTTTTCCCCTCTAACGGTGTTTGGCTTTTAATTCTAATACCAGGAAAAGGCATCAGCTCTTGGTGACCACGAAGAGATACTAGGAGACCTTGGGACTCACAGTCTTGGGTTAAAAAACCATCCTCACTTCGCCCCACTTGCCAACATATATGTGGAGACTGAAGTGACAATCCAGGACTGAGGTCAGAGGCCTCTAGGACCCAGCAAGGAAAACACGGAAAACAGCAGAGAGGTGAGTTAAAAAGGGATCGATATCATGCTAGCTCTGAGGAAGGGGAGATCTCTAGAGCAAGGTGTGTTGGGGANGTTGTAGGCAGAAAAGCCTGCAGAAGGGGGAGATTTAAACCTAATTCTCCCTTGCAAATTGTGGAGGAGGAGGGGACGCCCTCCGCTGACTCCACAGGGCCTGGGAGCTGTGCACTACACAGCTGCTTGTGTGGGTCAGAGGTTGGTGTGGTTGGTTGGAAAGTCCGGAGACGCGAGTTTGAGTCCAGTGCACAGTTTGAGTCCTGTGCACGCATTCTGCTTTCTGTTTGCGTAGTTTGCTTGCCGTAGTTAGGTTTGTTAGCATTTCTAAAGCACTGTAGCTTGTATTATTAGCATTTCTAAAGTTCTGCAGCTTGTGTGGTGTTGTGGTGTTGTAATTGCCTGGAAGGGGAAATTTCAGAGTTAATAGCTTTTCTCTAGCAACTTTTTGTTTGAGAGTAGACATGGGCGGTGTCTCTTCATAGGAGAATGTGAAAGTACCCAGTGATTCCCCACTAAGTATGATA